>JAKWJA010002415.1:0-600000 GCA_027704765.1 Solanum habrochaites | reverse complement strand
TGAGTTATTTAGGGATCCTAAGAGTTGGGTTGTAATCCATGGGAGTTTGGGAAGGTTTAGAGATGAAAAAAGAAGAAGAATATTGGAAAACAGTTGGGTAGATGTTGGGGCGTCGTGCTTCCAAATCCCCTCAGGAAAGGGTCCGTCCGTCAGGCTCTGGCGCATTACACCTCTCAGAGCGCTTGAGGAAAAAATTTGTTCGTTAGGATATGGCGCTCCGCGCCTCTCAGAGCGCCAGGACCCCCTGGAAACCCCATTTTTTCCCTATCTTTTCGTACTAGTTCCTAATTAATATACCCTTCAATCCTAGTTGATTCCAACACTCTAGAGTACATCTAAACATCATGAAATCATCCATAAACATGAGATCATGATCCTTGAATCCATAATCCAATTCAAGGAAAGTTAAGATCAAATTCAAAGAAGTTAAGAGCAAGTTCTCTAAAATAATTCTGAAATATTCTTCACTTTGTTTTAAAGACTTAAAGTTCAAGTCAAGAAAGATTAAAGAGTTGATTTCATTTCTCAAAAGCTATAAGGGAACTAAGCATTCCCTAAGAGTTAAGTTTCAAGTAAGCAAAGAGTATCAAGTTGAGTTCACTTATCAAGAGTTATAAGGTAACTAAGTAGTCCCTATGAGTTTAAACAAAAAAAAATTTCCAAACTTTTGAGAAGGAAGGGAATCTAGACTTCTACAATGCCTATGACTTGTTTTATTAGAATGAAGAGGAAACTATGATTACCAAGAAACCTTTTTATAAGCTAAGTTTTGAGAACTAATCTCAAGCGAATGAATCAGTATGTTTTAAACATAAGACAGAGTATATTTTTTGGAGTAGTATTGAGCACCGATATGGGGGAGAGTTCAGATAACTCACATGCCCATAAACCATGTAGCCACCGTGGGTAGATAAGGGTCATAGTTTTTACTTGTGGATAAGGGCCATAATTACTTGTGGATCCATTAGGCAGTTCAGGTCTTATACATTTAGTCGGGTATATGATGCGTTGGCAGCGGGCGGTAGACCGCTATATTATCGTTGTAGATCTTAAGTGATGGTTATCGGTTAGAGAATCTCCTATAAGCAAATGTATTTTTATATACATCAGTTGTTGTACTTTATACACAACATTATTGTATTTTATATACATTTCAGACATTGTTTTGTACTTGTATATATACATATACTCAGAGGTTTAAGCATGTTTTCAATCAACATTTCTTTATATTGCATTTATTTTAACTGCATATATCGAATAAGAGTTAGTACATCATGAGTTGAGCAGATCCAAGGTAAGTATGCATTCTTACTCCCTTTCAATATAATGTTTTGTTTAGCTTTCCAACTCGCATACTCGTACATTCAATGTACTGATGTCAGTTGGTCTGCATTATTTCATGATGTAGATGCTGGTTACCAGGATCAGCACGCAGCGTTTCATTGATCCAGATTGAGCTCTAGAGTCAGTGGTGAGCCTCCTTGCATTCCGAAAAACATCCATTTCTTTGATTTTATTAGTTTAGTTTTAGGATGTTGTGGCGTCTATCTTAATATCTCTCTTCAGTCAAAAATGCACTTGAGAGTTTATTATTGCTTGTTGAGACTTGAGTGTCGTCATGGACAAATATCATAAGAAGTACTTTATTTTAAGCATGTCTTATTTCTTGTTTAATTTGAGTTTAGTCTTCCGCTGAGTTAAGTAAGGGTTCGCTTGACGATTAGCAATGGTCCTCGAGTGTCGGCTACGTCAAGAGTGTATGCTCGGGGCGTGACAAACTTGGTTTTAGAGCCAGGAGTTCAAGAGTCCAAGGGAGTCTATAAAGCCATGTATGTAGAGTCTTAGTCATCGGTGTGAAGCGTGCCACATCTATGATCAGTAGGCTATAACATTTAGAAATGTTTCCCTTCTTTTATGTTCTTTTCGTGCGAAGAGTTTATGTCCAAAGTCTCTCTCTCTCTCTCTCTAATTAGTGCTTACACGTATTTTAAAGATCATCATTTCTCCAAAAAGAGCATTTAGAGGTTGACCAAGAGGTTCCAAAACCACCAGAGGTGCAACCCCAAGGAGAGGTTACCAAACCTGGGAAGCTATTCCAGATGCTAAGTCAGGTTGTGACCAACCAGGTTGGGCAACAGAGAGCAACTCAATAAGAAGGAGGTGATACCTCGAGAGTTTGTCAGTTTATGAGAATGAAACCTCCTAGTTTAATTGGATTAAGCCCTACTGAGGATCCGGAGAACTTTGTGGAGCAATTAAAGAAGGTGTTTGAGGTAATGCATGTGTTGGATGTTTAGAGGGTTGGATTGGCTGCTTATCAACTAAAAGGTGTGGCTAAAACAAGAATTGATCAATGGAAGGGTGGTAGAGCTGAGGATGCACCACATCCATGTTCGGTTTGCTTCGAAAAAACCTTCTTGGGGAAGTTCTTTCCTTGCAAACTGAAGGAAGCCAAAGTGACGAAGTTCCTTACCATGAAACAGGACTCTATGAGTGTACATGAGTACAGGATGCACCCAACTATCTCGCTATGCTCCGTAGATAGTGAAAGACATGAGGAGCAGAATGAGCCTATTTGTTGCGGGTTTGGGTTGTGCTTCAAGTAAGGAAGGTAGGGTTGCCATGTTTATAGGTGACATGGACATATCCAGGCTGATAATATACGTTCAATAAGTTCAACAAGAGAAGGTGTAGGATAGAGAAGAGTACCAAAATAAGAAGGCCAAGACTGGAAACGAGTCTGGTCAACAAAAAGGTGGTTCAAGCCGACCATAATTACAAAAACCAAAGGGGCATGCACCATCATCTGCTAGTGCACCTGCACCCAGAAATCGAAGTGAGTATATTGGACAGAATTCGCAGCACTTCAAGGGTAGGCCAACTCAGTCTCAAGGTAGTGTGGCATATGGATGTATTAAGCCTCCTTCCTGCGCCAAGTGTGGTAAGAATTAATCTGGAATCTATCGCGAAGGCTTCATGGGTTGTTTTCAAGTTTGGTCAAGAGGGTCACTTCATGAGAAAGTACCTCAAGGACAAGCAAAGCGGTGGAAATCCAAGCAATAGAGCTCAATCTTCATCAGTTGCTCCACCAAACTGGGCTTCACCTAGGGGAGATTCTTCTGGTACAGGCGGAGGAACAAACCACTTGTATTCTCTTAATAATCGCCATGAACATGTGAATTAGGAAGATTTTATCACTAGTTTGATTAAAGTCTTTGACTTTACTGCTTATGCATTATTAGATCCAGGAGTTAGTTTATCTTTTGTAACTCCTTATGTGGCTATGAACTTTGAGATTTTTCCTTAGTGAACCATTCTATGTATGCACACCTGTTGGTGAATCCATTCTAGCAGAAAGAGTCTATCGTGATTGTCCTACTTTCGTCAGTCACAATAGTACCATGGCTGATTTAATAGAGTTAAACATGGTAGATTTTGATGACATTCTAGGTATGGAATGGATCTATCCCTATTATGCATCAATTTGAAGAACTCGGGTTGGAAAGTTTCAGATTTCTAATGAGCCAGTCATAGAGTGGGCTAGTAGTTCAGCAGTGCCTAAGGGTCACTTCATTTCGTACCTTAAGGTGAGGAATTTAGTTTCTAAGGGGTGTATTTATCACTTAGTCAGAGTTAATGACTCTAGTGTTGAGTTACCTTCCCTTCGGTTAGTCTCTATTGTCAGTGAGTTTCCAGAAGTCTTTCCCGATGATCTACCCGGAGTCCCTTCCAAAAGAGAGAAATAAGTCGGCATAGATGTTGTCCCAGATACTCGTTCTATATCTATTCCTCAATACACAATGGCACAAGAAGAGTTAAAAGAGATAAAAGAGCAATTGAAAGATCTGTTAGATAAAGGCTTTATTTGACCGAGTGTCTCACCTTGGGGCACTCCGGTCTTGTTTGTTAGGAAGAAGGATGGGTCCCTTAGGATGTGTATAGATTACCGTCAACTTAATAAGGTGACTATCAAGAATAAATATCCTCTTCCAAGGATAGATGACCTTTTTGATCAACTTCAGGGTGCTTTTTGCTTTTCCAAGATAGACCTCAGATCAGGCTATCATCAGTTGAGAGTAAGGGAATGTGATATTTCCAAGGCAGCATTTAGAACAAGGTGTGGACATTATGAATTTTTGGTTATATCCTTTTGTTTGAAAAATGCACCTACAACATTGTGAACAGAGTCTTCAAACCTTATTTAGATTTGTTTGAATCTGTTTGTCATTGTCTTACATATTTATCAAGGAATGAAGAAGATCTTGCTAGTCACCTAAGGATTGTTCTTCAAATATTGAGAGACAAAGAATTGTATGCCAAGTTCTCCAAGTGTGAGTTTTTGGATTAAGTATGTGGCATTCCTAGTCCATGTTCTTTTTGGTGAAGGTATTAGAGTTGACACTCAGAAGATTGAGGTAGTCAGAGTTGGACTAGGCCCACATTTCCAACAGATATAACGAGTTTCTTAGGTTTGGCTGGCTATTATAGGAGACTTATTGAAGGATTCTCCTCTATATCCTCTCCTTGAAAAAATTAACTCAAAATACATTTAATTTTCAATGGTCCGAAGGTTGTGAGAAAATCTTTCAGGAGTTGAAAAAGAGATTGACTACTGCTCCAATTTTGACCTTACCAGAGGGTACTCCAGGATTCGTGGTTTATTGTGACGCAACAAGAATTGGCTTGGGCTGTCTGTTAATGCAAAATGGCAAGGTTATAGCTTATGCCTCTAGACAGTTGAAGGTTCATGAGAAGAGTTATCCAACTCATGACTTAGAATTGGCTGCAATAGTGTTTGCGTTAAAGATATGGCGTCACTATTTGTATGGATTTCATGTGGATATATTCATTGATCACAAGAGCCTCCAATATGTTTTCACTCAAAAATATCTCAACATTAGACAGATAAAGTGGTCGGAATTACTCAAGGATTATGACATGAGTATTATTTACCACCCAGGTAAGGCTAATGTGGTTGATGATGTCTTAAGAAGGCTGTCCATGGGAAGTAATTTCCATGTCAAAGAAGGAAAGAGGGAGTTAGCAAAAGATGTGAACAAACTTGCAAGACTGGGAGTCAGACTTATGGATTCCACAGAAGGAGGCAGAGTGGTGACCAATGGGGATGAATCATCCTGGTGTCATAGGTGAAAGAGAAGCAAGATCAAGACCCTATTTTGATTGATTTGAAGGCAAGTATCCATATCCAAAGAGTATTGGCTTTTGAACAAGGGGGATATGGTGTGCTGAAATACCAAGGCATATTATGTGTACCTAAGGTGGATGGACTCGAAGAGAAAATCTTGGAGAAGACTGATAGCTCCAGATATTCTATTCATCCAGGTGCCACCAAAATGTACCGTTATTTGAGAGAGGTATATTGGTGGGAAGGAATGAATAAAGATATTGATGAGTTGATTGCCAAGTGTTTGAATTGTCAGCAAGTGAAAGTGGAACACCAAAGGCGTGGACATTAAGCTCAGAATATAGAACTTCCAGAATAAAATTTGAAGATGATTAATATGGACTTCATCCAGGTCCAAGATCACGAAGACAACATGATTCTATTTGGGTGATTATTGACAGAATGACAAAGTCATCCCATTTCTTTCAAGTAAAGACTACCTATTCGGTCTAGAATTATGCAAATTTTTACCTTCGATAAGTGGTAAGACTTCATGAAATTCCAATCTCCATTATTTCATATAGAGGTGCACAATTAACCGCACAATTCTGGAAATATTTGTAGAAAGGTTTGTGTTCCAAGGTGAAATTGAGCACTACTTTTCATCCTTAGACATATGGACAAGCAGAACATACTATCTATACCTTGGAAGATATGTTGAGAGCTTGTGTGATTGACTACAAAGGAAAATGGAATGATCACCTACCTCTCATTGAGTTCGCTTACAACAATAGTTATCATTCGAGCATCCAAATGGCCGCATATGAAACTCTTTATGGGAGAAAATACAGATCTCCTATTGGGTGGTTAAAATTTGGCAAAGCAAGGTTGATAGGACCATATTTTGTTCACCAAGCTATGAAGAAGGTGAAAGTGATTCAAGAAAGGTTGAAGACAACACAAAGTTGCCAAAAGTCCTACACATATGTTAGAAGAAGGCCATTAGAGTTTAAGGTAGATGATTAGGTGTATCTTAAGGTTTCAACTATGAAAGGAGTTCTGAGGTTTGGTAAGAAGGGGAAACTAAGTCCCCGATATATTGGACCTTATAGAATCTCCAAGAGAGTGGGCAATGTAGCTTATGAGTTGGAGCTACCCCAAGAGTTAGAAGCATTTTATTTAGTATTTCCATATTTCTATGTTTAAGAATTGTTTGGGTGATCCTTCATTGATAGTACCAACAGAGAATGTTGGGGTTAAGGATAACCTGTCAGATGAGGAAATTCGGGTTCAGATTTTGGATCGTTAGGTTCGTAAGTTGAGGACAAAGGAAGTTACTCCAGTCAAGGTCCTTTGGAGGGACCAATTTGTTGAAGAAGCGACTTGGGGGGCAGAGGAGGATATGAAGAAGCGATATCCACATCTCTTTGAAAGCAGAGAGAATGCAGATGGAGGTACTAAGTTCTCTTCTTAGCACTTTATAAGTCTATGCATGAACATGTTGTTACTTGCTTTTGTTGTGGAATGCTGAAATGATGTTACTACCCTTAGCTTAGAGAAAGAATTCTCATTCGAAGATGAATGTTCCCAAGGGAAAGATATTGTAACATATCGTACTCTAGAATAAACAAAGGTTAAGCTAAGAAAAACAAAAATAATCAAATTTGGAAATAAGTCAGGAAATCTGGAGAATTTCAAAATTTCAAAAGTAAGTTTTGGTCATTTTCAAACGGCTATAACTCCCAGCTCAAGAAGAGTTTGAGTGATTTACTTATATGGATGGAACTATCATCGAAAACGACGTCAAGTTTTTGAAATTTGAAGGTCGTATGAGGGAGATATGATTTTCGGAAGTTGGGTTGTTGAATAGGAAAAGTTCCAAGCCCGGATTTTTTAAGGGTGTGTTGGTCTTTTCCTAAATTAATAATTATTTTCGATTTAGGGACAATAACTTTGGGTCTAAGCTGATACCAATCAGTTTTCACATTTAGAAAATAAGATAGGGCATGAAGAGAAATGAGAAAAGAGGACAAGGGAGAAGAAGACACAAGAACACCAAGAATTTGTTCATGGATTTCGTCGGGGTGATCCCTAACAAGGTATGTGAGATCATTCGGTGTTGGTTCTTTCACCCACTCAAATTTGATTTTTTACAACAATTTAGAGTTAAATTGAATAAAAAACTTGAAGTTCTTGATGAAAAGTTTGAAGTTCTTGTTGGTTGAATTGTTGTTGATCCCTGATAGTTTTAATCCATGTTTTCGAACTGTTTTTGGGTCTAAACTATAAGCTAATGATTTATTTAGGGATCCTAAAATTTGGGGTGGAATCCATGGGAGTTTGGGAAGGTTTAGAGATAAAAAAAAAAAGGAAGAAGAAAGTTAGAGAACACGTTGAGTAGATGTTGGGGCGCCGCGCCTCCAAAGCCCCTCAGGACAAAGTCTGTCCGTCAGGCTCTGGAGCGCCGTGCCTTTAAGAGAACCTGAGGACATCCTCTGTCCGTCAAGATATGGCGCTCCGCGCCTCTCAGAGCGCTAGGACCCCCTGGAAACCTCGTTATTTCCCTATCTTTTCGTACTAGTTCCCAACTGATGTGCCCTTTATTCCTAGTTGATTATAACACACTAGAGTACATATAAACATCATGAAATCATCCATAAACATGAGATCATGATCCTTGAATCCATAATCCAATTCAAGGAGAGTTAAGATCAAATTCAAAGAAATTAAGAAACAAGTAGAAGTAAAGTAATCAAGTTTTCTAAAATCTTTCAAAAACATTCTTCACTTTGTTTTAAAGACTTAAAGTTCAAGTCAAGAAAGATTAAAGAGTTGAGTTCGTTTCTCAAAAGCTATAAGGGAACTAAGCATTCCCTAAGAGTTAAGTTTCAAGTAAGCAAAGAGTATCAAGTTGAGTTCACTTCTCAAGAGTTATAAGGTAACTAAGTAGTCCCTATGAGTTTAAACAAAAAAAAATTTCCAAAGTTTTGAGAAGGAAGGGAATCTAGACTTCTACAAAGCCTATGGCTTTTTTTAATAGAAGGAAGAGGAAACTATGATTACCAAGAGAGCTTTTTATAAGCTAAATTTTGAGAACTAATCTCAAACGAATGAATCAGTATGTTTTATACATAAGACGAGTATATCATAAGAAGTACTTTCCTTTAAACAAGTCTTACTTCTTGTTTAAGTTGAGTTTAGACACACAACACACACACACAACACACACACACACACACACACAGCTTAATGTAGACCAAGTTGATATCGCACCTCTCACTGACCACCATTCCTATTTAAGTATATTCTCCATTTTTTAACATATAAATTTTACTTTACACATAATCTAATAATTAAATAGATTAATAAAATACTGATTCAATAAATATATAGTCTAGCCTACATGGTAACCAGAACTGATTTTTATGATCATTCTTAATTCATCATTAAAAAGACAATATTGAAAGAACATTATTATGTGCAAATGCCAAAACCATTTGAATTGATTGAAAATGTTCACAAAAAAATCAATGCTAAGATTTGTAACATCTCATAACTCGAAATATCCATGAATAAGCTAAGAAATTAAAAATAATTACCTTGGAAAGAATTGGGAAAATCTGGAAAATTTTCTAAGTTAAGAAAGTTAGTTTTGGTCATTTTAAAACAGTTATAAATTCTAGCTCAGGATGTGTTTGAGTCAGTTATTTATATGGTTGCAAAGAACTTGGAGAGATTTTTCTAACGCCGCCGAGTTTGCACAATTTCGATATCATATGAGTGAGATATGCCCATCGGAAGTTGGGCTGTTGGATATCATTTAGTGCATTTTAAATTCATGATACTTAGTTAGGAGTAGACCTAGATCCGAGTTGGACTAGGGTTTAGTATACCCTCAAGGTCCCAAAATTGTGTGCCCATGTATGGTGATCAGTTTTAGTGATCACACCATGGTCATGATTTTATACCCCTATCAAGGTATATGGGGTCCTCTCAATGGTGCCGTATACATCTGACTCCACAATTAACTCTCGTGGTTTTTTTAAGCTTATAAACTTTTTTTAGATTAGCATATATATCTACATTCTCACTACATTCCAAGTGATGATGCATACTTTGCGCTACATTGTTTCATGATGTAGGTTTAGACACTCATCATCCAGATCATATGTACATGGTTCTCGGTCTACATTGATTATATTCAATGGTAAGTCCTCATATCTTGAGGACGATAGACATGTTTTCAGTTTAAGTCTTTATTTCCAGTTATCAGTTTTGTTAGAGTTAGCTATAGGTCATGTCCTAACAATTCAATTCATTAGAGGTTTTTCGGGCATAGTAGTGAATTAAGCTAGAGTTGTATGTTTTTTTCTATCACCAAACTCTTTTTATGCTTTACATATTAAGATTAATTGGTTTTTCCCCATTTTCACATATCCACTATTTTCTAGCTTCCTTGTAGTACATGTTTTACTTCGTCATTTTCAGTATGGTTGATATATGCCAGACTCACGGTTAGCATGTGGTCACTCATGATCCTAGGTCTCGTATTATGTCTAGAGGGTAGCCTTGGGGCATGACACCAGTAGTCGTGAAGGAGTGGTGGCACGTCGCCCACATACTCTCCAAGAAGTTTGATGATTTTTTTCTTCAAATTTTCAGCTCCTAACTCATCTAGAGTAATGTGATTTGGTATAATCTCTTTTTAATTCACAAAACCAACACAAAGTCATCAAAATCTCAAACAATCTCGATCCACAAACCCAACTCATACTCAAAATAATCAACACAAGAAACTCAAAACCCCCCATTTTTATGAGGTTCAAAGCAACAACTACTCATGAATTTCCCAATAAACGATTTCATGGAATAATTCATGGATGAAATTATATGTATGACGTGAAGATGAACAAGTACAACACTTTGAGAAGTCTTATGTACTTTGAAAGAACGATGTTCTTGGTGAATTCTACAATTCTTGATGAACGCTTGAACTTAGTCATTTTTCCTCCCTTTAACTTTGCCCTAAAATTTTAATTGCTTATGTATGTGAAAAGTAACTTAACATCTGATCAGACCATCCGTTGAGTGAGTAAAATGTGGTCAAGCCTAGTGGGGTAAGGAAAAGACTAAAATACCCTGATCTCAAATGGATGAAATGCCTTAATTAGACAGGCTTTACTTAAATGGTAATAACATTATACTCGGAGATTAAACTTAGCAAACAATGGTAGCTTTGAAAAGAGGACTCAAAGACCTTCGATTTTATATCTCAGGGTCCACCTAATTTTTTATAATGTAAAATATATGGTTTTTTGAAGGTGACAAAAAACTAACAACTAATTAAAGTATGAGGTTTTACAGTATCTCCCCCTTGCAAATATTTATCCTATAAGGAGATCACAGTAAGAAAAACATGAGTAGTAAAAATCAAAAAACTAAAATCAAATACATACCTTTCAATTTAACACATCTCAACATATAAACTTAAAATTTACTTTACTAAAAGTTAATAACTTGGTTTGGAATTTCCTCAAAGAAAAGCGATGAGTTTATCTCTTCTTTATATCCTCCCCACCCTCTAAAGTAGCTTTCTCAATGAAGTAATTCCTCCAAAAGACATCGGGTAATGCAGCCTCACTAGTTCTCAACTTACGAACCTGACGATAAAGGTTCTTCACGATATCTACTTATAAGATATGTTGTCCTTGATAAAAATATTCTTAGTATGTAAAAAAGTGAAGGGTCGCCCATACACTTATTCAGCAAAGAAATGTGGAATATCAGATGGACTGTTGCTAAGCCTGACGGTAGCTCAAAATCATAAGCTACATTGTCAACTCTCTTGGATATTCTGTAGACACCAATGTATCGGAGACTGAGTTTTCCCTTCTTAAGAAATCTCATGGCACCCTTCATTGGTGAAACCTTCAAGTAAACCCAATCATCAACCTAAAATTCTAACCTTAATACATCTTTATAGGATATGAGTTTGCGTTGTTTTTAACCTTTTTTAAATAAGCTTCACCTTCTCCATAGCTTGATGAACTAATTCTAGCCCTATCAACTCACCTTCACCAACCTCAAATAAACTAATAGGAGATCTTCATCTTCACTCATAAAGAGCCTCATAGATAGTCATTTGCATATTGGAGTGATAGTTATTATTGTAAGCAAACTCTATGAGAGGCAAGCGGTCATCTCAAAAACATTTGAAATATATTACTGTTATTCAACCTGTATTATAAGGTTATCCTAAAAAAGACAGAAACAAAATAAGATGAAACAGAAAGTAAGTAGAATACAAGAAGTAATCTGAGTCCAGGTAAACTACTGTGTGTCCTTAAGAAATTTAATCCCCTCACTGTACCCGAGGTTATGGATTAATTACTCCCAAGATAAAAATGAATTAATCCTGTTAAAGAAATAGTGGTACCTCAAATTTCTTTAACTTCAGCGAACTTCAGAAAAGGAACAAGTCACTCTGACTCAGTCAATCGACACTTTGATTTGTTTGAGACAAAAAATTTATGTAGAGCAGGAAAATGCAGTATTTGAAAGAATGAAAATTGACTTCCTTTTATAGCCATTTTCAGCAAGAAACATGTATGTTCAGATAAATCTGTTCAGACCCATTTTATCCAGAAAACTGTGTCTTTTTGGAAAAAGTAACAACTTTTCGGAAAAATGTGTCTGTTAGGAAAATAACAGCTTTTCAAAAAGTAACGACTTTTTGGAAAGAGTAACAACTTTTCAGAATGTTACATTTACTCGCAAATTTATAAGAGATAATATTAAAAGGACTTATTTGATTTAACAAAAACTGATTAAATAAATTTTTTTCCAAAAATACATCATTTGCCAAATCCAAATCCAAAGCCGAAGCCGAGCGAGCGACGACGGCGGCGGCGCTAGGGGGCATCTTCTTCTTAGCTCTTAAGAAGTAATGGAAGTATTTCCTTATATAAGGACAACAATTTCCCTTTCTTTTGCCGATATGGGAGAAATGACTTTGCATTTGCACTTTGCAAATGACTTTTCATTTTCCCTCCAAAATAGTTCCCTCACTTTTCATATTCTCTCTTTTCTTTTCCCATTCACACTTGTTAAACCCAAAAATCCCCCACATGAATGGGGAAGGCTATTGTTAAAACATATGCATGAAAAAACTTGTGTGTCTTGTAGGTAAAGGTTAGTCGATCTGGATAAGTAGGTTTCCCTTTAAACTTTTCGTAGAGAACATATATCAGATATACTCGGTCAATTAGTAGATTTGATATCTTTGAACTGTCGAGCTCTGGTGTATACCTAGAAAACATATGTCACACAATCAACCCTTGAACTGTTCTTAGTTCTCATTGTTTTGTTTGTTTAAGCCATGAACACATCTTGGATAGTAAGTGCTTAAAGAACTAGCCTTATTGGATTCTCCTTGAAGCGCCTTACACTTCACACTTACATAGGTGATTTCTAAATGTGTTATCCCATAGATACACCATTTGATATTCCTTGAATCAAACTTAGAAACCATTAAAAAGTCCTTATGTCTTTATCCTGGTTACTAAACATTGTCTCATCATGAGAATGGACCATAAAATAATTATTTTTTGACAATGTTGAACCGTCATCAATTACTTTGTTTTATCTCCTTGAACCTAGATCTTGGGATCTCCAGTATTCTAGGTAGATTTACCGCAACGATGACTTGTTCTTGGCCATAGTCCCATTCCCGTCGATGAATTCTCAACTCCCTCTCTAGTTAGGCCTTTTGTAAGTGGATCCGACACATTATCTTTTGACTTCACATAGTCAATTGTGATAATTCCACTAGAGAGTAGTTGTCTCACAGAGTTATGCCTTCGTCTTATTTGACGAGACTACATAATGCTTCCAGCCCTTCCTATTGCAGCTTGACTATCATAGTGTACGCATATAGGGGCAATTGGTTTGGGCCAAAATGAAATATCTTCTAAGAAATTCCGGATCCATTCAGCTTCTTCACCTGCCTTGTCTAAAGCAATGAATTCAGACTCCATTGTTAAGCGAGCAATAGATGTTTGTTTGGATGATTTCCAAGATATTGCTCCTCCACCAAAAGTAAAAACGTATCCACTTGTGGATTTTGTTTCAGTTGACCCAGTAATCCAATTTGCATCACTATTCCTTCAAAAACGGCTGAATATTTGTTGTAATGTAAAGCGTAGTTTTGAGTGTCATCTAACTATCCCAAAACTCTCTTCATTGACAACCAATGACTTTGATTAGGATTACTTGTGTATCGACTCAGTTTACTGATAGCGCAATCTATGTCTGATCGTGTACAATTCATGACATACATTAAGCTTCCTAATACGCTAGCATAGTCCAATTGAGACTGACTTTCACCTTTATTCTTTGCAAGATGAAGGTTTACATCAACTGGAGTCTTTGCCCTTTTAAAATTCAAAAATTTGAATTTTTCAAGTATCTTTTGAATAGAATGAGTTTGAGACAATCTAGACCGTTAGGAGTTTTAAGAATTTTAATTCCTAATATCACATCAGCAACTCCTAAATCTTTCATATCAAACTTACTAGCGAGCATACGCTTTGTAGCTTTTATATTAACAATGTCTTTGCTCATTATAAGCATGTCATATACATATAGGCATACAATGACTTCCTGATTTGGAGTACATTAATGTAAGCACATTTATCACATTCATTGATCTTAAATCCATTTGACAACATGGTTTGATCAAACTTTGCATGCCATTGTTTTGCTTGTTTTAGTCCATAAAGTGACTTAATAAGTTTGCACACTTTCTTTTCTTTACCAGGAACTACAAAACCCTCAGGCTGTTCTATGTAAATTTCTTCTTCCAGCTCTCCATTGAAGAAGGTTGTTTTCACATCCATTCGATGAATTTCAAGACCGGCTGCTGTCCAGCTAGTGCAATTAACATCTGAATTGATGTAATCATAGTCACTGGCGAGTATGTGTCAAAATAATCAAGACCTTCTTTTTGTCTAAAACCTTTGACAACAAGTCTTGCTTTATATTTGTCAATAGTTCCATCATCTTTCATCTTCCTTTTAAAAATCCATTTTGAACCCAAGGGTTTGTTATCTGGAGGAAGATCAACCAAATCCCAAGTATGATTGCTTAAGATTGATTCAATTTCACTATTAACAGCCTCCTTCAAAGAGGTTGAGTCGCTAGACAACATTGCTTCCTTGAATGTTTGAGGCTCACTTTCAAGAAGAAATGTTACAAAATCAGATCAAAATGAAGTAGATGTCCTTTGACGTTTACTGCGTCTTCGACTTTCTTCATTGGGTTCATTCTCATTTGGTTCTTTTTTGGGTTGTTTAGACTCCCCACCAGATGACTCAAATCTAGTTTTATACGGATAGATACTTTCAAAAAATTCAGCACTATCTGATTCCATTACTGTATTATCATAAATAACCAGATGTTCAGACTTATGAACCAAAAATCGACATGCCTTACTATTTGTGGCATATCCAATGAATACACAATCCACAATCTTAGGCCCTATTTTTACCCTCTTAGGTATAGGAACTTGGACTTTGGCTAGACACCCCCACACTTTGAAATATTTCAAGTTGGGTTTTCTACCTTTCCATTTCTCATAAGGAATTAAATTTTTCTTTGAGTGAGGCACTCTGTTAAGTATTTGATTTGCTGTAAGGATAGTTTCCCCCCACAAGTTCTGTGGTAAACTTGAACTTATAAGTAATGCATTTATCATTTCTTTTAAAGTTCGGTTTTTCCTTTCTGCAATTCCATTAGACTGAGGAGTGTAGGGAGCAGCAGTTTGATGGATTATTCCATTTTCTAAACATATTTCTGCAAATGGAGATTCATATTCTCCACCTCTATCACTTCTGATCATTTTGATCTTTTTTTCTAACTGATTTTCAACTTCAGTTTTATATTGCCTAAATGTATATATTGCTTCATCCTTACCATTTAACAAATAGACATAACAATATCTAGTGCAATCGTTAATAAAAGTTATGAAATACTTTTTCCCACCATGTGATGGTGTTGACTTCATGTCACAAATATCAGTGTGAATCAATTTTAAAGGATTTGAATTCCTTTCAACATATTTATAAGGATGCTTAGCATACTTAGATTCAACCCAAATTTGACATTTTGATTTATTTGGCACTCAAATGTTGGCAAAATATTTAAGTTAATCAGTTTTTACAAGGTTTTGTTATTAACGTGTCCCAAACGTTCATGCCATAAACATTTAGACTCAAGCAAGTAAGAAGAAGCAAAATATTTATTCATATCAACTGCAATTACATTGAGTCTGAAAAGTCCATCACTAAGGTAGCCTTTTCCTACATACATATAATTCTTGCTTACTACTACTTTATCAGAAACAAATACACATTTGAAAATCCATTCTTGGTCAGAACTGGAATTGAAACTAAATTCTTTCTCAATTCTGGAACATATGAGACCCTATTCAAAGTCACTACCTTGCCTGATGTCATTTTTAATAGGACTTTGCCAGTTCCTTCAATCTTTGCAACATTAGAGTTTGCCATAAAAAACTTCTCATCTTTAGGTGCTGGAGTATATGATGAAAATAATTCTTTGTTGGCAGAAACATGGCATGAGGCACCAGAATCTATCCACCATTCTCTTGGATTTCCAACCAAGTTACATTCTGAAAGCATTGCACAGAGATCATCCATTTCTCCTTTGGATTCAGCCAAGTTTGCTTCATCCTTCTTTTTCTTGTCCTTTTTAGGACCCCGACATTCAGTAGCCCTATGACCATGTTTACCACAGTTGAAGCAGTTTCCAATGAATTTCTTCTTAAGAGAATTGCTTTTTGGACCAGATGCTTTGTTTCTTTTCCTTAATTTTGTGGGATTTTCTTCAACAAAATTTACTCCAGATATTTCTGAATTACCACGTGACCTCTTTTTTGCAGCCTTATTATCCTCTTCGATTCTCAACCTTACTATGAGATCTTCAACAGTCATCTCCTTGCGTTTATATTTCAAGTAGTTTTTGAAGTCCTTCCACAATGGAGGTAACTTTTCAATAATTGCAGCCACTTGAAAGGCATCATTCACAATCAATCCTTCAGCAAGGAGATCATGGATTATGACCTGCAGTTCGTAAACTTGGGTGATGATGGTCTTACTGTGTCTCATTTTATAGTCCAGAAATTTTGCCACAATGAATTTCTTCATTCCGGTATCTTCTGTTTTGTACTTCTTTTCTAAAGCATCCCAGAGTTCTTTTGAGGTTTTAACATTGCTGTACACATTGTACAGATCATCTTGCAGGCCACTCAGAACATAATTTTTACACAAAAAATATGAGTGTGTCCATGCTTGTGTTACCAAGAATTGTTCATCAGGTGGAGTTTCATCTGACATGACAGGAACATTCTCATTCATGAACTTCTGAAAACTCAACGTAGTGAGATAGAAGAACATCTTCTGCTGCCATCTCTTAAAGTCGACTTCAAAAAACTTTGCAGGTTTTTTCTCTGTCGGCGCTAAGGCAGTATTTGAACGATAATGTGCAACCGATGTTGTTGCAGCATTTACTGTTGCAGCACTTACTATTCCAACATTTGTTTTACTTGAATTAGTCATTTTTCTTTTTTTCTGTCACAAATGACAGATAATTTAAGTATTTGAAATACTAACAATAAAGAATAAATCTTTACACAGACTGTTTCTGATTTAACGATAAAGTTTTTATGTTCTTTTAATCGTTAATCGAATGAATTTTAAAAATTCAAGCAGAGTAGAAAACCATAAAGGTTTTAATCTCCAGAAACCTCAAATACAGAAACTTAGTAAATTTCTTAAGATTGTTATTCAACATGTATTATAAGGTTAGCTTAAAAAGACAAAAATAGAATAAGATGAAACAGAAAGTAAAATAGAATACAAGAAGTAATCCGAGTCCACATAAACTACTGTGTGTCCTTAAGAAATTTAATCCCCTCTCTGTACCCGAGGTTATTGATTAATTTCTCCCAAGATAAAACAGATTAATATTGTTAAAGAAATAGCAGTACCTCAAATTTCTTTGACTTCAGCGAACTTTAGAACAGGAACAAGTCACTCAGAGTTAGTCAATCGACACTTTGATTTATTTGATAAAAACAATTTATGCAGAGAAGGAAAATGCAGTATTTGAAAAAATGAAAATTGACTTCCTTTTATAGCCATTTTCAGAAAGAAACGTGTCTGTTCTGAGAAATCTGTTCAGACCCGTTTTATCCAGAAATTTGTGTCTTTTGGAAAAAATAACAACTTTTCAGAAAAATGTGTCTGTTAGGAAAATAACGTCTTTTCGGAAAGTAACGACTTTTCGAAAAGAGTAACAACTTTTCGTTATGTTACTGTTACCCGCAAATTTATAAGAGATAATATTAACTAGATTTATTTGATTTAACAAAAACTCATTAAATAAATTTTGTCCAAAAAATACATCATTTGCCAAATCCAAAGCCAAACCCGAAGCCGAGCGAGCGACGATGACGACGGCGCGAGGGGGCATCTTCTTCCTAGCTCTTTAAGAAGTAATCGAAGTGTTTCCTTATATAAGGACAACCATTTCTCTTTCTTTTGCCGATATGGGAGAAATGACTTTTCATTTGCACTTTGCAAATGACTATTCATTTTCCCTCAAAAATAATTCCCTCACTTTTCATACTCTTTTCTTTTCCCATTCACACTTGCTAAACCCAACAATTATGCATGCCCTAAACATATCCTTTCTTGACCATCAGTCTGAGAATGGAAAGAAGTACTAAGGTTTACTTTTGAACCCAAGCCTTTCTTGAAAGACTTCCAAAAATGAGAGGTCAATTGCACACCCCTATATGAAATTATAGATACATGAACTCCATGAAGTCGAACTATATCTTGAATAAATAATCTGGCATAATACTCTGCTGAATTGGTAGTTAGTACCGACATGAAATGGATTGATCTATTCATCCGATCTACAATCACCCAAATTGAATCATATTTTCTGCGTGATAATCATCCCCTACTTCTATTCCATAAGAGCTATGTTCAAAGCCACACGACCGGGTCTTTGGTGCTCTCACTTGATTTGGTGGCAATTTGGGCACCAAGCAATGAACTTTGCAATGCACCTCTTCATAATACTCCACCAATAGACTTCTCTCAAGACATAATATATTTTTATTGATCCAGGACGGATCGAGTATCTAGAACTATGAGCCTCTATATTTTGAAGTTCATCCACGTTGGGAAAAATAATTTCCTTTATATTTCAATACACCATCTCCTCCTTGTTCAAAAGTCATCACCTTTTGCTTATGAACATTTGCTTTTAGTTCAAGTAGAAGAGGGTCTTGGTCTTACTTATCCTTCACTTCAAACACTAGGGATTATTCAGTCCCATTCATCCTCACAACTCCACCGTCACTAGAATCATAAAGACGGACTCCCAAATGGGCAAGTCTGTGAACCTCTTTTGCCAATTTATTCTTGACTTCCTCAACATGAACAATATTTCCTATAGACAACATCCTCAAAGCATCAACAACAATATTAGCCTTATCTGGGTGACAGTAGATTCTCAGGTCATAATAATTAATTTAGAAACTTTAACCATCTCCTTTGTCTATGATTAACTTGCTTATGACAAAAAAAAAATTACATGAACACCATAGAGATAGTGACGCCATATTTTAAAGCAAATACTACCACTGCTAACTTGAGATCATGAGTCAGACAATTCCTCAATCAATCTTAAGCTTTCTGGAGGTGTAGGCTACAATCTTTCCATTCTATATCAATACGCAATTAATTCCAACTCTATATGCATCACAATAAACAACAAAGCTATTTGAATCTAGCAGGATCAACACTAGGGTATTAATGAACCGTGTTTTCAATTCCTACAGCATTTCTCAATAGCTTCAAACCATTGAAACTTGGTTGTTTTCTAATTCAAGTTAGTCAATAGGGAAGAAATGGATGTAAATCCCTCAACAAACATTCTATAATAACCAGCAAATCTCGAAAAACCCTTATATATGTTAGGAAAAATACTACAATATTGATATTAGAATGGAATTATGAAATAGTAAATAACTTATCTCTCGTGGCAAGCCACTTCCTTGAAAGCGATTTCAGCTCGACTCTGGTGCAAATCATTAATCGCTGCAGTCGGTCGCTCCCCAAGATTCCACATTAACTCTCAAATACGTGCACTCATGACTGAGAGTTTGAAGGTTTCTCGAAACCAATTGCCCAAAAAAATTCTAATGATAAGAAGAGGGAGAAAATGTTTTTCTCTTCTTTTTATTTATGTTGGTAGTGTTATTTTTTTTAGCTTTCACAAAGACACTATTTATATAGGAAATTTCTATAGAAGTTATTTTAGAGTAATGAGTTAAATTGATAACAAATTGTGAATGTTAATGGCATTAAAGGCCATTACATCACATTCTACAGAAACTCTTGTTTTTGTTTTAGAACGGAAAATATATTCTCTTTGTAAAATATTTTACTTTGTGTTCTTTGCATTACAATAAATGAATAAGTTAGAATTAATATCACAATCCCCCACTAATGCAAAGACAAAGGGTAAGAACAAATTTTGGATAAAAGGAAGGAACATGTACGTAAGTGTCAATATCTTTCTATTTGAATTGACACGTAGTGATATGAGACAGCAATTTAATATATACAAAGTGAAGTACTCTTGAACTGAGTGGAGTTACCCATATATACGCACTCTTCATCAATGGACTCCTCAAAGTCATGAAATAATTTTTTATTGGCAGAGAAATGCCTTGAGGCGCCTGTGTCTAGCACCCAGTCAATTTTGTTTGCCACCAGATTAGTCTCAACGACTACAGCAGCAATCACTTCATTACCCTCAGCAAGATTAGCTTGGACATCACTTTGTCCTTTCTGCTTTGATTCCTGTCTTTTTCTTTGATAGCACCTGGAAGTCCTGTGACCAACTTGTTCACAAACAAAACAAGAACCCTTAAATTTTAGAATTTGACTATCCGGCTTGTTGAATTGATTTTTTTTCTTCATATGTTCCTTTTTCGAGACTTTCTTCTGTTTACGTTTGAACCTGTCTTTCACAACAGTACCAGAAGATTCAAAAAGATTAGCTTTAGAAGAATTAAGAGGAAGTTCTTCCATCTTATCTTTGTAACGGTTCACCTCTTCAGTCCTCATATGACTAATAAGTTCTTGACGAGTTAAATTCTTCATCTTATGTTTTAATTGATTCTATAATCATTCCAAGATGGTGGGAATTTTTCACGCAGAACATTAGCCTGAAATATCTCACACATCTTCATGTCTTTGTTCAGAACATCAGCAGTCAAATTCTCATATTCGTGAACTTGTTCCATTATTGACTTATTATCAACCATTTGGAATTTAATCCACTGACCGACAACATATTTTTTTCTTTCTAGCATCATCAGCACAATATTAATTTTCTAAACTATCTCATATTTCTTGGGCAGATTTATAGTTTAAAAATATATCAAGTAAAGGGTTGGTCATATGATTTAGCAAATGTCCTCTAACAATTTTTCTATCCTTTTCAAACTTCTTTTTAATAATCATCAACAATTATAACATTGTTGGATTCAGTATTAGTGATAGAACCATTCATAGAAGGTTATTTAAATAAAAAATAATCAGCTTCTAATTGTTCAAAGAAAATTAAAAGTTTTAGTGACCACCGTTTATAATTATTTCCATCCAAAAGCTCAAGTTTTGACAAATCATTAAAAGTTTTGTTCAAAGAAATAGCCATTATCAATATTTTATATTGGAAATCGCTTTTGAATTGTTAAAAAAAAAATTACAATATCGATATTAGAATGGAATTATAAAATAGTAAATAACTTATCTCAAACACTGTGTCGTGGCAAGCCACTGCCTTGAAAGTAATTTTGGCTTGACTCCGGTGCAAATTGCTGCAGCCAGTTGCTTCCCAAGGTTCCACAGTTACTCTCAAACACGTGCACTCGTGACTGAGAGTTTGGAGGTTGCTAAAAATCAATTGCCCAAAAAATATTCTAAGGATAAGAAGAGGGAGGAAAATGTTTTTCTCTTCTTTTTATTTATATTGGTAGTGTCATTTTCTTTAGCTTTCACAAAGGCACTATTTATATAGGAAATTTCTATAGGAGCTATTTTAGAGTCAAGAGTTAATTTGATAACCCATTGTGAATGTAAATGGCATTTAAGGCCATTACATCACATTCTACATAAACTCTTGTTTTTCTTTTAGAACGGAAAATTTATTCTCTTTGTAACATATTTAACTTTGTGTTCTTTGCATTACAATAAATGAATAAATGAGAATTAATATCACAATATCAGTTTGAGAAGTGGGTCTAACCAATTCTACACTACTACAATCTTTGGGTATCAACTCGAATCCCTTCTGCAGATACAATGTGTCCTAGAATCCCACATATTGAAGCCAAAACTCTCACTTAGAAAATTTGACATACAACTCTCTTTCCTTAAGAGTTTAGAGTATTATTCTAAGATGACTAGCATGATCCTTCTCAAACCTATAATAAATCAATATGTCATCAATAAAATACGATGACAAACCTATCAAGATACAACTTAAACACTTTATTCATCAGATCCATGAATGTTGCAGGAGCATTAGTAAATCCAACGTACATAACAAGAAACTATACCATATCGGGTCCTGAATGATGTCTTCACAGTGTCACTTTCTCCTATTTTCAACTAATGATAGTTAGATTTGAGGTTTATCTTTGAAAAGCAAGTGAGACCCTGAAGTTGAACAAAAAGATCATCAATCCTCGGAAGGGGATACTTATTCTTGATACCAAGGTCGATTATATGTTCCAAATGTTGTTTAGTTGAGAATTCATGTTTTGATAGAATCCCTTAATTCTCGGTATTCTAATCATTCCCTCAATCGGTAAAGATGTACAGTGATCTGTAGCAGGACTTATTGGTGAAATTGTATGACGAAGATATTGTAGAACTTGTCGGTAAATGTATGAATTTTAAACAAGTGAAAGTTGAATATCAAAACCACTGGTTTGACTCAAGATATTAGTATTCTCTACCGGGAAGTAAGAAAACATGAATATGGACTTCATTATGGGCTTACCTCATACTCGTTGTTAGTTTGACTCTATTTGGGTTATTATGGATCAAATGATGAAATCCACTCATTTTCTTCTTGTAAACACTTCATTTTCAGTTGTGGAGTATGCCAAGTTTGTTGTGGAGTACCTTTGTCCATTATCTCAAATCGTTGGTCTAGTTTTTTAGGACGTTTCATAAAGGTCTTGGTACCCAAATGAAGTTTATCATGACAATGCATCTTCAGACCAAAAGACAAGTCTAGCTTAATAATAAGACTTTGAAAGATATGTTGAGAGCTTGTGTGATTGATTTCAAGGGTAATTGAGATGATCATTTGTCATTGATTGAGTTTGCTTGTAATACTATCTATCATTCTAGTATCATAGTGTCTCCTAGGCTCTTTCTAGTAGGAGGTTTAGGTCTCTCAACATTTCGATAGGGCTGGATAGTGCATAAGGCTACGGTGAAGGGTTGTCTTATTGAAACAGTTCAAAGTCGATAAAAGTCCTATGTCGATGTTAGAAGTAGAGAACTTGAATTTAGTGTTGATGATTACTAATGGAATAAAAATACATTGGTAATAGTTTTCATTTTCTTGATTTTATTGTTATTACATTATATGCCCATAAAGTAAATTTCTACAATTCTTTTACACTAGTAGATATGTTAACTCCTACTTTTAGAATTAAAAGGAAACCTAATTAACTTGAGAACCCCATCGACTCTTTGTAAAATGCTGACATTTATTAGCAACGACAAATCAATTTTTCAAAATAACATAGAAAGCAAGAAGTGAGAAATGGTCTCAACTATACAAGAGAAAGCAATTGAAATTAAATCAAATAGCCAATCTCAATCCTCAAGAAAATGATCTTGAATATATAAAACATTGTGGATTTATAACTAATTTATTCCTCTACACTCGTAGTGCTCTTTTTCGGGTTTGCTACGATCTAGAAAGAATTTGTCACCATCCACAGATGATCAATGACGTATGAAGTAGCAGAACGGCATCGCGTCCACTTTAATTCACTTTTAATATATATTACAGATTTATCATAATATTGTTATATATTGCTACAAATGATAATAAATATAAAAAAATATCGCTACAATCAATAATTATTTATTAAAATGTGTAATTTTTCCTTCAAATTTGGGAGAATGATGTGTCTATATATACCTAATAATAAGACAAAACATATCAGGAATTCTTTTGCAAAATATATGTGAAATTCTCACTTCAATTTTTTCTCTATGAAAATGGTATAAAATGTGTGTATATGCTCAATGCTTGAAATTTTTGTTCATAATTTTGTATATAAAATCAATATATAGACGGTATTGCTATATGTGTAAAGTGTATAAATATTGTATAAAATGCAGGTTAGGTTTCTACAAATTTAATATTATTATATACTACTTTTATACGATATTCATACTTAATTTATACAACTCCAACAACAAATAAAACTTCAAACATAAGTTTTATACAACTATTCATACAATCATAAGTTTTATACAACTGAGCATACAATTATCATAAAGTACAATTTTAATACATTTCGATTGTAACTTCAAACTACAACGAATTAGAACTGAAATTAAATCCATAACTAGCTCAAATTTTATCCAAATTTCATATTCAAACTTTCTAGTTCTTTTGAGATATTATTCACTTGAAATGAAGTAAGTTTGCTATAAGTCGATTTTTAAAACTTTAGCTTCGAGCTTCTTTAATGACGTTTTGAAGTAAATAATTTTCTTTGGCTTGAAAAGAAAGGATTTTATTTGTCTTTTAAAGGATTATACATACAAAAAGGAACTGATGTATATGTTACAGTTTCACTAGCGTCTCTATCAGTGCATTAATTACAAAAGAAGGAGATGCATAAAAATCATAAGGCTGGTTTCCATTCATATTTGAATTCTTTGATTTCCTTCGGCGGACTTTTATTTGTACTTTTATTTTTTGGATTCTTTTGTTTCTGTTTTTTTCAAATATTCCAAAGAATGAAAGAGGTTATAATTAGAAAAGATGTAGAGACTCTTTGATAAGTTGTAGATTGAAGTGATGAGGGGTGTAAAACAACAAGATTGATGGATGTTATTGTTTGTTATTCCATAATTATTCTAGATGTAGATGGCATCTGCACAATCCACAAAAATATAAAAAGTATATTTTTCTTTTCTATATTGGTGCTGTGGAGCAAGAATATATACATGTTGGTTATATTTTTCTTTAGAATAAGACAGACAACCACTTGAAAATTTTTATTTGGTTTAATGTTTTGAGTTTTCAAATCCAGTTATAGTTAGAATTGTTGCTAGCATTATAACTAATGTTTGTTGCTTGAAGAGATTGTAGCTGCACCGACATCTTCACAAAACATCATTCCACACACAATGTTTATGTAAGCCTTGGATCATTTCAATGCCATCTGAGAAGTCAGTTGAAATACAATTTATCAATATGCCAATCTTAAACTCATTTCATGCCAACCGGCAGAGTTCGAGAGTTGAGACCATCAATATGAACAAAAACTGCAGGCTCTGTGATCTGCAAAGTCATCTAAATTTTGTCTAGTTTTCAAACCATCCACTCAAATTTAAGAAACCAGCAAAGCTAACAGCCCACGTTTTTTTATGGTTAATGATCGGCAAAAACTAGTACAACATCCACTGAAAAGCAGCACTACAGTCATGTATTATGAATGGTTCAACCCCAGTTCAAAAGGCGTCAAATGATAAATACATAGAAAACAAGGCTCAGCAGCTCCAATATAACTTTATTCTAAGACAGACACCACCGCTTGTTGCTGAATCTTCACCTCACCGGAGCAATTAACCCTGGAGGCCAATAATACCTGACAAAAGTGACAATACCACATGTTATTACTACTACAAACATAATTAAGAACAAAACCAGGCTTGCCTATATAATTCTTAAAAAACAAATGATTCAACTTGTCGTTTGAAAGCACATTGACAAATGGACAACTTAGATTAGAAAGGTGCATGTTTCTATTTTACTCTAAACAAGTAGCCCAGAAGAATCATTTGAAAGAGAAATCATAGAGATTGAACTAACCTATCAGCAATTGATCAATCTAATTACAACACATAGTTAAATGACTAAATGAGACACATAAATCAGTGAATCTAGTCCCAGATGCAAGACAATTAGTACTTACCACAAGCAATCCTTCCGCCAGCATTTCCTGTGCTTTTACTGAGCTCATGTCCTCCTAAAACAGCAGGAAAACAATTTTTAAGTCAGATTAAGTGAAAGTGGGTTACAAATATGGTTAAAGTAAATTATATTTTAACCATCTTATTTTTATTCCATGATGAAAGGATTTTCAATGCTCCTACACCAGACACCAAATTTGTTTGGATGCAAATAGAATACTAAACCTCGTAGCTAAATAGAGCATAACTCTTTTGTGCATAATCCTAATCTCATATATCATTGTACGCCCACTTGATTACTTGCAACTATAGTCCACTTCCCTACTTTCAATTTTTTGAAACAAGTTGATACTTGGTCATCCTCGAACATTTGCATCTGAGACCTCACAATTTGCACAATGAGGAACATATTCCTTGCAGTTCAACCATTCTAATCACACACTAAAGGATATGTAAAACCTATGGGTCTTGGAGCCCGTTTAAAACTAAGAGCTATATACCCACACTCCAAAATTGCTTAAAAGTTATTTTGGCTTAAAGACACTTGAAATAAGTCAATCCAAACAGGCTCTTATCCAGCCTTAATCCTGAAGGATCTTGAAGTAATTTTAGATAGATAAAGCAAAGGGCTCACAATGACTTAACTCTAAGCAAAAATAGAACTCTCAATAGCTTATCATTGTAATGCATTCTTCTTATTAGATTTCAGTCCACCTTTCTTACAATCAATCAATCACAAGTCTCAGCTTCAGGCTAAAATCAATTTAAATCCAACATCTGTAAATGTTAGTCCATTTCTCTCTCTCCCTCCCCTTACAGAAACATTAAAAAAGGTTTTTTTTTTCTATTAGACTGCATTTAAGTGACTAGACTTTTGACAAATACAGACAAGGGAAGTGATAGGAGAAGCATAATTAAATGGTAATAGGTAACCAAGCATCATGGAGTGAAAGAATTTCTAGAACAAATTGTCCAAAAATAACTTGCAGACTGTTTGTCAGCTAGTATTTTACAAACTGACCCACGTTAGCTCCAAGCCTCCAACACCCACATCTAACAGACAGTCCTATTCCTGATTTGAATTCAAATACGAAACCTGTATAACAGGAACCCGTCCTTGCCCCCAGAACTATGTTTAGTAGAAAGAGCGCAACATGTGAAGTGTAGATTAGGTGCACTTCATACGCTCGAACTATACACAGACAAAATACTAGTATATAAGTGGAGAATGGTAGAGGGGCAGGCCATTATCCACCAATTGCACCACCAGCCCGCAGGAATTGCATGGCCATAAAAAAAAGATAGCACCTATTCATTCCTTGGGAGCATGTATATGAAAGATTACATCCTGATTCTTCAAGGAGATTTAACATCACTCAGGAATGCACACACCTCTTCCCGCTTGATTTTTGAGTCAGCAATTACCAGGCATTAATTTTCAGCTCAATATACAGAGAATGGCAAATTCTTTGAAGAAGAAAAATGAAATCTTATTGGTGCTGGGGAGATGTGAAAATGATAGAAGTGGATCCTTGCTAGGGTGGTCATGGTTAGGACTGAACCCCTTTCTCTTTCACTTTGCCTGCTCTTATTTAAATGAACCTAGTGGATCCTTACTAGTGTGGTCGTGGTTAAGATTGAAACCCTCTCTCTTTCACTTTGCCTAGTCTTATTTAAATGAACCTAGTGGATCCTTGCTAGTGTGGTCAAGGTTCAGAGCCTCTTTCTCTTTCACTTTACCTAGTCTTATTTAAATGAGCTTCCATCATTTCCTTCAAAATTAAACTATAAGATATGACACAATCACACCTAGACTTCTTCCTTCTCCTATCCATAATACTTTCCATTATAATACACCAATCTCCCACATATACTTCTTGAAGAAAACACATTAAAGGGAAATGGGGTTTTTATATGTCAAGCACTATGGACGACGAGTGTTGAAGGTCTCAAACTAAAATAAAAGGTTGAGTGTTAAGGTTATATGTATTTTATTTCTTACTTTCTTATCCTCTTTCATCTCTCACATTCTGTTGTAATAATAAAAGCATGTCGTACTCAGCTCATTAAAGTTTAGTCACTGAAGTAGGGAAACTAACCCTTTCCAAGATCATCAGGATCAGCATGAACAACAACAGCTCTTCCAATGATGGACTGTTGACCAGTGAGAGGAATCTGCAAAAAATCAGGTTGCCAATTAGTTCAGGAACAAATATTAGAGCAAGTCTAAAGCTTAGAGTTCAACAAAGAATTTACCTGCTTGTCGGTAATAGTAAAAGATGCAGTACCTGAAATTTTTAGCAATGATTACACCGTTAGTGATGCTAATTAATTTGAAATTACGCGAGGAGAGAGAGGGAGAGAGCAGCATTGACCTCTCTGAAATAAATTTTGGCTTCACTGTGCAAAATAATTGTTGTTTTCGGGACAATAAAATAATGGGCAAAACTTTACTACAACAGAATTAATTTTTCCAAATGAACTATACATCATGTCAAACCAAAAACACTAGGCATAGATGATGATAAAAAACTTCAATTGCAGACATTTGATTTGAAAATAAATAAGGATAACTACAACCAGATTAAGTTAAATTATTAAACAAGGAACCCTTACCATCTTCTCCAACTGTGATGTTACCAAGATCACCAGCATGACGCACCTCATCTTCAGGAGCACCATGCTCCTTACCAGCAGGATTGTAATGTGGTCCTGCAAGTTAACCAAGAAAAAATTCAAAATTCAAAACATCTAAAAATCATTATTTGTCACAGTCTCAAATAGATAAAATAAAATTACCTGTTGACATGCAGCCATTTGTGGTATCACCAAGGGCATGGACATGGAAGCCATGAAGTCCAGGTTTTAGGCCAGAAATATTTCCATTAACTGTGGTTGGAGCTGTATGCATCACATCAGTTAGAGACCGGTCACCCATGATAGATGCATGAAGAAACCATTTTACAATTATTAAAGTAAATTACCATCTCCATCTTGAGTGAAGAGGATGGTGCCACTAACACCTTCACTGCTGTTAAGGACGGCGACGGCCTTCACCATTTTTGTATGTGATCTAGAAAATTATGATACAAGAGTCTGTTATCAAGGCTACACATGTAAGAGCATATACGAAGCACATTAATAAGTTAACATGCAGCTCATCTCATAAGATGATAGACAACATTTCCATATACAAGTTTGGATTTATAGAAAATCGCATTTGGCCAATCAGTTAGAAACATAAAGCAAGAAAGTCTTTCAGTCACAACCCAGGCAATATATAGTTCATCTCGAAAACAAGTCGATCACATAAATTGACATCCAAAACCTTAGGTATTCCATTTCTTCATCTCAACCATATAAGAACATCTAAAAGAGGACATATACAAAAACACTTGGTCATGTTTGATGTGAAATTACGGAAAAACAATCCTCTAGTTTTCCAAACTGGCCCAAATGTCTTGTTTTTTCAAAATAAAACAAAACAAAGAAAACACAAATTTCGTCTTAAAACACTAAACAATGTTATCTTCAACCCGAACCATCGCAAAATCTTCATGTCCTCACCCAAGCACCATCAAAAAAAGACAGTAAACATCTACTAGCAGCAGGATTTGCTTACACACACATTTGCAGGTGATACAATTTATGGCTATGCATTAGTCCAAATCGATAAGGCAAATAATTATAAACTCCAACTCTAATTAGATCGAACCACACATCCATAAAGGCGGAATGAGAGTAACGACATAAACATGTACAGTTAAAAATTCATAAAAAAAAAATTGCAACTAAATCTTAGATCCGCCTCTAAGCAAGGTGAAGATGATATCGTAAGCTTCTCTTTCTCTATCTCCCTAATAAAATTAACATCTACTCAACAATCAGCCTCCACCAGAATCAGCATAGAAATAAACTCAAAAGGCAGACAGCGACAGATTCAAAAGCCAAAGTCCTAAAAAAAAAAAATCTAGATCTGCAAAATCAGAAGTTGAATCCAACATTCATTCATCATAAAAGAGAGATCAGTTGCATCAAGAGAAAGCGAATCAAATGAATAATCAAAAATCACTATCGAAAACAGATGCAGAAAAAAATTGAATTACCTCAGGTCACCCTTAGAGAGAGAGAAGTCCAATATGAGTGCTGATAATGATAAGTTCGATAATTGTAAAGAGTTTTGCTTTATATTGGAGAAAAAATGGACTGACTACTGACCTATTTGAGGGGTTGGTAGGTAGCCGGCTGGCTGGCTAGTGTGTGATTAGCGCCGTATTCATTTTGCCAACGACCTCTACGTGTGCCTTTGGTCTACGTTCAAATCACGTGTTAGGAACTATCTAGAATGTAATACTATTTAGTCCATCAACAATTACCTCTTCAAATTTTTAATTTAAAATTCAAAATTGCAAATATAAATACTAATTAATTAATTAGTTATTAATTATTATTATAATTTTAGTTAATTATGAATATTCAATAATAATTATGTGGATTGAATTTTCGAGTTTATACAATTTGAAATTTATATAGTAGAATTTGTACGATTTAATTTATATAATTATTTAAAATTTGAAATCTCCGGTCAACGAAAGCAAAGAATTTGCCTTTTGAGTCGAGTTCGTTGCGCCTAGTGCAGATTACCTCTTGTGTGGTTTGCAAGCTATTGTATTAGAACAAGATTTTACCTTGTGCACATCCAAAGGATAGCGACTGTCGATTTTTTTAATTATAAAAAAGTTAGTAAAAACTTACTCACAAATAATATAAACAAGAAAATTTAAACGAGAGCTACAACTTATCATTATACGTAAAAGCTATAGTTATGGGGCTTAAATTATACTTAGACTCTGCCTCTACAATATAAATATTCCTTTCATATGTTATCTTTGACTATTTTATTTAATATTGGTGCTTATTTAGTTTTGGTGAGTTTTTCGGTAGCAAGTTTCAAAATTCAAATACTTTTTCCGTTCACTTTTATACGTTATGTTATACTTTTTAAAAGTTAATCTGATTAAATTTTAAAGTTAAATTAAATTACATAAATTTGATATTTAAATAAAAAAATTAGATATTCAAAAACTATATCAAAATTATTATAAATTTCAAATTTCTTTTGCAATCAATATGATGAAAAGGTACATCGTAAAATATGAATCAAAATTTTTATAGTTTGACTCTAAAAATGAATTTTATGACAATTAATATGAATGGAGATGGTATTTATTTTTTATGCATAAGCTTGATATTTTCGTTCATCTATATATTTTATTTAATTTTTCTACTAAAATGGTTTAAGATATTTGATGCGACTCATAACACATCGTGTTTTTAAATTATGATTTGAATTTGTCAATGTATGAAATTGGATTTGGACATGATAATCGAATTGAACTTGGGTATAAAAGTCAAGTCACAAGTGTGAAAAGTGTGTTTGGATGTTAATTAAGGTCAAAAAAAGTCTCTAGCATAAGTGAACTTGAAATTTTACCAATCAAATAATTTTTTATATAATTAATATTAGGATCAACTTCAAATAAACATATCTAAAAAAATATGAAAAATTATGTGGATCATAACCTATTATAATAAAGTATTTGAGTCTAATTTCTAAAACAACAAATTGTTTGTTTAGTACAAACATACTTGAAAACTAATTATACAAAAAAGTCTTTCAAGGATTCAAAATACTTGAAGAATACACAAATTCTAAAAATTTGTCTATAAATTTCAATTGAATTAAATCAAGCAATGTTGACTTATTAAAATCACTTCATTAAATTTTATACGTGAAATATAAAAATGGCTTTGTTTACCTTTATTATTATGAAAATTAGATTCTGTCGCTTTACAAATTTGATTTGAATATTGATGAAATGAAAAATATTTTAAAATATTTTGATATTGAAGTACCATATTTTTATTCAATTGATATATATGGAGATACAATTTTACTCTTATATTGAGATATTAAAAGAAAATCAAATGCTAGTCATGATATGAATATTTATACATAATAGCGGATAAATGTTGATTGTTCTATCGTTTCTCTCACAAAAAACTAGCTGATTTAAAAGATTTCCAGCAACATAAGGCAGCCTAAATACTTAATAAATCTAAATTTCTAAATATTAAATGACTCGTTAATTAATGTTTTACAACTCCGCTTCTACTTCCACCCTCGATCATATTTAAATCAACATGTGATATTATTTCCTTAAGAAATTCATCTTCATCTACAATTCACCATGCAAGATGACATTACAAAATACTTGATTTTTATTTTTCAAAATATTTATTCATAAAATCTTTACAAATAAAACATTATTAAAAATATATATATAAATATTTTAAAAATTAATAGCTCGCAGGCTGGCTTCTGGGGCAGGCTAAATAACCTCGTTGGTAAATGGGCCAAAAATATTAAGCCTAACCCCACTTATTTCAAAGGTTGACTTGAATCGACCTTGCGGGCGAAGCCCATTTTGACGGCTATAGATTCCTATATACGTGTTTATTCCCACGAAAGATTACAGTCATGTTATTCAGTTATTATTGTAGATGGCAATCAAATCATACAAAGATGAATCACTATAAATCACTTTATAAAGCAAGTCGGAAATGTACTTGTGTGAACCCAACCATATTGTATGATAATGATGCAACTTTATCAAAAGAATGGTGATGCTGCTGCAACATGCAATAGCCCAATTAAAAAGAGGATCCATAAAAGAACATAGAACAAAACATATTCAATCAAAACTTTTCTTCATGAACTCCAAAATAATGATATCAACGTGCAACAGAGTTGTTCAATTAAAAAGTTTAGTCACCAAATCTTTTGAAAAGATGGTGCACACGATTAGGATACGAGAATATATATTTATGGATTGATATTCTCAAGTGCAGATATTATTTGATATAGTGAATTTGAATCCAAACTAGTTTTCCCTATAACTATGTACCTTAATCTTCGATGGGGAGGGGATCTTTGTTAACACCTTGTAGGGTTGTTTGAACAACTGTCATAACTCTTGGACCAACATGACATTCCAATCACCATTTTTGTACAACACTTTCTTCCTTTTTCTGTTTCTTTCGTTAAAATACTAATCATCACTACTCTCATGGAAATTACCCATTCAAAAGAACAGAGCAAGCAAACATAGATACTTTCCAAAGATGTCCTTAAATATGATCAGTCTTACAGAAAATGAAACAAACAAGCATGAATGAGAGTTCCTCTCAGATGAAAGAAATCCTATTATCTAAGACAAAGCTCATTGGAACAAGACTGCAATAGAAAACTCTCCAACAAGGAGAGATATAAACCATTAATGATATGACTAAATAGATAAAAAGCAAACTTATAACCAAAATGACACCTCCTTCCCTCCTACCAAGCTACTACAACTCAACTTTCTCTTCTCTTAACATTTCTTGGCGACAAGATCCTCAATCAAGTCAGCAGCATCTTGAACTGTTGCAATAGTCTGTGCGTTCTCTTCTTCAACAGTGATTCCAAATGCTTCCTCAAGTCCCATGACAATCTCAACCTGCACGGAATGACAATATCAATAACTAAATCAATTACAGCAAATCTCACACAATCCAAGCAGTTAAAGCTACGTTATATAACTTAGGATGTATTAGATGCAGAAAATAAGAACAAAGATCGGTGTCTCTTGCATATTATGGTTATAGGAGGCATTTCGTCATATTTTAAGATGTTCAGGTTGATCATTTCTGAAATGATTTACATACGGCAATAGCTAGTCACAGTTTCTAAAAGAAAGCACCCTACTATATATTTACATTCCTGCAATACCCTAATTTATATTTACATTCCTGCAATACCACCTTATCATTAGAATTCAAATTATGTTAGGTGAACCCCCACATCGAGACACCAAGGACCATTTTAACCAACAAAACATTCCAGGACATAGCACTGTAAAAGTTTGCTCTAAATTCAGCATACCGTGTCAAGAGAATCAGCACCAAGTGCTATAAATTTGGACTCTCCATTGACTGCAGAATCATTGGGAAGAGCCAGTTGTTTCTTCACAATTTCACACACTTTGTCAACTGTCTCTGGTTTAGCCTGCACATATACAATTTATATTGTTAATAAATAGCATAGGGTTAAGACTATTCACTGAAGAATCACTGATATCTTACAACAATTAAGCAAAAATAGCACTAAACCAGCCCAACTAAACATGCATTACTTGTTCTATAAATAGAAATGCTAATCTCCCTCACAAAAAAGGAATATTTGAACAGTTTGGATTCTAGCTCTGATAAAAGGAAGCAGAAACATACCGCACAGCTAATGCTGAAGTGACGAGTAGCTGGCTTCACTCTGAGGGAAGGGAAGCTTATTCCCTTGATAGAAAGGGAGGATGTCTTCAAACATGCCTGCACAATTCAAAAGGAACAAGCTCAATAGAGATATAACACATCTAATACAGAGGAAAAGTAAAACACATCGATACAGGATTGTTTAAGCTAAATTATGAGAAACCACTCTAATTAAGCCAATAGACATTCCCTTTTCCTTTTGTGGTTCACAGACACCTTTGCTTCAGCAATTTTCACCAACCATACATATAACTAATAGATACATCAAAGAAAAAAAGTTCACAAAATCACGGCAAATGAAAGTTTTTCCACTTCACGAATCTTCACAACTATAACATGAAATCATAAATAGATCTATCACAAGCAAAACTACAAGGTCAGACTTCCACAATCATACATAAAACCTGCAACATCCAATATTTCAAACAAATCCTCATTAAAACGTTAAAAAAACACATCACATCACTGCTAAAAACAGCTAAATCAATCATGAAAAAAATTCATTAAATCGCTGAAAAAACACACAACAGCTCAAGCTGGACAACAAGATCCGAAACATTTTAAAACTGATCATTCAGAAACTGGAAAGAAACGAATCTTCTTCAAACACAAAGATTTAAACACCAGCACCTCAAAATTAACAGAACACATCAACACGCATATGATCTATACGATTTAAACACCAGCACCTCAAAATTAACAGAACACATCAACACGCATATGATCTATACCATAGTAAACTAAAACAGATCAACAAAATCACAAAAATTAAGATTTCAAACACAAAACACGAGATAAACCACCAAAACAGTAGATTTAAGAGTGAGAAAACGAAAAATACAGACCTTGTTGGGGTTGAAGGAGGAGGAAAGGGAGGAGATGGCGAAGGAAGATCCAGTAACAGAAGCCATTGATGGGATCTAAAGAAAATGGATCTGAGAGGAAGTGGCGGAGAAGACGAAGAGAGCAAATGAGTAAAAAATGATACAGAAGGGTATAGAAGAGTGGTTTGCTTTTATAGAGCGTTTTTCATGTTGGGTTTTCAGAAGATCCTTGCTGCTCTGCTTTGGTAGTATCGAAATTTTGGAGTATTTGGTTTAACTTCACAACATATTATTTTAAATTTTATTACTATTATTATTTGGTTAAATTATTATTATTATTATTATTATTATTATTATTATTTGGAAAAGAAAAACAGAAATATTTAAAGTATTGGCTAAAATAAGGACTTCCTACTCTTTTATTAATTACAATATATAGCTATTATTGTCTTTTACTCCTTTTTTTTTAAAGGGAAACTTACATAAAAATATCGTAATAACAATATATTTATCATTTATAGCAATAATATTTTTTTCACTTGATCAGTATTATTTCATTTATAATACAAGTTTAATACATATTACAAAGAATAATTTATTATCACATATAATACAAATTTTAATGATGGATGATAATTTATCACACATTTTAATACATTTATAATAAAATGTGTCAAATTTTTACCAAACAAACATATATATTTCAGAAAACAGTTATAATTCATATATATTGTATACATAATTCACTTTTAATTCATATTGCAGATTTAACATAACATTGCTATAAATAATAATAAATAAAACGTATCGCTAAAATCAGTAATTATTTATTAAAATATACTAATTTATGTAATTTTTTCGCTTTTAAAATTAATTGAATTGTTGAGAACTTGAGATGCTTTATACCTTTAGGAAAAGAAGATTAAGAGATGAATTAGGCTTAACTTTCCGTTTTTACACTTATTCTAAATTATTAAAATAACTAAACATTAATTAATAACTAATACCAATACTAACTAATAAAGGGTACAATTGAAAAAAAAATATTTTAAAAGTAGTCTTGAAAATTGAACAATTAACTTATTTTGAAAAAAAATTCAACAATTCAATTAATATGAAATGAAGAGTACAACTTATAAGATGTATTTAATGTATCTTTTCGATAAAAGTGGCTACCAAATGCAATGCATTAATTATAATATAATATCTTTTTTAAAAAGAAATAATTTAGCAACGCTGAATTAACATCTCAATCTACCTAATTAGCGAGACATTAAAATCTTATGAGGTTGTTTTCATAATAATAAAAAATAAAATTTCACTACTAGATATTTTCTTATTCGTTGATTTTATTGTAACTGATTATTACCTATACGACATTGGTATATAAAATTTGCAGTTGTTACGGGAAAAAAAAAATTCACTTAAATACATTGATATAAATACATCTTGATTCTAATGATGGAGACACTATAAAATATTCAAATATATTGATATAAAATGAATAACAAGGAAAATATACATTTGATACATTGATACAAATGTATAATGTATAGAAGGTACAAACAAAAACAAATACATTTTTGATATAAAAAGTATAACGAGAAACATATACACTTGAATAAATTTATGATCAGTAAAATATACAATCAAATACTTTGATATATCATGATAACAAGGCACATCTACACTTAAATTACTTATTTGAATATATTTTAATAATATATATACCGTAAAAACACACAAATATACTGATATAAACGTATAAGAGCGAACAGATACACTCGAATATACATGAATACAATCAATATACATGTGTGCTTGATTCCATAAGAAATCCACCAAACCGATCTCAAATTTGAATCAAAATTCCTCAAAGTTAAAATATTATCCTTGTGATATATCCAATCTTTCAAAATTTGGGATGCTAACTTTTATCTAGTAAATTTTATTAGAAATAAATTATTTTATGATAAACCCAAGTATTTTCTTTTGAGATTTAAATATAAAACAATAAATATCCTCAACATTTTAGGGTAAGAAAATCATGCATACTTAAAACATAAATGTCCAATACAATTTTTGGGGAGAATTTGAATTTAAGAAGATTTGGGTAGATAACTTGTATAATAAAGTTGTTTCATAAGAATGTGTTTTTTCTAATAGAGTTATGTAATTAAATTTATGAATTGCAAACTACCCAATTCTAATATATACCTATTAAACAAGTACATCTCCATCCAATTTTAATTTGTCAAAAAAACTTATAAAATGAATGAGGACTACGAATTTACGTGAATAGATATATATTTGAGCATGAATTTACACAATTTATATTTAAGTATTCTTTTAAGGGCAACTTTCACATATAGCAAACAAAAAATTCATATTTGTATGCTATAGCAAATTTTGCATAATTGCGTTCCATAGCAAACATAAAACTGTATAATTTGCTATACATATACAATTGTATAATTCGCTGGCCTAAATTGTATAATTCGCTGGCCTATTTCGCTGCAATTGTATATAATTTGTTTTGCATACAGTTGAATCGAATTAAAATGTATGTATATTGCATAATTATAAGTGTATAGCAAGAAGATATATGTTTTTCTCGCTTTATATAAAAACAGAAACACAATATATACAATTCTGTTGTATAAAGCTAAAGAAAATTGTATTTCACTGCAATTGTATAATTCGCAATTGTATAATTTGTTGGCCTTTTTCTCTACAATATTTGAAGTAAAATGTTTGTAATTGTATAATTAAGTGTATAACACAAAGATATACATTTTTGCATGTGTATATACAATTTTCTCTCGCTTTATACAAAACAGAAACAGAATTATACACTTCTGTGTATAAAGCGAGAGAGGCGAGCGATAGAGAGAGGCGAGCGAGATTTTTGGGAGAGAGACGCTAGCAAATTTTAACTAATGTTTGCTATGGAGCACAATTAAATTAAACCCTAGCTATTCCATTTAATTTAGATTATTAGTTTGTTATTATATACAATTTTCCCTTCTTTTAATATAAAAATACAACACTACATATACAATTTAAAAAGAAAAAAAATGAATTTATCGGAATTCGAAACCTCTCACTGCTCCCCCCATAATCCCCTATATATGCCCCTAATAGGATATCAAAAAACTTATCAAAATCTCCATTATAAGATATTTTCTCATAAAACATGTAGATGAAAAATAGTAACATATTTTTCGATGATATAAAGTTATACTAACCATAAGAAAGATGTTACTAATTAGAATAAAAACATGTAGATGAAAAATAGTAACATATTTTTCGATGATCTAAAGTTATACTAAACGTAAGAAAGATATTACTAATTAGAATGTTTGAAAATTTAAAAGCTTAGTTCCAAGTAATTAATGGTGGTAGAAATGAAAAATAGGTTGTGCCAAGAGTAGTTAGATAGGGTTGGGGGGTATGGGCATGGTAGGAGAACTAATTAATTGATAATGTTAGTAATAAAGTTCAACAGCCAACCAGAATTTCCCCTTTGCTGAATTTGGATGTCCTAACCCCCATATATACATGCACATCATTTTTCTTTTCCACATATATACTTTTGAGAACATGGTAAAATCACAACAAGAAAACAAGAATTGAATAAAGGTACCAACCACTCTCCAACAACCACAACTTGAATAACTAAAGCTACCTTTTGAGGTTTTTTTTATTATATACGTAGCTGACGTTTTATCATGTTTTATTGTAAAATTTGAGAAACATATATATTTTTTTAAAAGTGAAAAATGATATTGAAAAATTGGTTAGGAATACAAATTGGAGTTGTTGAGTAATTTAGAGTAAAATATCTTTTAGTCACTTTTCAAATTCTTGAAATTTCTGGAATTATGAAATTTTATGGACAAACATGCTTGAATTCGGAGTTTAAATTGTTGAAAAAGGTGAAAAAATTTCATGATCAAACGCTTCAAAGCTCTTATTTCAGACTCTTGTGTTAATTGTATATATATACATGTAAATAAGATGTCTATGAAAGTATGTAGGCCGTTGACAATTTTATAATTAATTTATTTTTTTTTTATATAAGAGATCTGAAAAAGACTATTTTCTTCTATTTATTTTGTATATGACTAAGAAATCTTAATTTCTTACAAGATTTTTATATGATCTCCTACTTGGTCAGGAATTCTTCTATATCCAAGTTCACACGTCATAGATCCTTACAAAACTAGCACAAATATACTATGAATTTAATGATAGCATAGACCAAACATAACACAAAAAAAATATGATGAATTAATGATAGCATAAACTCAAAGTACTGAATTCTTTAGAATAATGGTACCTAGTGTTAGGATACGAATGTCAAAGCATATATTTAAGGAAAATTTATCTATATACACCCTCATTTATCATATTTTTCATTTTTCCCTACTATTTTAAAATATTTCAAAACTCCCTATTTTTCATCCTACATCCAAATGTACAGATACATTATTAGTCTCTACTGCAAAACCACATCTCCGCTCCTATATTTACTCTTTGAATCTCTCCTATTTTCACTTTCATAATCTGATCAATTATCTTTTCCATCTTAATTTGAATTTCAAAAGGTTTATTTCTCTAGTTAATCAATTTCAAAAATTTTCAATATAGAGTAGTTCATCATCTTTTACTTTTGTTGTTTGTCATTTTCATTTTTCATTGATTTCTCTCTTTGTTAATTTTTTTAAATTTTTTTTATCAATCGGTAGTTCTTATCATCGTATTTTTCATCTAATGTAGGCAATGTTCTTAACGATGAAGATTTTGAAACTGATGAAAATACTAAAAAAATAAGAAAAAAAAGATTGGGTTGTTGATGTCTTCAGTAAGGTTTGGATCGAGTTCCAAAGGTGATGAGTTATGTCTATCCAAAATAACGACATTGCTTCAGAACTTGATTATCCATACACGACCTCTCAAATGAATATTCATGTTACCACAGAAGCAAGTGAACATAAAAATGTATAAGTATGATAAAAAAAAAATTAGTATTATGATATATTATCAAATGTTTGATACATTAAAACTTGATCGTATATGACACATTATCAATTTAATGTGTCCATGACTTATAATGCACGCTACTTCTTTAGGATGATGAATCAGATCAAGGACCTCAAGATCTTAATGAAGCAACAATGAATGAAGATACATAAATAGTAATATCATGTATAATGTATCTTTCGATAAAATACAATTTTACACAAACAAAATAAGATACATAAATAGTAATATATCATGGACTAATTTGTTAAGCATGATACACAAATTTGAATTTATACTAAATGTATCTAATACATAATAATTACCACATTAACATGTATCCATCAAAGTTATGTATTTTTTCAGCTTTTTTGTATGTTGTATTGATGTATAATGGATATATTGAAAATTCAGGTTCTTGTTTCTTCACCTCAACAATGTATTTGATTTACAAATTTTTTTCTCAATTCGTCGATTTATAATTCAGCAGCAATGGACTGATTAGAGATTCACAAAACTAATATTTTGATCAACAACAATTTCATCACTTTTGTATTGTTCATACTTCAACACACTTTAACAGATTTTCAAATGTCTCGACAAGATCAACAAGTTCACGTTGTATTAGTATAATTTGTTGACAAAATTGATTCAAAATTGAATTTTTGAAAGAATTGGAAGAAGAATTTTAATTTTTGAATAATGCTAGTGTGTTATAATTTATCAATTAATGTATTGTTCTAAAACCAAAAAATAATGTATCCATATAAAATCAAATAGTAATGTATCGATATGTGGACCAACAACACTTTAATCACTTTTGTATTGTTCATACTTCACCTAAATTTTCCAGATTTTAGAATATCTTGACAAGATCGACGAGTTCATGTTGTATTAGTACAATTTGTCGATAGATTTAATTTATAAATTGAGAGTTTTTTTTTGAAAGAATGAGAAGAAAAATCTTAAACATTGAATAATGTTAGTATGTTACAAGATGTATCTATCTAAAACCAAATAGTAATGTATCAATCTAAAATCGGACACCTTATGAGCAATCTTTACTACTCTAATGTATCATGTAGGATTACAATACTTATCAATATACTAAATATTTTTAAAATATTAATATATATCATAAATAATATCCATCTCAATCACAAATTAAAAAGTAAGACTACAGAATGCAATACATGTAATTTCATATATTTCATTATCAGATCTTTTTACCCTAACGTTAAAGTTATAAATAGTAACATATCATGCACGATTTTATGGGAAAAATGCATAACTATATAAAATTTGATACATTTAAATTTATCCAGTCGTTATATTAATGTTGTGTTCTTCTATATTGCAGAAGAAGGGGGATTTCGAATTTGAAATTTAGTATTCAAGTATATAGTCAATAATGATAGAGGAGGAAAGTGTCACAAAGGCAGTACTTAGCAGCGACGTGAAGGGAAATGTTGAAAGAGGAGGAAAGCGTCATAAAGGCAGCAGCGACGTGAAGGGAAATGTTGAGAGTCATCGTCGATCATGCACTAATAAACTCAGATGATGAACAACCTGCAAACATTTGAAAAGGCAGTCATTCGAAATGTACAAGCTGCAAACATTCAGAAGCCTTCATACTTCAGCCACAATCATTCATAAAGCACATTAACACGTAATTATACATTTTTTTTTATCATATTAATGAATCTACCATATGCATTTGAAATATATATCTGTACAATGATTCACAATATCTCAAAGAATGATATACATTAATGTATCATTCGTAATTATGATTACTACAACTACTTGATATATCTAAATTATTATATTGGTTGTATGTATTATATTCACAATACTAGCATCATACACGTTATAGAAATCAGTGTTACTCTCACACAGAGATATAAAATGTATCTGATACATGTTAATTATTACTCTTTTGAAGTATGTATCACGCACAATTTGTTACGTTTATATATACTGTTATTTCATGCTTAACAAAAATATACACAATCTCTCAAAATGATTTATGGCGTATCACCAAAAATTTTGTAGAAATACTAGATACAAAATTAACTTTATACTATTGACAATTTACAACTAATGTATCATGAATATCTTATCAATATCAATATCAGATAATCATCAAAAGCAAAAAATGATTATCAACATACTAAATCTGCTAATAATAATAATAATAATGTATCATACGAGATTAGAGATAGAGATTAAAAAAAAGTCATATACCTTTTTCTATCAGATCGCTTTATCAAAGTTATGTGTCTCTCCACAAATCTTCTATGTTGTATCAATACATAGAGGATACATTACAAATTCAAGATCGTCTTTTTCACCATCAAATAAAGTTTTACACCCTTGTTGTTTTAAATTTTCAATGGAGATGAGTTATTACATGTATCTAATTTCTAAGATTTACCTAATCTCATCAATCTCCAAATTGACTGAAATGGGGCCTTTGAGATTGACGATTTGATCACTTTTGTAATCTTCATAACTCATCTTGCTTATCAATAATTTTTATTCTCTCAACAAAATCGATATAAATTCATATTGTATCAGCCAATATTGTTGAGTAATTTGAATTTTTCACGAATTGGACTGCAATTGCAGCTTGATAGAGATGATGAAAATTTGAATTTGAAGGACATGAATTTGTTATGGATTGGGATGGATTGATAACAATCACTTATGCTTGAATCGTGGGATTTAGAATCAATTTTAGGTTAATTTTCATAATAAAGCGCAATAGCCAACTATTTTCCTGGAAAGGTGCAATTGTCTGTTACAGTGTATCTATCACATATAGTGTATCCAGATGAATCTTATGTATCTGAATGACTTCTATTTTAAGGAATTTTTGTAAAAAAAAAAAGTAGGGATAACATGTAATTTATATATTACACTATGAGATTTATGTAAGTTAATACTATATTTAATTCGTTAAGGTGAATTTGGAAATTAGTTTCTTAATTTTTCAGATAAAATTTATATATTTAAAAAATTTCAATACTTATTACAAATTACGATATGTGATAAAAAAAATATAAATTTTAAGAATAGTAAATATAAAAGTTATAGTAGCGCTCTATATCTACAATTTTGTTGTTTGTGCTCGAGAACATATTATTTTATTTGTATAAAACACAAGCATTTGATTTGTATAAACAACGATTTGTATAAATTGTGGAAATTTGTATAAATCGAATGTTTATGTTTATGAAAATTGTGTTTGTATATGTATATGTCTTTTGTGTTAGGCTAGAGTGGCAAGAGAGATTGGGAGAAAGTGGACATAGGCAAGTGAGAGAGGGCAGAGAGTGGAAAGAGGTGAATTGTATATGTATATTGGTTAGACAATTATATATATGTAACTGTTATGTATATGTATAATGATTGTGTTTGAATATCTGCATAAAATTGAAATTTGTGTACAAATGATCGAGTTAATATACAATTGAATCGAGTTAAAACACTTGTATTTGTGTATCAAATTTCTCTCACTTTATACAAACACAAATTGTACATTGTACTTGTATACTGGATAGAGAGAAAAAGACAAAAGATATCTGAGTAGGGAAATATTTCTATTAGTATAATTATAAGTGTATAGGACGGTGAGATATGTATTTGTATTTGTACATTCACCCTCCTTCGCTTTATAGTTTATACAACTCAAACAAAGTTTATACATTTGAATTTGTATGTATAAAAGTGAGAGAGATGAAGGAGAAAACTGAGAGTGGCGAGCGAGATTGAGGATAGAGATACAAAAATTGCAATGTGTTCGCTATGAATTGTAATTAGATAAAATGCATAATCTCTCACCCCTCCGAAGTTGGTCGGATAATTTATTTTAGTACTTAAACTACACAAAAGTTGAAATATCCTCTTACCATCTTTGAAGTGAATTTTTTCTAACCTGAGACTATAACACCACTCTCACCTACCACATCATAGTCACGTAAGCGCCACATCATAACCATGTAGGCACCATGTCATTATTTTTTATTTCTTTTTTACTTATTCACTATTTTTTCTTAAACACTTTTGAAAATTAATTATATCTATTGATTAATTTATAAATGCATACCGCACTGTTCTCTTTCTTCTTCCTTGTTGTTCACTATTATTCCAACCTTCAATACTTTCTTTTCTTCTTCACTATTCAATAAATTTTTAAGTCACTTTAAAAAATAAAATTCACTATAATCGATCACATTATCTTTTTTGAACCCTGCCAACCAATTTGCCCACTTGGAGAATAGATTTTTTGAAAGTCAATATTTTCTTGACAACTCAAATAAGAAATGAAGATTGCACAATAAAGTTGATTAAGGGCCCCTTTGGCCATGCGATATGATATCATGATATGGAATCATGATATGGTATAATGATATGGAATCATGAGATGAAATTGAAGCTTTGTTTGGACATGCGATACGAAATTTTGCTGTTGTATATTTTCTCATAAGCATAAAAATTTCATAAGTCCCAAAACTATTAAAATAGCGTCAATTGTTTATTCAATATTATCAAATAAATAAAAAATCATAAAATCGTATAATAATTATTACAAAGTTATTTGTTCTCAACTTCAGTAATTATTTCATCAATATATTTGAGTAAAAATGAAACACCTTTCACGGACTCTTCAAAAATTTTTGCTCAACAATCGTGAAGTGTGAGTTAAAGTGACTATATGTTAGTGAGAATAGTAGATTTTTATTATGTCGGTGAGAATAATAAATTTTAAAAAGTAATGATGTGATTATAAATTTTATTTACATGTAAAATAAATGGTTATTAGATATAAATAAGGAGTTATTTTAACAAAATATAAACTTGTGGATCAATTTTTGTATTAAAATAACTCAAATCACGATATGATATTCCCATATGATTTCATATCATGATTTTTTGGAGAATATGGTATCACATCTCATGATATGGAATCATGAGATGGAATCGGCGTAAAATCGCATGTTCAAACGCTGACTCCATCTCACGATACCGTATCGTGATATGATATCACATGGTCAAATGCCTACTAAAAAGTATATATAAATTTTATGAAAAAATGTTTGAATGGATCTAGAAATCAAAATGTGTTACTCAAAATTTAAGAAAGTTTACATTTGCCAAGTCGATGCCAATAATACATAGTGAAATCAACGTTAATAAAATCATATTGGTATTAAATTTTACGGATTAGCAACAGACTAGTGAAATAAAAATAATGGATATAGGTGAGGATGAAAATGGAAGAGGAAATATTTCAAGGGAGAGAAACGTGTATTAAGGAAAACAACAAATGAAAAAAAATTAATTAAAGAAATTAAAAAGGAACCTACAAATATCATTTACCTCTTGTTAAGAAAATTTACATATTTTAAAGATTTAATATATAAAAAAACTATCTAAATAATTTATTATATATAGGCCAATAAAAAAGACCATGTGTAGGGATATTTTAGTATTAAAAAAAATTATTTTTTGTTTCTATTTTTATAAGAAGCAAAATTTTCAGCTTATTCTTAATAACAAAAAAATTGTGTATGTTTCTATTTAAAATTACTTTTACTGATTTTTCAAAAATGTAACTTTTAACATAAGAATGATTTTTTTTCTCGAAACAAGTGATTCCGCTATTCCAATAGCAATGCCAAGCAGGCTAAGGAGTCGTTTGGTTGAGCGTCTAAGGATAATGCTAAATGTAGTGTATTAGTAATGCATGTATTAGTTATACTTGCATTACTTATACATGGATTATTTTAGGCATAATACATATATTGGATTCTAAACTTGGCTTCAAATTTTAGCTTTGACCTCAAACTTTTATAGTGCACAAATAGACACTTTAACTATCCCATCTTTCAAATATAAACACGCGATTCCTACCTGACAAAATGCGTGAAATGCACGCATTCTGCGCGAGTGAGGGGTAATTTCCGAGGCCCACAAATGTAAAAAAAATGTTGAAATGACAATTCTATCCTTAATGAATCTCTTTTATATTAATTAAAATTAATTTTAATTTTTTTTAGTTTCAAAATGACCTGTAAGATATTTTTTTTAAAAAAAAACATGTAAAATGTTTAGTTAGTTGGCAGCCATTGATTGACTCACTAATACACGTGGGAGCATTTGTATTTCACGCACTTTGGCTCCCAAAATCGCGTGTTTATTTATTGAAAGATAGAATAGTTAAAGTGCCTATTTGTGCACTATAAAAGTTTGATGTCAAAGTTAAAATTTGAAGCCAAGTTTAGGGTTCAATATATGAATTATGCCATTATTTTAACGCATTGTTTGACTTGATGCATTAAAATAAAAATAATATGTATTGCACTAAATGAATTATTTACAAAGATAGCCCTCACTTATTGGTGAAAAAATATGTAAAAAAAGGTTTTGAGGGGCAATTGAGTCTTTTGTCATGTCAATGCATGAATTAAAATCATCGCATTGCTAATACCTAGAAATTTGTGGTATTATCAATGCACACCTTAATATACAACAAAGTGTACCAAACAAGGTACTTCTCCTTCCGTCCGATATTGTTTGATGTTGCGTTTTTCGAAAATCAATTTGACTAATTTCTAAAGTTAAATTAAATCACATTAATTTGATATTTTAAACAAAAAAAAATAGATATTCTAAAACTATATGAAAATTACTATAAATTGCAATATTTTTGCATATTAATATATTAAAAAAAATACATCTTAAAATGTTAGTCAAAACTTTTATAATTTGACTCTAAAAATAAAAACATCACAAATAATACCAAACAGAGAAAATAGTATATAAAATACTAATACATACATTATTCTTTCTAATACACACTATCAAACGATTCCTTTTAAAAAAGTATTCTTTTTCCCTCTCAAAAGTTATGGGCGAAGATCCCAAGTTGCTTAGGTTAATGCGGTCGATTACTTTAGATAATCAAATGCAAAGTTGATTTTAAAGACACCGTCTCAACTTTTATGCCTTTAACTCAAAGTCATAAACACCAACTTTTTGCTACTACTCTATTATTAATTCAAAAGATGAGAGTGATTATCTTTTTGCTTTTATGTAAACTAAGATTAAAATATTAACACTTCCCAACGATTAGTTCAAATTATAAATTTTAATTTATCTCTTCTACAAAACATATAGAAAATACATATGTTATATTTCAAGACTTCCCATGTAAAGTCTACTCTAAAATGTGTTTACTTTTGTCTGACTGGTCCTAAGTGCAAAGAGATCTAATTTCATTTTCAGTATGTTCTCATATGACTTTATTTAATATTTGATTTGGTGTGCCCATTTATGTTTTTTTTAATTAAAAAAAATAATTATTTATTTGGTGTAAACATCAAGTATACATTTACTCTTTTTTCATTTGCTGATTTCTTTTGTCTTTTGGGTTTTATGTTTGACATGGTTTATTCGTATGAAACGGATTAATTATTTGAGTGAATTTCTTTTTAAAAAATATGTAATATTTATCTTAAATATATTCTCTAATTATATAACAATACTTTTTTCACAAAGTTAAAGATTGTTTTTTTCTTTTGGTCAGAAGAAGAGAGCATTATATTGCTTGCAAGTTAACCTATTCTTTTATTCGTGTTAAATATGAATTTTTATTTTTTATCTGATCTATTTTCGATTTATTATATCCAATTCAATTTACCCGTTTGATACCCTAGTGTTTGTTTCAAAAATAAATTACATAAAGATGATGATTAAGGTATGTATGGTAATGGAAGCATTGTGATGTATGTAGTAGTAAAAAAATATAATTTTGTGTTCAAACTAAATTAATTTTACAATCCTTAAAAAAGTTAGGTAGATGCTGATGTGTCAATATTTCCCCTTTCTACTTTTCAAACTCTCATAAAATTAGAAATAGTTGAAAACCTCCACTACTAAAGAAAAGAATTTTGAAAAATTAATTCATTTGAACCATAAAATAAAATTTATATTGGACTAGAAGGAATATAAAGTAATAATACAAAAGCTATTTTTGATTGGATGTCATATTTTACAAATTACTATACAATAGTATAACAACATACTTAATGAGTTAATGTAGTACATAAATTGGAGTATGAAAAAGTTATTGTTTATATTGACCTTACCCTTGTATTAGAAACAAAGAAATTATTTTTAATGACTCTTGATTCAATAATAAAAAAGATAATTTAAAGCAGACTGTAAAAAAAAAATAAAAAAAAAATATAACAAATATTAAGATAACAGATTAAAACAAAAATAATATGATTGTCAAAGTATTAAAAATAATAGGTAGCGACAAAAATTGAAGGACATGGAACTACAAGAGTAATACTACGACTACTAGTATGAACGAATAACAAGAAAATGAACAATTTTGTATATTAACCTTCTATCCTACTTTGTGTCCTCTACAATCTCCTAACTAAGGTCATATCTTCGAGAAAAAAAAGTCATATCTTCGGTAAGTTGAAATTATCCATGTTCAATCTAATGACCTCTATTCAATACTTCTTCGGTCTACCTTTATCCATCATGGAATCATCCTTAGCGAACCTTTCACACCTCTATACTAGTGCATCCATGCATCTTCTCATCACATGTGCAAACCATCTCAACCTTAATCTCCGCAACTTGTCCTCTACCAAAGTTAATCTCATCTTGTCACAAAGATCACCGTTTTTAATCTTATCTCTTCTAGCATGCAAAAACATTCATCATAGCATCCTCATTTCTGCCACTATCATCTTCTGTAGGTAAGAGTTTTTGACTGATCAACATTCTTTAAGTTTGGTGAAACTACTCTAGATGCGTGCGTATTTCATCCATCCTGCACCAATATAGTTAGTGACATCCTCGTCAATCTCCCTATTTCATTGGATAATAGATCCAATATATATTTGAAACTAGGGGTGTTCGTTTGGTTTTTCGGCTTGGTTTTGCGCTATTCAATTTGTAATTTTCGAATTTTGGTTTTATAAAAGTGTAACTCAATCCGATCCAAAATAAATTTGATTTTTCTCTATTCGATTTGATTATTCTGTTATGTCAATACTCAATAACATAACCAAAGTAATAATATTTAATTTCTTAAATATACTTTCTAATATAAATCATAAATAAAACTTAAAACACAATACTTATAAGTATAACTATTATAGATGTAATTCAAATATAAAATATAAACGTAATCATCATGAAAGACAACAATAAAAAAGAGACAAAACTGATTAACTCGATTATTTTAGTTTTTCAATTTTTATGTTTTAAAATCTGAAACCAAACCAAAAAAATAAATAAAGTCATTTATTAATTCAAAACCAATTCGAAAAACTAAAACCAATCCAAATAACCCATATATATATCAAGCCTCACCTCTATGTTAACTTCTTGCTTTATATTTCTTAACTTGCACTCTAAATTATATTCTATCGATATACTATATAATACACATATAAATTTAAATATTTGTTTGCTTTTTTCAAAAAAAAATATTATTTATATTAAAAGCTTTAAGTTTATTATTATAGAAATTGTTAATGCATGTGTTGCTAAAACCTATACTCATATTCTATGTTTTTTTAGATCTACAAAAAATAATACGTAAATATTGGCATAATAAATTATTGATTCTCACGTGAAAATTAAAATTTTTAAACCTAACCAAACACACTCATTAATTACTGAATTTATTTGTAGACTAATTTCTCCTCTATCCCAAACCAAATGGCACGTAATAAATTAATGTAGCTCCGTTAACGGGAGAAATATAAATGCTCCACTTGACTAATAGTAAGGACTATAATGGTAATTAAAAAAAGACAAAATTATGCTATTTATAATTATAATAATAATAGAAAAGTACTTAACATATCGTGTGTAAATTATTAATTTTGTTTTTAAATTATTCACGGTCTTAAAAATAATATTTTATTTGATTACTTCAATTTAGCCAAACTCTCAATTTGTTATATGACATAACAAATGATGTCAGAACTATTGTAGGAGCACGACTCTCTTAATAAGAAACAGAAAAAGTATTGAAAATATCCCTACATTTGGTGAGAATTTAAGAATGTATCGGAATGTAATTAAATTTAATTAGTTAAGGAAATAAATATTTTTAAAGGTATCCATGATTCAAATATGAAACTAATAATTCGTATCGAGCTTCACATATATCAATACTTCTCTATTAAGTTTAGATTAAAAGTAATTTAGACCCTTTTTCTCTTTTTGAAATACTCACATACATGGTAAAAACTTACTTGTACCGAGTGTTTATACCAATTTAGGTGTTTACATCAATTCAATACGTGTATGTCATATTTTTAAATTTATTGCTCGTTTTATTCAACTTTAATTAATTAATATGTGTTTTACTTCGTTAAATCACATAATAATAATAATAAATATTATATTTAATTGATGTAAATACTAAGCGCGAATATATTCACGCGTATATTTGGGGAAAAAAGAAAATAAAAAATTCAAATTGGCGAATAGCAGGATGGAGCGCTTCGGTAAATCATGATAACTCCGTTAACCGTTCCTAATCCCTTTGTCTTCAAGTCTTCACCATTTTTGCAACTACTTTTCTCCCTTTCTTCCCACTGTTTCAGATCAACTACTATCTCTCTCACTCAGTGGCTTTCACCGGAACTGGAGGATTGCGCGATTTCGTCTTCGGAGTTTGAATATCTGTAAGCGATAATTGGATTTGATTTTGCTTAATTACTCTATTTTTTTGTTGATTTGTTGTGTGATCACTTTGTTAAACTAGTTTTTTGCATCTGAAATTGAAATTTCAGTTGACGGATGCGATTTATCTGATTCTAAGCTTATAACTACTACCACAGCCCACCAGATTCTGAAATCAGTCGATGCAAAGTGTGAGTGAGTGTAAGAGAGGAAGATCCGCTTTAGTTTGCTATTACGCCTACTAACATTCTTCTTACAAGTATGTAAGATCACCTACTTTCACCTAATTGAAGGAAGGATCAATTTTTAGGAACTTGATAAAATTAGATGCTTCTCAGTAAGTAAGTAAGCGTTGTCTTTGATGTTTTTTATTTTTTTGTTGATTCCTTGAGTGATCACTGGTAAATACTGGACTTATATTTAAATTTTGTACCAATGTGATTCATTCGATTCAAAATTTGCCTGCTTTTTTCTGGCTTAAAGCCTTAAAATACTAATGTGAAGTAGGTAATTATGTATATTGATGGTGTGTTAAGTAAAACAATGTTTTGATGTATAAATTTATTTTGCACTCAGATAAGTCGGCAGTGTGAATAATTGATTCTGATTTGGATCTGTTAAGTTGAAGGCATGTTACTATAAGCACCTGATTATGTTTTCCTCAGGCCATCCCTCTTCCTTTTTTTATTTGGAAAAATTACATAAATTAATACATTTTAAAAAATAATTACTGATTTTAGCGATACTTTTTATTTATTTCCATTTATAGCAAATGCTTTGTTAAATCTGTAATATGTATTAAAAGTGAATTATGTATGCAATATATATGAATTATAATTGTTTTTTTGAAATATATAATGTTTGTTTGGTAAAAAATTGTCACATTGTATTATAAGTGTATTAAAATGTGTGATAAATGCATTATTCATCATTAAAATTTGTATTATATGTGAATAATAAATTGTTCTTTGTAATATGTATTAAATTTGTATTATAAATGAATTAAAAGTGATCAAGTGAGGTAAAAATATTATTGCTATAAATGGTAAATATTTTTTTATTATAGTATATTTATGTAAGTTTCCCTTTTTATTTTGTGGTGTTTACTGTTTTGCTTTTTTGATTAACTTGTTATTCCCTGGAGAAATCATGTGTATTATATTACTATGGATGCAGGTGAAGAATAATGATAAACACACAACTAGTGGAGATTCAACCTTGTGAACTCAAGTTTACATGTAAGTACTTGAAACCTTGCAGTTATTATTTTACAATTTAGTGAGTGAAATTAGAAAGAAAATATGGGATGCACTTGACATTTTCTGGCAAGTACTTTTGATTTACTTCAAATTGCATTCAGTACCAACCATATTGAATTAAACATGTGATTATGAAAGCATCACCATCATCTGCTAAAACTAAGAATACATGCTATTTAATCGAATCACTGTACAGTGTTAGATTTGTTATTGACTACTATTCTGAGTGGTACTGATTGGTTTTCATCTAAAGTAAGCTGAGGAAGCCTGTTGTGGTTTTATGTTCTTCTAGCACTATTAGATGTGTGTATCTCACGTTGCTCGTAATGGTATCCAATACTGCAAAGGCAATTACTTATGAGGTTATTTAATTTCTTATGCTCTACTGACTACTTGGGTTGATAGATGAAAAAAGTAATTACTGGATTGTAACTACCTTATCTATCATGCTATCACTATTTGACATTTTGCCAAATAAGAAATGTTCGGTACAATGCCTTCATGGTTCAGGAGGAAGACAATTTAACAGAGAGTTAAACTTTTGAGAGAAGCAGATTAGGATTCATTAAAAATTGTTTTCTTATTTTTGAATTCAGCTTCATAAGCACATATTATCTCGTTTTGTACTTGTCTTGGATTAAAGGATGTCCTTTTAACTTTCATCTTTTATTTTAGTTGAGGTGAAGAAACAAAGTTCATGTGCAGTTCACATATCTAATATCACAGACCAATATGTAGCTTTCAAGGTATGATAATTTTGTTGACAATAAGATTAACCAAGCATTCATATAAACTCTTTCGGATACGAGATGCATGCACAGTTGTTTCTTGTTGAGATTAAGAGAGTTTTTTTTCTCTTTTTCAGGTCAAGACCACATCACCTAAGAAATACTGTGTCCGGCCCAATATAGGTGTTATCAAACCAAAGTCTACACATGACTTCACAGGTATATATAATTTCCCTTACTGGTTCTGATTCGTTGACAATGATGAAATCGGTTATCCTTGTGTTGCTAAGCATTTCCCTTCAAGTAAGTAACCATCTATGAGTTTGGTGGCGAACACACTGCTGTAAATATATGTAGCTTCTGTTAGTGCTCCTGCTTACTGAATCTTCTTAGTGATGTAAACGTCAATGTCTGGAGATCAGCAACGTCAATGTCTCATATTTGAGTGTGAATTCAAATACTAGTCCAATCAAGCAAAAGTTGTCTTGAACTTTTGCTTTGTGCTGGTTGATTGAGACCCTGTCATAACTACATTTTTCAGTTTCTGATACTGATTTTATCTTGGATGCAGTTACAATGCAAGCTCAGAGGGCAGCTCCATCTGATATGCAATGCAAGGATAAATTTTTGATTCAGTGCACAGTTGTTCCTTTTGGAACTAATGAAGAGGAAATTCCACCCAGCATGGTAAAAATTGCAGTGTGTCATCTAAATATACTATTTTATAGTTTCTAATTTTTTTTTAAATTTTTTTGTGCCAGTTCAACAAAGATAATGGAAAATATATTGACGAGTGCAAATTAAAGGTTGTTCTGGTTAGCCCATCCCAGTCTCCAGTTCTGCAGCCAGCTAATGGAATTTCCAAGCAAGGTGCATCTGTTGAGACTTCGATGCAACAGGAAAAATTTCCAAGTGGTGTTGAAAACCTTCCTCCAGCTCAAACTGTAAGTGGCATTATCATCACTTTTACTAATCTGTGTAGTAGTATCTTCCAGGATTTGGCTATTTAATTATCTGATAAAAACCATATGAGAATGTCAACTAGTGAATTACGATTGGTCACGATTTTACCCTGCATATTTCCATACCTTTAGGTCAGTTATAAACTTTGATGAAATTAAATTTTTTGGGGGATGGTCATTGCTTATTGTCAGCAAGAGAAAAACATATTTTCTTGACACATTTCCTTTTCTGGAACTGTGATAATTCAGTTGTAGAAGTTTTTTTCCCAAATGCAGGTGGTTAAGAACAACAAGGATATTAAATTTGAGGAAGAAACAGAGGAACCAAGATTGGTTAACATTGCAGATGTCAAAGATCTGAACTTAACAAAAAATACCAAGTCCAGTATTGGTGAGATTGATGAAACAACATGTCAGGTATGTGTAAAAGGCGTTTATATAATGAAATTTTTTTGGACTCTGAATTTATTAGACAATTGCTTCTCAATGCAGGTGGTTGAGAACAACAAGGGTGCAGATTTTGACGCAGAAGAAGAGGAGCCAAGATTGGCTAAGACTGCGGAAGACATCCAGTTGAATTTGCCTAAGAACAGGGAGTCTAATGCCAATGAGGTTGAGGTTGTTAAATCAAGACATCTGAACATGGAGACAAAATTGTCACTATCCAAAGATGTTGAGGAGCTAAAGTCTAAGATAAATTCATTGGGTTCTCAGCTAATTGAGGTTAGCCTTCTTGTAATAGATTCTTGGTACTCCACAATTTGAGTATATGTTCTTATGCACTATCACGACATCCCTCTATATCCTGCAAACCAGGATAGCGAACCTGTATTGGTTTTAGTCAGTCATCAACTGTTATAGCCTACAGATATTTGTTTCTCTCCTCCTCCCCCACCAAACCCCAACCAACTCAAGACACCCTTGGCGCTCAAACAAAGAGTTTGGAACTTGATGAAAATTTCCTTGCAGGCTGAATGCATAATTGCAAAGTTAAAAGAACAAAAGCGAAGTACCATCAAAGACATGGAAATTTTGAAGCAAGAACTGGTTAGTCGCTAAAGCTCTCTATGCCTCTCTCTTGTCTTTGTATGCTTTGTGGTATATCTTGTGCTTTTCTCTAAGAATCTTCCAGGTTGTAGGAGTAACTACTCCTATCAGTTTGATTTCCTTTCTGTTTAAAGGGTGTTACCAGGTTAATGAGGAGTTTATTTGTTGTTGATTTTCCTACTGCTAACTGACAAGAATTGGGAACTGAACCTTTTCACCTCCTAAAACTCAAACTTCTAAATTAATTTTTGATTGATAAGTTTAATAAGACCCCACTTTACCAGTTTCCAGAAAAGTTCAATTAGGACAATTTATGTAGATGAAGAAGTTCGATGAAGCAGTTAGGATGCTCATCTTACGTACATATAAACAAAGAATTGAATGATCCTGCCAGATTTGCTTTAGAATCTGAAGCAATGTCACTTTTGCGCTTCAGGCAGAAATACAACTTCTTATGTGTTTTATCTCAATTTTATGCTAATTAAGTCTGTGTTGATGTTGTTTATTCAGAAAATATGTATGCTCCTTTATATTACAATGGAGTAGAGTCCTGCTAGATATTTTCTTTCGAATCCCAATCAGTTGTCCTTCTCAAGCCTAATCAGAGAAGAATTTTGCCACAAGTTCTTCATTTTATGCTTTGCTTTCTGAGTTGAGGTGTAATTAATGTCCTCCGAAAGAGCAGCATTTTCCAATCTTTTTCAATGAACAACTTTAAAAAGAACTGATTCATTGACCATAAATCAATTTCCTCCCAATGAAAGTATATAGATCATTGGCTATTCTGCCACCATGAAACTCAATGCTGCAACATGTCTCGGAAAATCACCTGCTCAGTTAATAACAATAATGATTGAAAGTTCTCGAGAAACGTTACATTGAGTTGTAAAGTGTTCTCGAGAAACGTTACATTGAGTTGTAAAGTGACTTCATGATGAACTGATGTCCCCATCGAAACCAAGGAATCTTTTCCTTTGCTGGTTCTTAATAAGAAGCTAGAAAGTACTTCAACTAATTCTTCTGCATATGAATGTGGGATCAGATTGTGACCCTCAAGGCTGTGTCTAACTTTTAAAACTTGCATTTGTCATTTCTTACAGGCATTGTTAAAGACAAAGGGTGTTGGAAAAAGAGTTCAAGTTGGATTTCCCCCGTTATTCCTTTGCATGGTCGCATTGATTTGTCTCACCATTGGATATCTTGTACGTGCTTAACAAGGATTTTGCTTGGCTTTGGTATATTTGTAACTGTTTAGGAACTTACAATGTCTTCAGCATGTTGACAATTGCATCTTTTTTTCTTTTAATAGATGTCAACCTAACGAGTTTTTTTTCAAAATGAGCATGTAAAAGTGGAGTTCATGAGGAAAAAAAATAATATTTCAGTTATGTAATAGTTATGTTTCATTTTTTTTGTTCTTTTTTCACAACTGACAACAATATAATTATGAAACTGTTGAGATTTGAACTACTGCAGTGATGTGTAATTCGAACTGTGGCGTCTAGTCATCTTCTGGATACGTCTCCAGCTGACATGAATGTTGAGCTGGGCATTAATTTTTATTTTCATCTTCAATTCCATAAAATTGAAGATAAGTATGCTTGAGCTATCATAAAAATATGGACTAAAGCATTACTATAACAGTATGGAGGAAGAAATGAAGAGATTGACGCTATAAGTGACGGTGAGAAGTAATTCAAGGTTAATAACTTAAAAGAACTTGTCAATCTTAAGATGAGACAAAGATTTTGCAATTCATTGCTTATCTAGTTATGTTGAAAGAGTTCAAAAGATGTGACAAAACTACCTAATTAGATATACATAAATACCATATTTATCAATTTAACTTACACTATTAAATATGGAAAAATGACAAGTACCCCTAGAGTATGACCGCAATCTCAGAGACATTTTAACTAAGATCCTATTACCTCATGATTATTATTTTTTTTTTTTGTAATTTTGTGCACCTTTTTGGCTAACGTGGCATCCAAATATCTTCCACGTGCCTTAATTGCGTGGAGTCTCTAAGCGTGCCATGTAAGACAAAATGCACAAAATTACAAAAAATAAATAAATTTATGGACATAATAGGACCTTAGTTTAGTTAAAGCGTGTCTTAATTTTCAGTCATAGTCTAGAGGCTACTTATGCTTTTTCGCATTAAATAGCTATCAACTATTTATTAGTATCTGACTATGTAATAGCTATCAACTATTTATTAGTATCTGACTATGTAATAATTTTGAATTAGATTTGAAGTAAGATTATGACTCAAATTAGCTTAAAAATTAGAGCTTTTAATTATCTATCCACTTTAATTCTCTCCATCATTTATGTTTCACTCCAAACCAACTCACTAAAATTTTTCTCCATATTTCTTCATCCCCATTCTCTCTCCTACTTCGCCCTTACATGATCTTCTTTTGTTAAATATGTTTATTACGATATTTCAACTTTGTGCAAACTCTTGATATTGGTAAAACAAATTATACTGACGTTTTCTTAAAATATATCATTATGTACAACGTATACCTAATGAGAAACTTCATTATAAACGGTTGAAATTGCTCTAATAATATTCTCATGTTTATCCGAATACTTCACTCATCATTTATTTAAAATCCAAAAAATGGCTGTCATGATGACTTATTTTCTGAATCTACAACTGTATAGCACTGACAAATATATCCTACACAATCGAAGACAGTTTACACAACTTAAACTTAATATATAGTTAAAAAATGAAGTTCAACATTTTTATTAAATAAACATAGTGTTGCTATTTAAGATATCTATTAATCATCTGATTTTGAATTCATAATAACTAACCTATTACAGCATTCAAGAAGACTATAATTTTTTCTTGAATTCCTGCATGTGATCATATTGCAACATCTTCTATTGCATCATTAGTTTCGGTCATTGAATTATAATAATTGTACGAATCTATTTTTTTTTTAATGACAAGGAAAACCTGTAGCCACTATTCTTTGAATGCGCACAGGGTAAAATCTCCGCTCCTATGTAATAGCTCGCAAACTACCTAGGAGAGGTAATCCGCACTAGACAAGCTTGGTGCGATGAGCTCGACCCAAAAGACAAATGCTTGCTTTCGCTGGCAAGAAATTTCGAACTTGAGACATCCAACATGAAGGTTAGAAGCCCAAACCATTAGGCCACCGCGAACGATTCAGCATCAGATGCGCGCAACAATGAAATTAAGTGCTAAGTGGGGTGATATTAGGAAGGGATATAATTAAAGAAAAAACTCATCCACGAGATTAATTAAGTTATCAAGAAATTTCTACAAGAGTTGACAAGGAATGTGTATCTAAGCAACTTTACTGAGCAAAGAGAATGTTACAACCAGGTGAATTCTACATATAATGAACCAAACTCTAACCTGTAGAAGGATTTTACAAGATAATTTATGCAGCTATGCCCATATGCCTTAGCAGAATATACACCTATTTGGTGTTCTGATCAATTACTAACCAACAAAAAGAAAACTAAGGAATTCAGACAGAAATTGTCAGCAATGACCAAAAGCCAGCACTCAGCTGAAAAATGATTATACCTATAAACTAGAAAACCCCCTTTTTAACCACATAGCAACACCCAAAAGCTATTAACAGTAAACAAAACCTCAAAACGAAAAACTGCCATCTTCCCTCCCCCTCTCCCATGACAGAAATGATTTTCTGTAATCTGCATATCCAGCAATGCAATTAATGACCACTTGGTTCCGTTGGTGATCCTGGAACAAAAGGTACAAAACCTCGTCCACCGAAAACGGGTCGCATGAATGCGTTGTCAAATTTTCTCCAGTAACGATGCACAGTGTGAGATGGCGTTGATAGGAGCATACGCAAACTGTGGGGACGGGGTACATTTGGGCCCAGATCAGCTTCTGAGTCTTGTGTACTTTCGAGAAGTGGCACGATGAAGGATTTTGGGGTCGTCGGTTCAGAAGAGATCATTCTGGTCAAGTGTTTTGGTGAGGGTTGCAATAATCTGATTAAAGGTTTTGTCATCAACCCGAATACCTGTAAAGGACAAAAACAGAAGGGCTCATCTAAATGGCTTTGGTTCCAAGGATTTTTGCTACATGCATAACCAGTTAAACACATGAATTTTCGAAAGTTGTTTCTAATCTTTCACGAATTGAGAAATATCAGACAAGTGCTAGAGGAATATTGTTGCTAGCCTGCCAGGTTTAAAACTTTGTTTGAAAGCATTTTATTGAAGTTTCCAGAAGAAAAAAATTGAGATGGTCAATCCTTGGGCATAAAGGAGCACATTTTTGGTGTATGTTTCTCTACTTAATGTATGTTTATTAAATGTATACGAGAAGTTAAGATATCTTACCCCTGTGCTGAAAAGGACAACAGTGATAGTACTTGTGATCATTATGGCGTTGGCACGTAACTGAGTATGGCCTCCCCTGGTAAACTGCAAGCATGAAATTAGCGAATCAGTCAAAAAAAAATTCTCAAAGACTATATGCAACGTGCAAAAATAGTCCATGAAATTTGATACCAGAGTTATATCAGATACTAGTATTTTACCTGATTATAAGCAAGAGCCACTGAAACAGCACCTCGCATAAGTCCAGCCCACCATATTATAATCTGCAATATCAGCAAAGGGATATAACGAGAGGCCATATGATTTGAAGGACTTTTACAGTTACTAACAGGTTATTAGCACATACTTGCTGGTTAAAGCTAATCCTCTCCTCCGGGGATTTCTTCATCAAGTTGGACAAAAATGACAGGGGGAAAACAAATGCTGCCCTTCCAACCAAAACAAGACCCAACAGAATGGAGCTAACCTGAACTGATAATTGTGGGCTGCAAATAGAGTTGAAACAAAAAACCATCAATCATGTAAGTCTTTTTCAACTTACATAGAATCAATAGCACATGATCAACTTCAATGATATCGAAATTCACCTGTCGCTTACAAATCTCCACTTCTCAATGTCCAAAGCATCCATACCAACATAAAGGAATATGAATATTTCAGCAATAAATGATAATGTAGCAAAAGCGTGCCTGAGAAACAGATGAAGATGATATGTCAGGATTAAACCATCTTATGGGCAGAAATAGGAGCAATTGAACACACTCCATCAATAGTGTTCCAAAAGTTGTACAAACATACTTGGTGGTGACTCTTGAGCTCTCAGTCACATTATGCCAGGTGTAGTGAGACATCACGATCCCAGAGAAAAACACAGTGAGGATTGCACTTAAATAGAATAACTGCAATCGACATAGTTTCAAACTTTCAGCGTAATAACTTTATAGAAAGATAAATATTTCCAAAAAGGAAGTGATTAATTTTCATTTTGAAAGGAAAAAATGTTAGCCAGCTACTTAATCGAGAAACTTACTTCAGCAAGCATGTAAGATAGGTAAGCCATTAGTATCACTATAGCAACCTCACGGTCAGTGGAGTGCCTGGAGATCATCATGAAGTAAGTAATCAAAATCCTTTATGAAAAGACATCTTTCTTATCTATCATGTAAGCTTAAAATTGTGCAATCCAAGAGAAAAAAATTTCTAAGAAGACACCGGCTTTCATTTTCTTGACTAGTCTTTTGCACAAAAACCAATTTACCAGCTTCAGGACTAATATATATATCCAAATATTTGCCTGTTGCAACTAACCTAAGAAGAGCATTCAAAAGGACGTTTATTTGTGAAAGTAAATAATACGAACCTTCCAAAGTAGAGTTTTTTAATTATATAGGCGCTCAGTAGACCAGCCTGCACCAGGGAAATATTAATGTCAGTCTTGTGTCACAGGTGCAACGCGCACACACACACAAAAAAAAAAAGCAAATAAGGACACAAAAGCATGTGTGGAGAGAGAGACTCACAACAACCCCTAAGATGGTGCTCGATGCAAACAAGTACAGAAAATTTCCAACTAATTCCAGAGCTTTGCTTGTGTTGATATGAGATAAGTCAAAGTTCTGGACAGCATTGAACAGAACTACAGATGTGGCATCATTCACAACACCTTCCCCAAAAACTAGACTGTATAGTAAGGGTGTTTCATCCTGACTAAGCACCTACATATTTTCCAAATAGAATATGCCTGATCAGTAAGAGAGCAGCTAGTCTGACCAGCCTAAAATGCTACAACTTTGTAGCTTTTTTAATAAGTACGACTTATACTGACTTGTAAGGTGCAAACAGAATCTGTTGCAGAGAAGATTGCTCCAATAGCTGGAAAAGAATAGAGATAGATAAGAAACATGCAGAGAAGTTATCAATCACAGTTTTTAAAATAAATAACACAGAGGAAACAGCAGGAAGTACCAAGGTAATCTCCAATTTCAAGGTTTCCAATGTTCCATTTCTTGAAAATGCTAGTAGCACCTGATCATGACAATAGACATTATTACTAATGGGTGAATCATGAGTGTAATAAATGCTATGAAACTTCCTATACGGGGAAACAAAAACAAAAAGGATAGAAATACACACCAAATGATATGATAATGAATGATATCAAGGTGCCAACTGCCCCAAAAAGCATGATAGTGCTGAAATTGCGGAAAAATGATTTCTTTTTCACCTGGAACCTGAGGAACATGACAAGATGGATAAAAATTAACTCATTGCAATCCTTTTGAACAATTTAAACCCTAGTCAAATCAAACAAATATCACATGCTACCGAGTAGCTTGCCTTGTTAAAAGTCATGAGTTCACAAGGCCACGAGAACTTCAACATTGTAAAAGGAAAGAGCATTAGTGTTTGGTATGACTAGAAATACTATTTTCGTTGTTTGGTTGGCAGTGGGAAATATTTCATCATAGAAGCCATATATAGTATACATTAGTAATATCATACTGGGGGTGTTCTGATAAAACTTTTGAGTAAAGGGCTAACCAACTTAAGACTAGCGATATATCTGTTTTTATCTAAACATCAATTAACAGATTTTTAGTTGTTACTTTGAACAAGTAATACTTTCTTTAATGAATTGAGAAATATGACCATCAGTGGCATTAAAAAATCGGGATAATGGACTCACCCCTCTTCCCTTCTCCACTTATATACCATGCTTAGTTTGCATTGCACAAAGCTTAAGAACAAGATTGACCAAAAAAATATCTTCCTTTCAGAAAATCAAGGTCTAAGCTTTCTAGACAACGCATCAGTTACTTGCAAGCAGTCATTGGGTAGTTTCAGCAATCTAGAATGCTACAGAAACATTATAGACTAAACATTTTGTTCTGCGGAAAGATAAATACATATTTAAAATGCAAAACTTACCCAGCATTAAAAATGATAGGCGGAAGAAGGTAAATGAAGAAAAGATCTTCGCTGAAGACTAAAATATGTGAGTTCTTTCCTCCACTTATTAGTAGAATGACAACTCCAGTGCAAAGACCCTGTCATCAAAAAGGCCAAAAACCACAACCACATACAAAAAAAAAAATAATCAGTTCATCATGTATCACAAAAAGCACAAAATAGTAATAGTATCAACCAAACGAACTCACGATAATAAGGGCAGTAATGGACTCATTCATCCATCTGTTTTCCTCGAGTAGATGACCGATAATAATACACGTGCAGATTAATGCAACAAACAAGTTAATCGACACAACAGATTGATGATCAGAAGTTGATAATCTGTTCAAACTTGCCACCAGTGTACCAAAGTCAAACACCATTTTTTCAAACAAGTTTCCTCTTTGGAAACCTTAATTCCAATTAAAACAAACTCCTACAACCACAAACCAATAACACACAATTCTCAGATCATAAACTTCTCAAATAAAATCCACACATATATAAGCGTATAAATGCAGCTACAGCACTTGTAAAATACTCAAAATCCAGAATCATAACTATCCATATAAATTGAACTCGCAGATATTCTTTCTTTCATTTCATTCAATTAGCTTGTATATCACAGTAAACCTATATCATAAATAAATAAATTGAATGAAGTTATCGAAAACTTTACCAATATTCCGATCAAAATTGCCCGTCAAATTTACAACACCGGAAATTCAATCAGATCTCAAGATTTTTAGCAAAATAACTCAAACTACTCGAAACTGAACACAAATCATCAAAACTTGAACAAAAGCAGAATTCAATAAGATATTATTCAAAATAAAAAATTGAGAATCAAAGTGAGAGGAAAGTTCTAGAGAAATGATTGATTAAAGACAAATGAAATTGAAGGGCTAATTTATAGTTTGTGTGGAAATTGAAATGCTGATCTTTGTATACTAATCAGCGCCGTTCATTTCATCAAATAGGATCCTACCTGTCTATATTTTTTACCGTTTGTCTCTATTTGGTCACTTAATCTGAGCTTAATCAACATATTAATTTTTTAATTATTTTTCTATTAAGGTAAGTAGTATTTACGGGTATTCCTTATGTTTCAATTTATTTAATATAAAATATAAAAAAATTAAGTAAATATATAGTTAATATACCATAATATTCCATAATTTTATGATTTGTAATATGGAAAGTTATAATTAAATAGATGAAAATAAAAAAAAAAGTATGGAAGAGATTATTAAGAAGCAAAGTTGGTGAAATAAATTGAGTGAGGGATTTCTCATTTTGGTCACAAAATCTAAAGAATTAATTAATGATTTTAATTTCTAATGAATAGTTTTGGATTTTTTTCTATGTTAATATAAATATTATTTCAGCTCACTATTAGTTGTCATAATATACTTTTTGAAAACTATTTTGATTAATATTTAAAATTAAATTAAATTATATTTATTTTATTTAAATAAAAAAATTTGAATATTTAAAATCTATATGAAAAGTAATGTAAAATTACAATTTTTTTACATATCAATATAATAAAAAATTACATCATAAAATGTTAGTTCAAATTTTATTGTTTGACTCTAAAATACCTATTACACAAAATCAGAATAATTAAAAGTGGACGGATGTGTATGTTTTAAAAGTAATTAAAAAAGAAGAGTTTGTTCAAAGACAGTTTAGTTGGTAATTAGTACTAAGAACTACTTACTTAATTAATTATATAGTAAGTAAAAAACAATACAAAAATAATTAGAGTTACTAAAATAAAGGGAAAACGGCTATTATTTAAATGGGAAAGAAGAAGAAGAGGGTGAATGGGACCCACCATTGCGATGATTGTGTCTTTTGGAATCTTAGGCTATGGTTATTAATGCAACTTTTCACCTTTACCCGTTTATTCTTTTTGTTTTATTTACTACAAGTGAAAAACATTTAACCTACCTTTGAAATATTGAAAATACATTTAGATTCTGACGTAAATTATATAGTTTTAGAAATAATTTGATAAACAAACTTAAATACACAATCAAACTTTTAATACGAGAGAAACATATCTTAAATTCTCGCTAAATTTAGATTTAGATTTTTCATTAAGAGCTATATGCTCTTACAAAAGTTTGAGAGTTGAGACTACTTGTTATGTCACGTGAAATTCGATTAAAGAAGTAGAAATGTATTTTTTTAGGCCATCAATAGTTTGGAGATGAAATTAGTAATTTGCATCAGATTACTTCCTTCTGTGTTCATATTAGTTGATCACTTTCTGTTTTACACATTATTAAAAAATCATAAATAAGAAGATCATTTAACTAATTCACCTATTAGAAAACATTTAGTGAAATTTATAAATAAACATGAACACTTTCAAAAGAATTAATCGCAAGGGTAATATAAAAATAAATAACTAATATTTTCTTAATTTCGTAAAATGATTAATTATATTAGACAATTAATTTTAGTAAGATGATCAACTAATATGATATAACTATTTTTAGTAAGATGATCAACTATTATATCACACAAAGAAAAAGTAATTATTAATCTTTATTGATGCACAATTTAAATATATTTAATTTTGATCTGAATTAATTAATGTGTATGATATGTAATTGAAACTATGGCATTATCGTCAATAAAAGGATTCCATGTTTATTTATTTGTATCAATACAAACAACTCTCTTTCAATAATTGTACTTATATATAAAAAATGTGCTTCATAAAAATGGTCATACATGAACATGTTCACATGTTTGCTATCCAAACAATATCACATAGGCCATAGGTTGTACAATAAGAAGACAAGTTAGAATTGAGTTATCAAAATACTTTACTTGTATCGCTAGAATCAAACAATATGACTTTTGATTAGTATTTAGAAGTGATACTCTCATCATATTAATACAAAAGAATTTACAATTTATAATATTTTACGTATATCATTTTATATATTTAATTTTTAATTTTAAAATATTATATTTATTTAATTTATTTTAATTATATTTAAAATTTGATCAAAATTGTTGTAACAATCACAAACTTTAGACGGAAGTCCTAGTCTAGACCTATACCCCTGTATTATTTGAGAGTGTATTCTGAAGATATATATGGATAAAATTTACTCGCACCGGGTGTTTACACCAATTCAATTCATTTTTAAATGTATAGTTTATTTTATGTAGCCTTAATTAATTAACTACGTCATGAAATCACATAATAATGAAAATTAAATTAGTTTGATGTAAATATTCGGTGCGCGTAAATTTTTTTCGATATATAAGTGTCCACATGGACATTATAAATATTGAACATTATAAATAGTTATTTATCCAGTTGGAACCTTATATATCTTTCAAAAACACTATACGATAACATGTATTACCTAAAGTTTGAGATGAATAATCAAATTCAGATATTTTTTAAAAAATTAATCAAAATAACTTACGAAAAACGAATATATATATATATATAAGCAGATTCTCTTCTCTCATTTCACATGATAATCAGATCGATATGAGATTGGATATATTATAACAGGACCACGACATTCTGTTGTAGATATTTATTATTCTATCAATTAAAAGGTTTATTATATGGTTTTAAATATATTTGGTAATTTAATGCAAAAGTACAAAATATTGTCCACATTGCCAGTTGTCCAAACAGATAGGTGTTGATGCATCTTCCTATTTTTTGTTTGGTAGCAACAATTTTTATTTTTTAATGTGTTACCCATCACAAGAAATAACACTTTTTACTCATATAAAACCTTAAACTGTTAAAAACTCTTTTTTGTTTACAGACCAGTCAATTTTTATTCTACTTTAAATCTGGGGTTAGAATGTTCTAATCCCTACTTAAATATGGATTTCGTAGTTTTAATTTATATAATGTTATTTCATTTGTCATCAAGTCAAACAAAGATAAAAGAAATATATTTTTTGAAATTTTTAGAAAAGTTTGTATAATTATAAGTTCTCTAGGATTAAATGTAGCTTTTAAAAATATTTACTTTTTAAAGCAGATTAAAAAATATATGTCACGAAAAATGAAAAAAACCTAATAGTAAGTACAATTACTATTATTTAGTGGAAAAATTAGCGAAGAATCCAAAACCGAGGCAAATAATAAAATCTAGTGTATTTTACTTGGAAAAAGAACACGTTAAAAGCTCAAACAATTTTTTTTACTATTATAAAATTATAGGTTCAAATTAAATTTTATTAATGAATTTAATTATATAAGTTTATACTCAAGTGTCAAAAATATTAGTTTGGATGAATCAATTATGAGACTACTAAGGCTTGTTTGGTAACCTCAATATACTTATTAAGTTGTGTAACTATCGCTTATTCACACAAGTAATGATGAACATACGAAAGTTTTGGAATATTATTTTTGAGACAGTTATGAATTTCATTCAGTTTTCTTTACTTGATCGAACAGTCCCAAATTCAGTTAATTCAATTTGAATCAGAGCTCTGAATTTTTGTTCATTCTTTGCCGTAATAATATCTCGGGGTTTGCAGTGATAACTTGGTATATCTACTATCTGACTATTAACTAAAATATATCGATGGTTAACTAATTGACGGGCTGCAGGAATAGTGATAGAAATGGAATCATTTTTCTTTTTATATTCTATACAAAATCCTATAACTTCATTAATACGTCTAAGTAGCAAAAGTAGGTTTCTAGGGATGTTTTATCAATTTCTTTCCATTTGTTATGATTTTAGTCGTTTTGACGACCCTATCTTATCCTATCTTAATTACCACAATTTCCCTGTTCAACAAAAGTTGTATTTATATACAATAATTCTTTATCTTTGTTTTATTTTAAATCATTGGGTTTAGACATTACTTCGGTGCTTTTTAATCCTTTTAAACTGGCAGACATAAGGAAGCGGAGGATAAATGCGGGGAAAAAATTTTCTAGGAGAGATTATCCGAGAACAATTAGCCGATCTAGATTTACGAATTATTATAGAGAATTAGTTGGTAGAATGGGAAGGGAAAATATTCATATTAAGTAAATATGAATTAGGAATCCATTCTATGGGTATTTGGGCTAGAGTTGACAAACAAACAAAACCAGCAATATACTTTATTAGTATCGCATAGAAATCTAAATGGAGCGTGACCTTCAAGTAATTGATGATACAATATAATATTATCATCAAATGATGTAGCGCAGTTGATGAGACTGCTCCTCCCTTGATTAGAGGTTCTTAGTTCAAACCCTGAATATAGAAAAATTCTTGATAAAGAATACTTCCCCCGAATAAAACTATACACAATACAAATTTAAAATAATTAAATTTTAATATAAATATCGAATATCAAAACGCAACATAATACTATGAATATGATGTAATTAACATCACCAATTCATATCTAGTGAGTGTAATTGTTGCCCTGAATTACACTCGATCCATATTGCTCAAAATAATTAACTACTAGCTAGCCAAATAAACAAATCTAAATAGAATTTCATTCAATTACTCTTACCATATATTTTTCTCTTATCATATATCTTTGAATTTCTTAAGTCATAAAATACTTTATTTTATCATATATTTTAGGTCTTCTTAATTATTAATTCTCTTAATACTTTTTATCATGTAATATTTTATGGTACCTTAATTTAAACATTATAAACATAATTCATTAATAAGTTAAGAAATGATAATATTATCTATTAGTATATAGTATTTTAGTGAAGGAAAAAGAATTCAATCAACATTTATTTATAAGATCGTCATGCTTTTAATATAACTAATTTAGCATACATATTTTGCACACGTGTCTCGCTCAATCAATAAAGTTATACTCTATACACAAGAAGAACAAAATTATTAGAATTTGTAAGTATGATAGTCTAAGGGCCCGTTTGGATGGGCTTAATAAAAGTAGCTTTAAAAAAGTACTTTTGAAAGTACTGAAATTTATTTTTAAAATAAGCAGTTATATGTTTGGATAAAAGTGCTGAAGTTGCTATGTCAAACGTGAAAAGGGAAAAATGGAAGAAAGAGATGTTAGGGTTATGTTGTAATTTGGAGATTGTATAAAAATATTAAGGGCAAACACATAAAAATGTGATCAACTTAAAACAACTTATAATCTAAAAAAAGAAAAGCACCTCTACCCAGATTTTAACTTTTAGCTTAAAATAAGTTTTTTTTAACTTAAAATAAGTTATTTTCAGTATTGCCAAACAGCTAAATAAGTCAAAAATCAGCTTTTAAGTCAGTTTGACCAGCTTTTAAGCTGAGCCAAACAGACTCTAAGTATTAGGATAATAAGAAAAGTATTAAAATTTGTAAGTAAATAATAAGCTTTCTTTATTTGCTAAAATAAATAAAAATTGATATTTTTTATATAAGGATGAAATAAAATAAATAAGAATATTAATTGACATTTAACTAGATGGTTAATCATTTTCATAAATCATGTGGGAATCTCGTATTACGACAACACCCACCGTCTTCAATTTGGATGATGTACATGTCTCTATGTGTAATCTATTTATTTATTTATATATTTATTTATTTTTTATTTAATAAATTGTGATTAATTAAAAATCTGATTACTTGGAATTCTGAATTTTAATTTGATTATTCTTTTTGTTTAACTATATATACAAAAGTCCGGCAAGTTTGAGCCTATTATATATTATTTTGTTATAATTTATGTGACACATAGAATTAGGAGAGTAAATTTAATTTTTAAGTATTTTTTGTTGTTGATTAATTTTATCATATTTTTAATGTAGTTTTCAAATAATATATGTAACATATGTAAATTTTTTTAGAGTTAATTAACTTTTAACATAAATATGTAACTTAAAATAAACAAGAGTATATGTTACTGTCGTTAAGGTGGAGAACTATTTCTCCTTACTGAATTTATGTGGCATATGGTAAATTTCGAGAGTTAACTTTTTAGTATATTTTTAAGTACTTTAAGTTGTAGTTTATAATACTTTTAACATAATTTTAAATGATATATGTTATTTTATTAGTTTCAATTTATGTGACACGTGTGAAATTTCGAAAGTTAATCACATTTTAATATGTTTTTCATATATTTTAAGTTGCTAATCATTGTGATTCATAGTACTCTTAATGCAATTTTCAAATTATATATGGTACTCCGTAAGTCTCAATTATGAAGTATGGGTGAAATTTTACAAATTAACCTAATTTTTAATATTTTAAATTACTTTTTAGTATTATTTTGTAAATACGGAGTAACACCTTTCTACAGAAAATCAAACGTTAATATGAGTTTGGAATCTAAATATTGGACGAAAAAATAGTAATTGAAAAAAAAAGTATTGAAATAATGTGAAATTTTTTAATGGTATATATATATAAATAGAGAGAGAAATCGGCAATATATATAGCATTGTCTCATGAAAAATTTAATTGATAAAGTGACAGGACATGACACTTGACTCTATATTATACAACAATTAATTTTATTTCTTCATAGTTTAGGTTTACAGGTTATAATATTTTTTTTATGTGTACAATACAATTTATTCGTTGATTATATTTTGTGTTGATTACTTAATTCGATAATTATAAGTTAGTTCTTTTAAATATTATAACTATATATGAACTTGTCAAATAATGAGAACATTCTTTTGTTATTATAAAATCTAGCAAGCATGTCACGCAAGTTTGTTAACAAATAAAAATTGTACTTAGTAAACCAGGTCTTATTAATATTTTATGTTAAGTACGTTTAGTTTTTCAACAATTAAACCCTGATTCTACTATTAAGTATATTTTCTCAAATTTATATAATTAATAATCCGGTGTTTTAGTTCTTGAAGTTACAAAATCTAAACCCTAATTATATTATTATGTATATTTCTCAAGACCTAAAGCTTAATCAATTATTATTATTATATCAATTTTTTTCAAGTTCATCTTTTTGGGTGTTTTAGGCTATCAAGTTACAAGACCTCGATTCTAATTTTATTTTAGTACGTACATTTTTTCGAGACCTAAAGCTATGACTTACATTTTTTCAAGTTCATTTTCTTGGTATTTTATTATGTCTTGAAGTTATGAGACCTGAATTCTAATTACTTTCTCCGTCTAAAAAAAAATGACTCTATTTCCTTTTTAGTCTGTTTTAAAAAGAATGACTCATTTTTTTTTTTGGCAACACTTTAATTTTAATTTTTCACGTTGCATGTTTAAGACCACAAAGATTAAAGGGTATTTTGGTACATTTGACATAACTTTAAATTAGAACCACAAGATTAAAAAGTCTTCTTTCTTTTCTTAAAGTCAGTTCCAAGTTAAATTAGGACAATCTTTTTGAAACTGAGGGAGTATATTTCTTAGAACGTACCCATTTGAATAAGGTGAGTGATAGCCGATTATGAACAACAAAATTTATTATGATGAGATAAATAAAAAAAATTCGTTCTTAATTAGAGATTTAGATTCAAGTTTTAGATATAAAAAGAAAATATTCTTTTAAGAAATGCTTTCCCTTTAAATAAATCTTACATGACCATTGATTTATATTAATTGACTTTTAATATAAATATAGAATTCCAAATAGAAAATAAAATAAAATTTACAAGTCGGAGAGGTTTACTTGGGGAAGCGTTTGAGTATTTCTAAAATAGTTTTAATTGTTGTAATAATTGTTCTAGCATTTGACAAATATTTTGAACTTCAAAAATGGAAAAGTATACGTGGCGTAGACTTGATGATAACATAGAGAATTAGAAATATAATATTTAAAAGGATCTGCAGATACGATATATGAATTATGGAATTATCTGAGATTTGAAATCTTTGGAAATAATTTTTGTTTTCCAATCAAGGTTTAAAATTTGTATTGAAGTTTACATTATATTTGGATTATATATGATAGAGTTTATTTGTAGGTGATATTATCAATAATTTTTTTTATATATATTCATTCGAATTTGAAGTTTTTAATTAAGGAAGAAAAAATCTGATTACACCTGAAATCACGATTCATATTGATATATGACTATAATCAATCAAGCCTCATCTATTATTTGTTTATTTAGGTCGGTTTTGAAATATTAATCAGTCAATCAAGACCGTCCCACGTACTTCATGTTTTGAATTAATTGCTATCAATGTATTATATGTTGTGTTGGTAAACTTAATGATGAGATAAATTGAGAAAAATATTTACTTTTATTTTATTTTATATGATATTTATTGATTCGATATGATATTTAAGAAAAAAAGATTGATAATTATGATCTAAAATAATTCTTAAATATTTGTATAGTTATAATTTATTTCATAAAAGATAAAAAATAATAATTTAAAGTTAGATTGCTTTTGATTATAATGAAATGACATCCTTTTTTGAACGAACTAAAAAAAATGTGAAACTTAAAATGAAAAGTGAAAGTTCATATTAATGGAATGTACAAACTAATAAAGTAAATTTGATAGCTTTGGTTCAAATATAACAAATAGGGGTAGGGTATATATGGATTTGTTTAGGACTTTGGGTAGGTTATGAGTCAAAATCAAATCAATTCAAATTAATTAGTTTTAAAGTTATTAAAATCAAATCAAATTAAATTAAATTAAATGTAATATATATTTATTGGTTTACTTGTTATGAATTTTAATTCGACTATTAATCATATAAAAAGAAAAAACTTATTCATTAAGGAGGGGGAAAAATTTATTCAAAAGGAAATGAATTGTCTCCTATATTAGGTTTTTATAACATCAAATTAAATAAAAGTCAATTTTTTAATTTAAATCGATTTTTAGCAAAAATACACTCTTAAATTAACACATGAGTTAAAAATTAGAAATTTACTCCTCAAGTACTAGGATATAAATAAGTACAAAAATACTACTATACATTACATAGTAAACATAATACGTAAATATGTCTTTCAATTTTGTATTAACTCATATTTATGCTTTCCAACTTTTAGGTGTGCGTAATTAGACTCTTAAATTCGTATAAAATTGATCAAATAAATAAAAAACATCTTACACAATATTCTGCATGATAATTCCAACTATCTACTTATATACATGTAACGACCTGTTTAGTCGTTTTGAGCAGCAGATTTTATTTCTGGAAAAACTGGCTGAGTCGACGGATCCCACGACGAACCGTCATGGGCACGACGGACCGTCGTGGGGGTCTCGTTCCAAAACACTTAGAATTCTGAAAATTGGGTACTGAAATCGACTCTCTGAACTTCGTAACGGAATGGCAGGACGGACCGTCGTGGGCACGACGGACCGTCACACATCTTCCACAGAAATTAACTCTCTGAGCTTTGTGACAGACCTGCAGGACGGCCCGTCACAGTCGTGACGGACCGTCACAGGTTCCGTAAGCTCACTCGGGTCGGAAATTCTGTTAAGTTTTAAAAGGGGCGTTTTGGACTTTTCATGCTTATAATTATTAAGTTGATGGATTAATATTAATAATTCAATTTCTTGGGGGTTAAAGGAAACAACCTTGGAATAAATAGTGGGTTACCTTTACCATCTTTTATACTTAATTATATGATTATTAGGGTAAGAGAAAAGGGTTTGGAATAAGAAAAACAGAAAGAACAGAGAGAGAAGAGAGATAACGATCGAGAGAAAGAGAAGAACGAAGAGAAAAGCAAAGAATTTGAGGAATAGCTTGCTTGATCGTGAATTCTTCGGTGGAGGTAGGTTATGGTTTTTACGCTATTCGTAGTAAACTCTTAATAGCGAATGATATGTATTGGGTAGTATCGTAAACCCTTCTATATGCTTAATTGTATGCTTGTATGAATGTGATTATATAATTGTGATAAAATAAGCATGATGAAGCTATTGAATTCTAATCTTGAAAACCTCTTGTTAATGATGATGTCTCAGTATAAAAAAAGGCTTGATGAACTAAAAGAATGAGGTTAGAGGATCGGGTGTCACGTTCCGACACCAGGGTAGTAATAGAGGATCGGGTGTCACGTTCCGACACCAGGGTAGTAATAGAGGATCGGGTGTCACGTTCCGACACCAGGATAGAATATGGATCGGGTGTCACGTTCCGACACCAGGGTAGAATATGGATCGGGTGTCACGTTCCGACACCGGGTAGTAATAGAGGATCGGGTGTCACGTTCCGACACCAGGATAGAATATGGATCGGGTGTCACGAACCGACACGTAGAATTAAGGGATCGGGTGTCACGTTCCGACACCAGGATAGTATATGGACGGAGTGTCACGTACCGACACGAGAGAAATAAAGATAATGAACCTTGAAAGATGTTAATGTACTCAATCTAATGAACCTAGTTCCCAATGGGTATGGTATTGAGGCTTGAGTTCTCATGAGTGAACTTTGGGGTGCTTAATAATGATTATAGAACTTGTTGTTGCTACATGTTGAGCATTGTAGTTGATTTATGATATTATTTGATATATACTGTTTTCTATTTTGAGTTGGCCGATGATACCTACTCAGTACTCGTGTTTTGTACTGACCCCTACTTGTATGTTTCTTTCTTTGTTATATGTGGGGTGCAGCAAACATACCGTCGTCTTCAACTCAACCGCAACTCTAGCCAGTCTTCATCAAGCCAGATTTCAGGGTGAGCTATTGCTTCTAGCTTGGACTGGATCTTCCTCGTCATGTCTTGATGCCTTGAGATTCCGGCATGGACTAGCTTTTTACTTATTTAGCTTCTTAGATACTCTTAGATTAGTAATTTGAGGATAGATGTTCTTGTGGTGATGACTTCCAGGTTTTGGAAATAATAAGTATTGAGTTTTTATAAGTTATTTAATCGATTTTCATTAATGAGTTTAAGTCTTCCGCATTATATTTTGTTATTTATGGTTGAAACGTTGAGAATTGGATGGGTTGGTTCGCTCACATAGTAGGATAAGTGTGGATGCCAGTCGCGACCCGTTTTGAATCGTGACAATACATTTAAAATTATATAAACAAAAATACAATAAAATAAACAAAGTTAAAAAGCATATTTATATTAATATCGATACGTCTATAGTGTTAAATAAATGGCCTTTAGAAAGCAGTTTTGAAAAGTATATGTCAGCTTTTGGTATGATAGAAAGGTGGATGGAGCACGCCCATTTCATATGGTTTCCCATTCTTGCTGCACGAATGCTATATTACTTTTACTTTTATTTGCCAATTCATCATCATCATTTTTTTTATTATTATTATATAATTGATATTCGAAAATTTTCGACTAAATTTATATTTTATATTATATACAGTTTAGTACAAGGGATAACACATATAGAAATTTTTTTTATTCAACCCTTTTCGATCTTATCTTTAAAAAATACTCGTCAATATCATGAATATATATATGATTGAGTCAAGTGACTAAAGCACATTAGTGATTTAAAGTTAAAATAAATTAAATTAGCTTTAAATATTTAAAATAATGCTAACAACTTTTTTTATTATATATTTATAGTTTATTTTTCTCTGGAGTTACGGTATATTTTTGAGATGCAAAGTTATTTTTAGTAGTTTCTTTATTTATAATTTGACATGATGACGTTTAAGATTTTTGTGTTTAATCTTATAGTATTAAACATGTAACATAAAAATTTAAAAAAATTCAAAAAGTTGTCCAGAACAAAAAAAATCAAATATTATTTTGAAACAAAGTAAAAAAAAAACAAATCAAGATAAGAAAATACAAAATATTATTTTTCACAAAATCTACAATAAACTCTATTATTGCTTTAAAAGGGGGGGAAGCCCCAATTAGAGAACCTAAAATATGTGTTTTTATTTTTTTTGAGGCTTAGAACCAGCCCTAATCATAGAGTCCAAATTTTACAAATGAATATTTAAAATTTTCAAAAATAGCTGTTATCATTTTCCATAGGTTTTGGAACTTCAAGGTTTGAAATACAAAACTCCATAATAGAGAAATAAAAATATTTTAAAAATTTGAATTAAAGATAGAGAAAAATGTTAACTATGAATCGTACCCATTAGTGGTGGGTAAATTCATGATGATGATATCCACTAATAATGTATGAAGCAGAAGTTAATTAATTTGTTTAAATGACATATTTTAGTGGCTGTGTCACGTATGTTTGCATTTTTGGAACATGACTACAAGCATAATTATGATTAGTGTTTATTTTTGGCTTAATCCAACAAGACATTCAAAAGTTTAGTTGGTCAATTTTTGGTTATAAATTTAATCAATGCGACAAATAGTGCTTGTTATGAGTTGTGCCTCATTTGGCCCATGTATGATCTTCCAACAAATCCAAACATTAATTAGCTTAAAACAAATTTGTAGTTGTAATCTAAAAGTTTGCTCAAGTCATATCACATATTTATGAGGTCAACATGTTTTCAATGTTCTTATTAGAATGATGAAAATGACATGGAGAGGTAGTTAGGAGCAGATGAGAAAGCACGATTTGAAGATTTTGGATGTACTATTATTCTTTTAATTTAGATGTCAGTGAAGCTTTTAATAATAATTGATGAATAATGTAGTATTTGATTGGTCACTAAATAGCGAAACTTTTAATAATAGTTGACGGATAATTTAGCATTTGATTAGTCACTAATAGCGAAATTTTCAATAATAGTTGACGGATAATGTAGTATTTAATTGATCACTAATGACTCAAATATGAGGTCTAAGCTAAAATTAAAATAAGAACAGTGAAGTAGGTTCTAGCTAGATTTTAACCCTGGTCTTGCAGGTGACACCTCTAGCTTATATATGATTTTTTCTAAAGTTAAAAAAGTGCTCGGGTACCCCGTCTATACCTAACTTATAATTGTGTTGAATGAATTATCACCTCAGTACAATTTCATTTGACACCTAGATAGTAAGAGGAATTATCAATTGTCTCACCTAATTTAAAAGAACAAACACAAAGCTGTGATTAGCTATGTTGCTTCATCTTAACCAGCATTTGTACCAATTTTTTTAAACAGTGGTGAGCCCCAGCTGTGCTCAAGTGGTGGACAATTAAAGGTACTTGAAATCCAGAGCATGAGATAGCAAAATATTATTTGTTTTATTATTCTGTGTTCTATAAAAAAAATATTTAAATACATTATGCGTTGTGCAATTAATTTTTAGAAATCCTCAATTTTAATCGAAGTCATTAATCAAATTTCGTATAATGCATTATAATTGTGTGTTAGAGGTGGAAAAGTTTCAAAAAACTGAACTATCCAACAGAAAATTTGTTTAATAGAATCTAAACGACAAATGATGAAAACATCTGAAAGAGGCAAGGTAGTGAAGATAGAAAAATTTCTTATAAACTCAACATATAGCTAAGAATTATAATATTTTAAATTACAGTGATTTATCGTAAAAAATATATCACATATTTATCTTGTTATGTAATTTTTTCTATTAATTAATATCAATTTTTACACGCATGATTTTGGGGTCATTAATATGATTAGACACGATTTGAATCAAATTTTATATAATTAAGCTAAAATTTTTATAATTCATTTAATAACCAGACTTTTTAGCCCTACGTGAATAAGTCCGCTTACCTAAGGGGCTTGAACAGTGTGGGTTGGCATGCCTCTGAGCCAGAGAAAAATAAAGTAGAAATCTATAAGTAAAATAACAAGAGGAACTTTAACTTAGAATCTAAATTAAACCATCATACAAATATAACAAGTAGTTAGTTATAATGTTATTCGTTAACTGTTTAGTTTGCTTACTAAAATCTCTATTGATTGAGGGTATCCTGATATATTTTTTACACATCTATATTTCTAATGACTAAATCAAATTTCATCTGTATAATTTGATTTTTTTTAATTAATTATACAAGTTGGTTATTAATGTAGATTCATTAATGGGAAACTTACATAAATATATTATAATAAAAAATATTTCTTATTTATAGCAATAATATTTTTTTCACTTGACCACTTTTAATTTATTTATAATACAAGTTTAATACATATTACAAAGAATAATTTATTATTCACATATAATACAAGTTTTAATGATGAATAATGAATTTATCACACATTTTAATACACTTATAATACAATATGACAATTTTTTACCAAACAAACATAATATATTTCAAAAACAATTATAATTCAAATATATTGCATACATAATTCACTTTTAATACATATTACAAATTTATCACAATATTGCTATAAATGATAATAAACAAAAAGTATCGCTAAAATCAGTAATTATTTTTTAAAATGTATTAATTTATGTAATTTTTCCTTCATTTTAATTGTGCGAATTTTCTGTATCATGATAGAAAATAGTCCCTTAATTGGTGGTTATTAAATCTAATTAGAATCATTAGCAAATATGACTTCTTCTTCTTGAAGAAAGACACCAAACTCATTAGAATGAGTTCATGATATCAATATTTCTTAAGAATTATCACAAAAAATCCATTGATTTCTTTGTTGCTTATATTACTAAAGATAAACACAACAATCAATTTAATTCCTCATTTCTGAATGAATATTGTACATACATATTTAGTATTTTTTTTGGTGAATTCATGTTTTTTTTTGTCAACTAAATTTGTTTGGATTGTATTCTTATATATGTGTAACGTAAATTTGATTGTATTTGTATATTTATGTATGCGTTAAAGAATTATATATGAATTAGTGGATTGAATTATATTTTTGATTCGTATTTTTACAACTATATTCGCTGAAATTTTGATAACTTTATGAATATGATATGATAATAGTCACTATGTAAATTCATAGATGATTCTATTATACAATTGTATGTATTAAGCGCATACAAAATACAAATGAAGTTTGTAATGTATAAAATATGTTATATATGGTAATACAACTAATTTGTATATCGTAATTGTATTATTATTTTGAAAGAAAATCAAATTGTATACTTTGTTAAATAATTGTATATTAGAATGCATTTTTTTTTTGCTAAGAGTTTCTTAGCTAAATAATCAATTACACCAATATTGGTATAACATTGCATGTGTGAGGCTTCTCTTGGACCTTTGTTGGCCATAAATTGACCCCCTAATAAATAATATTAATTTAAATATTTATATAAGTTACAAAGATCATTGAATACAATATAGCTTCGTGTATTTGTGAATTGTTAAATTTGAAATATACAAATAGCATAATTTCGTTATACAAGGTTATATGAGTTGAAAACTCTTAAAGAACACCATAAGGAAAAAAAAAGAAAAAAAAGAGAGAGCCTAAGGTGACAAGGGAGGACATCTTATCGGTGAAAATTTTTGCGGGCACCTTAAATGAAAACGAAAGAACATCATGAAAATGACTAATGTGAGGAAATCTGCAAAGATCATCATTTCTCGATATCACTGTATGAACGATACACATATAAGTTTTAAATTGATAATGGTTCAGATTTTGAGAACTAGACAACTCACATAGATCAGGGGGCAAGTCTAAAGTGTATGTCATGGTTCATTCAAAGTCGACATACGCCTCCAGATAAGTTCTCTTCCTCATTTTCTTCAAAAGGAATACCTTTCCTTAAGTATAAGTCTTTCTTAATCCAATCTTTCACACTTTAAGTCTAATATTTTTCTAGTATTCGATATTGTCACGATCCAAAACGAGTCGTGACACCCACACTTAACCTTTTAGGTAGGCGAACCAATGAATTCAACCCAAACTTATATTTATTAGTCAACTTACAAAATACTAACTATAATGCGGAAGTTAAATTTTGTTAGAGTAAGAAAAACAAATCCATTGATCTACTATATATCATTCCCAAAACCTGAAAGTTATCATATCAAGGACATCTAATCTTCAAATACTAAGTCTAAGAGTATCAATTACACCAAATAAAATAAAATAAAATAAAATGGTATATGTCCGAAAATATAGGACATCATGTCATGATTGAGAGAACCCAATACGACCTTGAATGAATAGCTCACCCTGGAACCTAAAACGTTGGAGGCTAGCTAGAGCTGAGGGCAAGTCAAAGTCATTGGTACACTCGCTGCACTCCATAAAAGGAAAACAAAAAAACACAAGTAAGACTCAGTACAGGGCAACATGTACTGAGTAGGTATCATCGGCCAACCCAAAATAGAAAATAATATACAATGAACAATAGTATAAAATTAACTATAGAACTTAGCAGGTGATAAGCAACAAACAACATGAACAAGTGACAATTGAAGCAAGTACATAATTAGTCATGAACCAAGCACACACACGAGGACTCATGCCTCCCCACCACACTCGTTTGATAAATGGGTTTTTTGAGATCGAGTACATTAAGTTAATGCAATATTTTTTTTCCTTTAATGTTATTGTGTCGGAATTTGACACTCCGATTCAGTTATATCGTGTCGAAACGTGACACTCCGATCCAATGATACTGTGTCGGGACGTGACACTTTGATCTAAGAATACCGTGTCGGAACGTGACACTTTGATTCAATAATACCGTGTCGAAACGTGATGCTCCGATCCAATAATATCGTGTCGGAACGTGACACTCCGATCCAATAATATCATTAATTTATCACAATTCATTAACAATATTTCATCAAGCTTTCTTTACTCAAGGTATCACTCCGATAGAGAGGGTTAAAGATTATAAATTCATTGGTCTCAAGATTTTAGACCAATCACAAATCGCACAATCAAGCTACACAATCACACAATCAAGCATATAGAGAACTTCATAATATCATTCAATGCATATAAATAACTATTAAGAGTCAATCTATTAAATAGAATAAACTATAACCTACTCTACCGAAGAACCGAAGTCAACCAAGCTACTTCTTCAATACTTTTCCTTTCCTCAATATCTCCGAACGTTTTCAATCCATCAAGTATATATGCATAATTTGTAAGTTAACGAGTCTATTAACATTCATATTACTCTATATCTTGTGAACACCTAATTTTTGACGTGTTTATTTTACTCCTATAATATTTTTTGTAAGAATTGTTTTTTATTTGAATTTTTGGTATTTGTCTTTATTAGTTTATTGGCTCAAATGACCCAATTTTTTTTAAATTGGGCTGATTTAAATCAATTCTGATGGCCCAATTGATCTTGACCCGGTCCATAGAAATGGTCAAGATTGAATCTCAACCATTCATGATATTTTGATCCAAGGGCTGTTATTGGACCCAAACAAAAATACAAAACTCTAAAAAATTAGCATTTTTCTTTTATTTTTATTTTAGATTTTTTGTCCCTTTCTTCTTCCCCTTACTACCATGCCGCCGGCCGGCCACCTCTACCGCCACCACCGCCCGGTGGCCACCACCTTTTTGGCTGAATTTTTTTTAAAAAATTTACCATCTTTTCCTTTCATCCTCCTCTACCTAAATCTACAAACCTTTCATCCATATCTATAGCCAAACTCCGTAGATCTAAGGAAAACTAAATATAAATTTTTACTTTTTTCTTAGATTTATAAAGTTCCGGTCATTCCCATCCCAAACCCTTTACATAAATGTGTAGAGCTCTTCAAGGGCTATCATTTGATATAAATTTTAAGTTCAAAATCCATCAAAAAAATTTCCGGCAAAGTTTTCCGGCGACCTTCATTTACCCGGAAGTTATGTCAATCTTTTCCCCCACTCAATCTTTATCCAAATTCATCATTATCTTTTTTCGTTTGACCATATAAGTCGTTTGATGTCGGATTTATGTTCTTTAAGTTTATCATGTTTATGTTCAAGGGCTATCATTTGATATAAATTTTAAGTTCAAAATCCATCAAAAAAATTTCCGGCAAAGTTTTCCGGCGACCTTCATTTACCCGGAAGTTATGTCAATCTTTTCCCCCTCTCAATCTTTATCCAAATTCATCATTATCTTTTTTCGTTTGACCATATAAGTCGTTTGATGTCAGATTTATGTTCTTTAAGTTTATCATGTTTATGATTTGCTTGAAGTATTATTATTTTTTTTATTATTATTATTTCGATTTTTATGTTTATTATTTATTTATTTTGACTTTTTTTCTGCATTATTTTGTTGTGTTTAATCTTTAAAATTGTTTAGATGTTTAGATTTTGTGTTAGTGGGTCAATTTGTTTGGGTCTTGATGAAATGGGTCAACATTTGAGCCTATTTTTTAATTTTTTCAGATGGCCCATTAACTATTATTCAAACAACGAATAAAAGAAAGGGGAAATTTTTCAAAATGCCAATATTTTAGCATTTAAGAGGACTCATTAGCAACAATTTCAATATTTAGTAAAAATGTCATTTTAGTTTGTTATGTACCTTATTTATGTTTTTATTATTTATTTTTATTTAAAGAATATAATTATTTAATAACAAAAAGGAGAAAATTAGGGGGGGGGGGATATTTCAAAAAAAGGCAAGCATTCTTAATTTTCTCATCAGTTACGTTTTCAAATAAAATTTAAATTTTATTTTTTTTCTCCAGAATTTTTACCTTTGTTAAAATTATATTCATTCCACAATATATTCTATTTATATTTATTATAGTTTTTTATTAGTTTGTATTCATTCCAATAGGTATGCCGAATTTATCTATATAGTCATTTAAGAAATATATTTGTATTTTAATATATTTTTTCCCTACATAGTTATTTTTTTCTTCAAAAATCCTGTATGTATTCATTTCAATATGTATTTTATTTGTATTTCTATTTATTCTAGATTTTATTTAGAATTTTGTATAATAATATATAAAATACAAAAAATTAGTATGATGAAAAAGTGAATGAAATATAAAATTGAAAAGAAATAATTGAATATTTGGTGTACTCATTCTTAAATAAAATACATAACTAGTTGACATACCTTTAGAATAAATACAAATTAGAAACAAATGTCAAATTCAGTTGACATACCTTTATTAGTTTGTATTCATTCCAATATGTATGTCAAATAAAATGTAGCTATTTAAGAAATACATTTGTATTCGTATATATTTTTCACTGTGTATTTATTTTTCTTTTCAAAATCTTGTTTCCTTTTCTAAGTCGTATTCATTCCAATATGTCTATTATTTGTATTTGTATTCAAATACAAATAAACTAATAGAAAGTTGTTCTTCTAATAAATAAAATACATAACTAGTTGACATAATTTGGATGAATACAAATTAGGGACAAATACAAGATTCATAAACCATGCAACATGAAATTTTTAATAAATACAAATATTGATAGTATACATAGTGATTTGAATACAAATTAAGAAAGCATACCAAATTCTAAAAAAGAACAATAAATACAAAACAAACTAATAGAAAATTGTTCGACAACTATCCGATCTTCGTCGTCTTTTTCAAGATCCTCACGAGTAGACAAAGATTCTACATTTGCTTCTAAATTTGAGGAAGGTTTTGCACACCAATGAGTCTTGTAAATGTTCTTACCCTTTTTCTTCCCTCATTTTAGCAGCGGATCATACATTATAAACTATTTGTTAAGTAATAAATAAATTAAAGGATGAAAAATCACCAGAAATTGGTTGATTAAGATGAATACCTCTAATAAGCCTCTTGGATTCAGCCATTGGAGAGTAAATCATAACAGAAATTGAAAAATACAAACAACATTTTTTTAAGATTTAAACAAAAATAAAATTATAAAAGAAATCTGAAAATAGGATAAAGATTAGAAATACCTTAATCAAAGGGATTCTTGTTGATTCAATTTTGGATTAAAAAAACAACCAAAATATATGGCAAAAAAATATTTGCAACTTGAATGTTGGAGGAAAATCAGAAAAGATAACCATGAGAGAGAAAAAAAATTAAATGGGAGAGAGAATTAATAATTTGAAAAGATAAATATGAGAGAGAATGATTTTTTTTTTTAAAAAAAGGATATATAGAATTAATTGAAAAAGAGAGATAAAATAGGAAGAAAATTGGGACACATAAATTTTTTAAAATAATGACATTTTTGACATTATTGCTAATATTTATAAAGTATGGATATTTTTACTAAATATGTTATTTATTTTGACTAGTTTACTAATTTTTCCTAAAAGAAATGGGTCATCTAAATGACATTGGGCCTATTATTTTCTGATAACCCATATAACTATATTCAATTAATGAATAAAGTAAATGGGTCATCTAAAAGGGCAAAAGAATATTCAATTAATCTGATTTTTCTTACAATAAAAAAAAATAATAAAAAAAATAAATAAAAGAATTTCATTGGCCATCTTGGGTGGGACCTTGGGAAAAAAAAGAGTCCAATGCATGCATTGACTCTTAAATTTTCAAGAAAGGTGGATGTTAATGTTGATCACCTATTTAAAACCCCTTTGGAAAGAAAGAAAAAGGGAGATATAGAAAGAAAATTGCAAAAAAAAAAAACTTACTTAAAAAAAATTTCTTCTTCTTAAAAAAAAAGAAAAGAAGAAGATATCTCTATTGGGTTGTCTTGGAAATTCAATTAAATTTGCTCCTATATTTGCTTGTCATCAACTCTAGGTATTTCTTTTTTTACATTTCAATGTAATCTTTATGTTATTTTTATTTGTTTTTTTAAAAAAAATTGTTGATTTTTTTGCTAAGCTTATTATGATTCTCGTATGATTATGTTTATCCTTATGTTACTTTGTTTGTATATTTCTATTAGTTTATTATTCTATAGTGTTTTTCATATGATTATGTTTATTATGATGTACATATATATTATTAATCACTTTTAGCTTAATTTTAGCTTTAGTAAGTAAAAAAATAAAAATAAAATAAGTAATTTAAGTATAACAATTTGCAAATCTTTTAGGTTTTCGGTAACTTTCTTTTTTAAAGAATGAACTTAAGAAAAAATAAAAAAAAATACAAAAAACGTAAAACTAGTCATTTTTGCAAAAGGGTTTAATCTGGTCATTTTTGCAACAAAAGAAAAAATGTAAATCTGGTTATTTCTGCAAAAAAAAAATGTAAATCTGGTTATTTCCGCAAAAAATGTAAATCTGGTTATTTCTGCAAAAAATAAAAATCTGGTTATTTCTGCAAAAAATGTAAATCTGGTTATTTCTGCAAAAAAATAAAATCTAGTTTTTTTCTGCAAAAATGTAAGTCTGGTTGTTTCTGCAAAAAATGTAAATCTGGTTATTTATGCAAAAATGTAAATCTGGTTATTTCTGCAAAAAAAAAACCTGGTTATTTCTAAAAAAAAAAGTAAATATTTTTTTTTTAAAAAAATCTCTTAAAAAAAAATATTTGAATTGATTATTAAAGTAAAAATACAAATTTGACTAACTTGACTTAATAATTCAACAATTAAAAAATTGCTATTTTGCAATCTTCTATCAAATAAGTCAAGATAGTCATTTATATATATATAATTTTTTTTTTTACCAAATTGGTTATTTCTTAACTTTTTATCAGTATATATATAAATTGTAATTTTGTAATTTTTTCTTTTGTTCTCATTGTCTAGTAGCAATTTTTTTTTTCTTTTGGTAAAACCATAAATAAATGCTAGAATTTTTTTTCCATAATAATAAATAAATAAAAACTAATCATTTCTTGGTTTATATGTTGCACCATTTTCTTTTATCCAATCATAACGTTATTTTTTTAAATTAATTATTGTTTTTTTTAAAAAAAAAATTAAAACTTTAAATACCATCATGTGTTCGGTTACGATCCTTGGTGTGTCTTCTTTTCTAAAAAGAAGGGTCTTGTGTGCGGTTACGCTCTTAGGCCAATCATTTTTTTTAAAAAAATATAGTAATTAATTTTTTCCCCTTTTATCCAAATTAAATAAATAAATTATTTTAGCCAAATATAAGTTAATAAAGCGACCGTGCTAAAACCACGGGACTCGGGGGTGCCTCATACCTTCCCTCCGGTCAATAGAATTTCTTACCCAATCTCTGTTTTTCGTAGACCAAAACAAAAAAAAGTTTTTATTTTAAATTAAGAACTACCTGGTGACTTGAAACACCTAAAAAACTCAATTTCAAGTGGCGACTCTAAAAAAAATAAAAAAAATTAAAAACCCGTCATATCCTCAACAATTAAAACATAAATAAAAGAGGTGTGACATATCTAACCTAAACCTAAAAACTCGCCTACTTCTATAATTAATTTTCTAAAATTTAAATCTAAATACAAATCTTAATTTCTCCGATTAGTATAACTTTAATGAAGGATCATAACCACATATTACAATTGACCATGTCAACATTACTGTGCAGGAAAAACAAGCTTTTCGACTTAATTTGATCGCATTCCAATATTGTTCCCTTACAATTCAATTACCGTAACTTAGTTTTCAACTTCTCTATTTCAATATATATAATTTCCTTTCACAACCCACGTTATAATAAATTTGTCATGAACCAATAACATTACAGTTTATAATGAAACCTCCCACCAATCAAACATTGTTCACTTTCTCAAAGAGATATGAAACTTAAAATATCAAAAAAGACATCTTTCTTTAATCCCTCATCATCACACAATTACTAAGTTCCACGCCTAACACCACAATCTTAGATCTTTTTTGTTTATCTATCAATATTCACAGTGCACATATGACCCTTTAAGCTTCCACCTTCAATAATATATAGAAATAATGTATACTACCTATTTGATAATTCCAACATATGGAAGTAGATTGAATTTGTGAAATATTTACCTATTGCACAATTGTTTCAATTGTGTTTACGTTTCATGCCGCTTTTCTCTTCTTCATTACGAATAATCCAAACTACCCATTTAGAATCTACCAGAAAGTATTTTATGAAATAAAAACTCTAGTATTCAAATCGACCAAATATGTCGTTACAAATATAATCTCTTGACAAAACAAATGCAAAAGATTGTAAAACTTACTGTGATTTCTCAAAAGTGAAGTTGACTATCTGAGTTGACATGAGCAAGGACTAAAAACACCTTAATCTTCACTTAAATTTCGGGAAGGAGCACGATAAAGTCTCTTAAGTCACGAAAAGAAAAAATTCAAAAGGAAAATTGGTTCTTTAGGAAATCAATTGCACCATAATATTTGGTAGAATCAAGAAGATTAAGATCCTAGACTGACAGAGAGGAAGCTTCAAAATGTTGTTCAACCAAGGATTTGAAGTTTGAGAAATCGATCGGGAGCATAGTCAAATCACCAGAACAATAAGGCCGCAAGTCAACCACCACTTTAAACTAACAATTTTCTCTTTCTTTTGCTCAGCACAGAAACAAAAAAAATGCAGGACTACAAGTCAAAATGAAACATTAAAAAAAAAAAAGTTCTCCAAAGTCTTCACATGTTTGTTATTTCATCTCATGCTATTCACATTCTTATCTCTCAATTTGAGAGCTTCGGGCAATACGCACCAATTTTCATTCATGTTCAATACACATCAACCTAAATTCCATGCAATATGCACTAATCTTTCAATCTGGTGCAATACGCATTAGCCTGAATTCCATATAATATGCATCCGTCCTTTTTTCATGTGCAAAACGAACCAGTCTTTCGTTTAAGTACAATATGCATCAGTCTAAAATCCGTGAAATACGCGCCCATCCTTTATTTATGTGCAAAATGCACCAGTCTTTATTTTATGTGCAATACACATCGACCTTAATATGTGAAATATGCACCTATACTTTTATTCACGTGCAAAACGCACCAGCATTTCTTTCATGAGCAAGACACACCAGTCTAAATTCAATACAATACGCATCAATATTTCATTCATGTGTAATACACATTAGTCTATTCAATACAATACGCATCGATATTTCATTCATGTGCAATACGTACTAGTCTTTCTTTCATTTGTAATACATACCCGTCCTTAATTCACATGCAAAACACATCAATTATTTATTCATGGGTAATGCACACTATATGCACATCCTGGGCAAACGCTCTAACATTCATGTGACATACACATCATATTCATATTTTGGGTGATACACCTACTCATGGGTCAACCCACAATGACAATACATTTCATTTGAAACTCTCAAGGCAATCCGGCTCATTTCTACTTTTCTTTCTTGGACTATACGTCCTAGTTCAAGATTCTTTATTCGATTTCTTCATTTTGTGATCTTGAGTTTTAAGTTTCAACCGCCAACTCAAGTTAAAACATGCATTTGAAAACCTCCAAGAGAGAATCAAGATCAATCTCAAAGATAATGCACAGAGCAAGTCACCTAAGAAAACACATAAATGAGGGATCTTGTATCATCTTTAATGTAAATGTTAGAATATGTGCGACCACTACCATACAACGGACTAGGTCCCTTCACACAACAAGAACAGTGCAGAATATTAAACAATATAAAGAACACAACACAAGCAGTTTACGTAGAAACCTCCTTACTCAAGGGAGTAAAACTACGACCTGTTGCACAGGATTTACAACCGTCTTCACCAATCTTCTCAAGCAAAAGCGAAACCTGGTTACAATCAATGTGAGAAAAATTTATTAATCTCACGATCAAGTAATCTACCTATTACTTGAAGAGCCTAAGCGGATACAACACCGCCCACTAAACCACCTAACTCTAGATGACTTAGAATTTGACTAAGCAACAAACCAACGTTGCCCACTAAATCAGTTAACCTTAACTGATTTAGACTTTTACAAACCCAAAACAAATATCTGAATCCTTTATAGATTAGGAACAGATTTATAATGTAAGTACATAGACACAAAGCTCTAAATACAACAAAGATTCTTCTTTACTCTATCAGGTCCTTCTGTTGAGTTGAGCAATGTTCTTCCTTGAAGATGGCCTTTTGTTCAAGCTTGTGAATTTTCAGAGAAAATCCAAGTTTAATTTGCCAAGTCTTGAATTTGTGTTTGTTGGAAAGAGATAATATAATTTCCCATAAATTCGCTGAAGTCATCCCATTGGCTGAAGGCCTGCTGTTGGAAAAGCTGTGCACCTACCGCATCAGAGGTGACAACTTTTCTGACAGCTGTCTTTTTCGTCCTTTTCACGTCGCAGTCTTGCGGGTACCAGGTCCCTTGCTTGCGGGAACCAGGTCCCTTGCAAACTTCTATATGAGTTCTTGAAAAGGCTTGCTGGCTGACTTCCTTCTTTGGATGAATGAATATAATATGGTGTTTGTCATGCTAAAAGTAATAAACATAAAGAGTTATTATCCGTTGGACAAACACCCTCCTCCATTCTAATTGGTGTAGTACACTGACGCCTTACCAACCTCTGACGTGACAGCTTTACATCTGTAACCAATTATATATCTGATGGAGGAAACTCTGCCTGGTACCAGGTCCCTGCATTAGTGAGATACTGAAACATACAATCTCGTCCGCTCTTCTTATTGGTGTAGGATACTGCTCTTTTCACCTACCAACTGACATGACAGCTTTTTTGACTGTACCCCATTTGAATCTGGACAAGAGCACTCTGCCAGGAACCAGGTCCCCGCATTTGTGAGGATCATCAAAACACCTAGAATATAACATTTCCCCCCCTTTTGATGATAGCACACAAATATACCTCACACTGAGTTTATCATTCATCTTATTGTCAGCAGTTCCAATAACAAGGATTTGGTTCCTTATTAGATTGATAAGTTTGTTAAATCATCAAAACTTCATGTCAAGTTCGAGCTATCATCTTAACTCAGCTTCAAACTAATATTTTCCCCCTTTTTGATGATAACATACTTATTCACCAATTCCCCCTATCAAAAAGAATTCTTAGGGTAACTCAAGTTGAATCATCTCCAAAGTTTGTCAAATCATCAAAATATCAACATAGCATTTTCCTCCTTTTTGATGATGACATACTTATTCATCAGTTCCCCCTTTCAAAAAGAATTCTTGGGGTAACTGGAGATTAATCATCCTTAAAGTTTGTCAAATTATCAAAACATCAACATATCATCTTCCCCCTTTTTGATGATGACAAACATCTTCTTCCCCCTATCGAAAGGACCAGTTCCTCGTCAGGTAGCAAGCATTTATTCCCCCTGTCAGCATGACCATATCTCTTCAAGTAGCTACCATTGATTCCTCCTATCGATGTGACCATGTCTTCTACAAGCAGTTATAACACTATTGATCTCATACCTTACCTTAACAACTTTCCCCCTTTTGACATCATAAAAAAGGGTTAAAGCAGTAAACCAAGTTGACAAAAATATAGTTCTTGCAAATTCATGGCCACTTGGGCAAAACAGAGCATGAGCAAAAAGGCATAAATTAATGAGACAAGTCAGTAGAAACAAGACATTGAACATCCATAAACAAAAGATCAGTCATCAAAGCATTGCATGTATGATTATAGATGAAAACCAGAACAATGCCCAAGAGATAAATGAGGACTGACATAGAGAGGTAGGAAGAGAAGGGATGATTTAGAGGCAAGGGATTGAAAGAATAGAATTAGTAAAGCATATCCCTAGCATAAGATTTCAAGAATCTTCTCTTAGCGTACAACATGATGTGCATCCCAACCTGTATGTTTAACCTTTAGGGCTGCCAATTTTTATTATTTTTTTTTACTTTTTTTTTGGCACCTGGTCCCTCTGATAGTGTTGTTTCAGAAGCTGGACTTTAAACAACCCATTTCAGTATTCCAGTTAACACGAGCAACTGTCATAGCTTCCAACACCAGCCTGAGTTTTTCATAACAAAAAGATTGGTAACACAAACAACTCAGAGATAAATAGATCAACAATTGAGGAACCAAGAAGATTTTCTTTCTTATTTTTTTTACACCTTCCTCTTCAGAAAACTTTGAGTTCTCAGAATATCACCTTCTCCTTTTTTTTGAGCATCATCTTTTCCACTTCTTCATTTTTCATGGAGGACCAGATCCCTCTTCACACTTAAAACATTTTCATCAAAGAATTCTCCAGCAAGAATCAAGGGGTTAACAATTTGAAGTGTGTTTGAAAAGAAGAGAAAAGAAAATTTTAAAGAACCTTGATATTTGGAAGGCAACTCAATTTTTCTGGGCAAAATAGAAAGAAATATGGAATATAAAGAAAGAGAAAATAAGGTATCATTTTGGCACTCAAAAGATGAGACAACAGTTAGATTCCTGAAGGACAGACATGTGGCAATTTCAATGGTTCTCATGTATAATTGAAACTGCAATGTTAAGATTGCTAACCTTCGAGAAAGGACCAGGTCCCTCTCTGTAGTTTGAATGTCATTGCCTAGATCTATCCTGAAATCCCTTTTTCTTCATCCCCCTTTCAATGTGTGTATACCTACAAAAGGTATGAAACTGAATTTGCTGAAACATACATAACAAAAAAGCAAGGATACCTGCTCCCTTTTCATAGTCATTAAAATAGTTGATTGCTTCAGGTAGGATCCATTCAAGAAGGTTTTAGCATTTCCCTCATCATCTTGATTAATTCAGCCAGATTTTTATGAGTTTCAAGATGTTTCCTGATCCACAAGAGTTGACCCCATCAAGCTGCACTTGCAACACTTATTACCTCAGTTGATGAAAGAGCAATTGAATCTTGCCTTTTAATCCACACGAGTGAAAGATCAGCGCATAACATAATCCATTCTTGAGGTACTCAATCTATCAGCTTGATACTTAACATAATCAACAACACCATGTACTACAAATCAAAAAGTCTCCCGATAGACAGAATAGGACCAGGTCCTATCTTCTTCAGATGACTTAAGATTTTCTTAGCAGCCTCCAAAATATTTTCCTTTGTACATGAGTAGAGTCTTTGAACCCGATTGATCAGCATCCAGTGTCTAGTTAGTGCCCAAGAAAGTATGAATTGTCTATACACCAAAAATATGAAACTTTTTCAGCAGCTTCTTTGAACTGGTACCAGGTTCTTTCTTTGATCAGACATCAATGACCCCTGAATGTTGTGCTATCTTTTTCTCTGTAGCTAAGCTCCTATGAGAGTATTCGACTGGTCCGTGCTTAGAGCTTCAGTAAAGATGTCATCCACTTGATCTTTCTTCTTACAAAGCTTCATGATGACATTATCCCTCTTTATCATTGTCTTAACTTCAAATATTTTACGCCATTTGAATAGCTCATTAATGTGCTTTTCTGGACAACCGAGGGTACCTTTCAAGGTGTGCTTAATCTGTAGCTCTAAGAAGTAATTTAATTCTTCCATTATGCTTATTTCAACACTCACTTTCAATGAGTGAAATAGAAATAAGATAATCACACAACACCTCAAAGATTGCCTCAAAGATGATATCATCAATATGTACCTGAATGATCAGCAATTCCTTGCATATTGAATTCAAAAAGAAGAGTTTTTGAAAATTTTACCTCTCTTAAAGACATTGTTGAGGAGCAACTTGGACAACCGATCAGCTTGTTGGGGAAACAACTATCAAAGTTTGCTTCTTTCAAACTGAGCTTGATTAGCTTCTTCACTCTCACCTTCAAAATTCACATTATCAGTTTGAACTGCATCATCTTTGTTCAGAACTGTCTAGAGGACTAGGTCCCTCATCAGGTTCATCATCTGCATCATTTTCTTTGAGATTGTTAGATTCATGAAGAGGATGTTCTTCATCAAGCTCACTATTTAAACCATCTCTCTGATTCTGAAGCAACTCTTTTATCTCAGGAACTTCTTTCCTTGCAACTTCTAAAGACTCATCAATAAACACATGACCATTTTTAGTATACCCCTGATAAGCCTTGCTGAAGAATAGTCTGATCTGCTTCTTCCTTAACATCAGTCACAACCTTTGTCATCTGCAAATATCCTTTTATGCAAACTGGAGCAGGTTCCCGGACACAGGTTTGTGAAGCAAAGCAACACACACATGAGCACGTCTCTTGTATCATACCTCAACATTCTTACCTCGAGCATTAAGTTCAGTGAGACTGTCACAATGAGTAGTTTACAGATCAGCAATTCACATGTTCTTGCATCTATCATCTATCAAGATCGTCGCCCGAGAGTGCAAGTTGGTGACCACACATTCTTTCTAATAAGAACTTCACATAATTTCATTCATCACAAATATATGAAACACTTGAAAGATTGTACTTCAATTATCGACATAGTACACATCCTCAATGGTGTATTCCATAGAATTTCCAAATATGTCTTTAAAAAAACATACTTTTTCTTGCCATCACCAAATACGACACCTCCACCTTGAAGTGCCTTGAGAGAGAGGAAGTACAATGCTTTTAGCATCCACCGTTCATGTATCGACACTGGGTGTTGCCACTTCCTCTCACAAGAATGTCATATCATATGTTAGCCTTGGGAACTCACTTCAGTTGAAGTTCCCAGTAAGCAGATAAAGGAGTGATAAGAGAATTCTTTTTCCAGTGAGGAAGATTGATATTTTTCAACTTAGGAACAGAAGCAAGACCAGGTCCCTTCTTCTGCAAGTTTTTCTGTTGGCCATACACAGGACCAGGTCCCTTCTTCAGTCTATTCCGTGGTCTGGAATAGTTTGATGAACTTTCTCCACAATCTTTAAGCGCAGGACAGTCTCTTTTGCAACTCATATCTCCTTTTATGTTTCCTTGACCGAGTATTTTTGTTAGGATCTTAGAGAAATTAGTCCATTTGAGGGAATTTTCAAGTTCCTCTTTTACATGGACCAGGTCCCTCTCCAATGCATGATTTCTCTCGAAAGCCACTTTAATCTTCATTTCAGCAGTATGCAACTTATTTTCAAGGTCCAGCTGCAATCTACTAGCCTCATTCTTTCCTTTGAAAATTGTAGTAGTCGCCCCGCCCCTTTTATCTTTTCCTTTAGTTCTAGATTTTTTGTTTCTAGAACAACCATTTGACTTTCAATATCAGATATTTGGGCAACTAAAGCAATTTTTCCATCTTGAAAGATGTCTAGGTTGTTGTTTACGAGATCCTTCTCATCTTTCATCTCACTTATCAAATCAAGTAATAGAACAACCAACTTTTCAACTTACTAGTAGAAAAGGTATTTAAGTTTTGCTTAAAATAAGATAGAGTTACCTTTTCATCAGAATCTTCCTCGTCTGAATTTTCCATAAAACCATTATCTGTGTTTTCAGAATCATCTGAATCACTTGAGGATTTTTCCCATGCAGCCATTTCTCTTTTTACTGCCCCGAAGAAGACTTCTCTTCTGCTAATCTTGGGACAGGCCTGGTCCCCTTCTTTGTCTTTACCATTTGCAGTCTTGACAATAGGAACAGGTTCTTCAAGGAACATGAGCTCATCTGTGATGTTGGAGAATCTGGTGCGCACTTCATGAATGAGTTCACCATGATTCATGGTGAAATCTTCAAACTGAGTAGAAAAGAGATCTAGCTTAGATTTCCTTATTTCCTCAGTTCCCTCATAAGTTGTTTTTAACAGATCCCAAATTTCTTTGGCTGATTCACAAGATGAAATCAGATCGTATTCATTTATACTAAGGCCACACATCAATAACTTCCTTGCTTTATGATTTTTCTGGACTAATAGTCTGTCAGAGTCATTAAATTGTTTTCTAGTTTTGGGAATGACTCTTGTGACCTCTCCATCTTTAACCTCCATAGTTGGCACATAAGGACCTTTACATATGATGTCCCATACTTCATTGTCCTCAGCCATGAAATAGTCTCTCATCCGAATCTTCCAATATTTATAGAGCTTACTATCAAACAGTGGAGGTCTTGTGGGAGATTTATTTCTTTGCTTGTTTAGTAGTGACGCCATTTATCGCAGGAACTTCTCTCTTGGTGTTAACCAGATAAAGAGCACCTGCTCTAATACCACTTGTTAGAATATGTGCGACCACTACTAGTCAACGGACCAGGTCCCTTGACACAACAAGAACAGTGCAGAAGATTAAAAAAATATAAAGAACACAACACAAGCAGTTTACGTAGAAACCTCCTTGCTCAAGGGAGTAAAACCACGACCTGTAGCATAGGATTTACAACCATCTTCACTAATCTTCTCAAGCAAAAGCGAAACCCGGTTACAATCAATGGGACAAAAGGTTATTAATATGACGATCAAGTAATCTACCTATTACTTGAAGAGCCTAAGCGGATACAACACCTCCCACTAAACCACCTAACTCTAGATGACTTAGAATTTGACTAAGCAACAAACCAATGTTGCCCACTAAATCAGTTAACCTTAACTGATTAAGACTTTTACAAACACAAAACAAATATCTGAATCCTTTATAGATTAGGAACAGATTTACAATGTAAGTACATAGACACAAAGCTCTAAATACAACAAAGATTCTTCTTTACTCTATCAGGTCCTTCTGTTGAGTTGAGCAATGTTCTTCCTTGAAGATGTCCTTTTGTTCAAGCTTGTAAATTTTCAGAGAAAATCGAAGTTTAATTTGCCAAGTCTTGAATTTGTGTTTGTTGGAAAGAGATAATATAATTTCTCATAAATTCGCTGAAGTCATCCCATTGGCTGAAGGCCTGCTGTTGGAAAAGCTGTGCACCTACCGCATCAGAGGTGACAACTTTTCTGACAGAGCTGTCTTTTTCGTCCTTTTCACGTCGCAGTCTTGCGGGTACCAGGTCCTTTGCTTGCGGGAACCAGGTCCCTTGCAAACTTCTATATGAGTTCTTGAAAAGGCTTGCTGGCTGACTTCCTTCTTTGGATGAATGAATATAATATGGTGTTTGTCATGCTAAAAGTAATAAACATAAAGAGTTATTATCCGTTGGACAAACACCCTCCTCCATTCTAATTGGTGTAGTACACTGACGCCTTACCAACCTCTGACGTGACAGCTTTACATCTGTAACCAATTATGTATCTGATGGAGGAAACTCTGCCTGGTACCAGGTCCCTGCATTAGTGAGATACTGAAACATACAATCTCGTCCGCTCTTCTTATTGGTGTAGGATACTGCTCTTTTCACCTACCAACTGACATGACAACTTTTTTGACTGTACCCCATTTGAATCTGGACAAGAGCACTCTGCCAGGAACCAGGTCCCCGCATTTGTGAGGATCATCAAAACACCTAGAATATAACATTTCCCCCCTTTTTGATGATAGCACACAAATATACCTCACACTGAGTTTATCATTCATCTTATTGTCAGCAGTTCCAATAACAAGGATTTGGTTCCTTATTAGATTGATAAGTTTGTTAAATCATCAAAACTTCATGTCAAGTTCAAGCTATCATCTTAACTCAGCTTCAAACTAACAGTAAAGAAGCATATTTCTGTTGCTCTTTTCTTTTAGGTAACTATAGACAGTAGATGGTAACAAGAAGACAAAAGCAAGTCTTTTTACCACAATGTTTGATAGTTTGGGCTATCAAATTTTTTCAAACTACATTGACTTGATTTTCTTTTAACCAAGGATATGTAGGCAATCTCAGAAGCAAACTCCGGTTATCTTTTTCAAAATTTCTTTCAATGGAGTTTGAAATAGGTCAAAATTTTGTCACTATGTTCACTTTTTTTCCTTGAAAACTCTTTATGTTTCCAAGCAAAGAGAGACATATTGTGAACACCTAATTTTTGACATATTTATCTACTTCTATAATATTTATAATAAGATTATTTTGTTATTTATATATTTTTATTTTTATTTATTAAATTTTGTTTAGTAATTTTTTACTTCAGAATATTTAAATTGTTTGTCAATGGACAATTTTTTTCTTTTGGATTTGAATGATTAAAATATGATGTATCCTACTTGAAATTATTTTCTTTATAAAAAATAAATCAGATGACCCATTTTATCTTTTATTCAATTAACGAATTAAAGAAAATTGAGTGCTCTAAAAGGACAATGAAGTCGTTTTTCATAACCTTCTCTTAGAGAAAGAAAAAGATGAAAGAAAAATAATATTTTTTATTGATTCTTTTGGGTGGCTCATTGGGGAGAACAAGAGTGTTTATTGAGAAAAGAAAATTTTTATTGGAAAGAGAAAGACTTAGCATGCATTTGGTGTTTAGTTTTTAAGAAAACAAAATTATTTCATTTTTTTCAATCTACTTAAACCCTATTTGTAACAAATTTCAAATATATAGAATATAAATAAATCATACAAATAAAATATGAAGAAACATAATTTTATTTATCAAGATAGCGGATACAATTCTGTTGATTCGTTGTGTCACCACCGGAGAGCTCCTCAAAGAAGTAACATGATGTACTTGACCCTTGGAGTTCTTATACAAGCCCATAGTTATCATTCATCGCATTTTCATCGGTAAATTTAGCGAAAAATTTAAAACTTTCTTAGCACATCATATGCTAGAACATCACTTCCATTATATATAAAATATCATAAGTATGTAGTTAGACTTTAAGTCTCTTTGCCATTTTAGACTCAACATTATTAAAATACATTAGGGACACGATCCTTATAATATAAATCACAAGTAAACTATTACACAACTCTAAACATAAATTTGACATAGGACATCCTTGAATCTTAAGGATTCCTTTCCTCGAGCTTGGGAAAACATACATCAAGCCCTTCACCATAGAGACCTCCTTTAAGCATTCTTGACCTTCACTTTGTGTAAAAAGGTAAAGAAAAATGATGTTAGTACAAGAATGCACTAAATATGGAAACCATGCAAAAATATGCATTTATAAGGAGCATTTTACTTGAAACCATGCATTATGCCTTTTTGTGAAAACTTCATAAAACTTGCGATACAATAATCATCATGTCATTTGAATACTTATTTTAGGCATATAAAATAGTCATAACATCACATAAAACTGCATATTGCATTTAAGTCATATAAATCACCACTTTACAGTAAGCACATTTTCAATTACAGTGAGTTCATTTTACAGTAAGCTTTCTTTTTTGACTTCTTAGCTTCCCAAGTAACTTCTAGTGATACTTGGTGCAATGCATCACCTTAAAGACACAAAAAAATCATACATACAACCTACATAAGTTAACACATACCATTATAGAAATATAGCATACCATAATACACATTCAAGTTAAGACACCCAACACTATTACGGTAAGCTATAGTCACATTGCAATATGTTAACTTCACTTCACATAGGCCACTATAAGACCCTTACTCACAACCCTAATCTAAGTCTACTAGTGTAATGTACATATAAAGCCCCATAACCTCATACATACTTAGTAAACCTATCATGAGACCACAAGCCTTAACATGTATTTCATACATCAACCATAATACTATAGTCAACAACATACACATCAAGTAGGACCTTAATCACATAGTCACATAAGAACTTCATACCATGCATATCATCACATCATGTCGACACTAATACAATATCATGCAAAAGAAACATAAACATAATCACATACATTAGAACACCTTCCTAGAAATCCCTTCAAGAGATACTTGTGCAATGCATAGATAAAGTCTCATATCCTCACCTACACTAAGTAACTTCCCTTAGGTTATCCTAGTTAGGGTCTTTTTCTTTACTCTCATTTTTCATTTTACTGTAGGGAAAATATAGCCTTAACTGACACTAAGACCATGGGTGCTATATGGAATTTGGTGTTGTAGAGCCTTACACCAAGGTAAGGTGCTCTACTTAGCCAAAGTAGAACATTAACATATGCTAGCAACCTAATTGATATCACTTGCTAGATCCTATGGGGCAAGCATAGTTTATGAAACTTGAAGGTATATATGGAAACTCTCTTTATGCCTATTGAGGCATTGTAGTTATCCACTTATGGAAATATCACTCTATGCCCTTTGGGATATGAGGCTAACCACATCGTGAGGACTATGGTGAACCTGCCTTCCTACAATGGGAAGGAACACCCCTCATCTTTAAGTTCACTCGGTGCTAAGCTGAGTTTCCTTTATTGAAATCCATTATTATTCAGTACTTTATAAAACATAGGCTTAGTAGATTTAACCTCTCATATGCTTAGTTCATAGTCCACAGATATCAACCTAAATCATTTGATAAGTCCTTTCACATGGACGTAGCATATGTAAATCACCATCGAGTTTAGGGTACTCTTGAGAACACCTTTCAAGTCCCCTCTATTGACTAGATCATCATACATATGTGTGTACATACATGTGAGCAAGCCTTTCACATAACACTTTTAGACCATACATATTCGTACTTTACTTTATTTTATGCATAAGGGTATATGTGTAACTAAATGAGCAATCCTTTCATATAAACATATTTAGACACTATGCACACTCATAACATAATCATGCATTCATATTCATGTACATAGAAAACCAAACTAGGAACTATCCTATCAAGACACACATGTGCAATGCATAGCAAGGTCCCATACCTTTGCCCATACAAAGTACACCTATGAAGTCATTCCTAGTTAAGGGATACGTAAAATACTTCATAGACACATACCTTACATGCATAATAGTAGACACAAGTGCATATGAGAATAATCTTTCATTAAACACCATAAAACTATACTACTTGTAAGCATACATGAAGTGTGAGCCTGTGTTTACATTGGTCAACATGATCACCTAACGGTTATCAATAACACATTGAGGCAGTCACACTCTTAGGACCACAATACACATTCAAGCATAGACCACACAACACATAATAACATAGAAGACAAGATAACTATAACACTTGTATTCAAAACTCCTAACATTAGCTAATCACACATTCATTTAGGTGTAAATAGGTAAGGGGTCATTAGACATTATGAATCATCCATGGAAGCACCTCAGCCAACCCTAATATTGTCATTCACATTCTTGTTACATAAGCAATACAACCTAGATCACAACTAGAGTAGAAACTAGGCATAAGCTTCACATAGTGTAATCATAATAACCACACTCATATCACATCAAGTTGCCTTCAAGAACACAATCAACACATATATTAATTGACAAGAAGTAAACACCGTCACCATAAGTGGATCATACCACACAATGCCAATACAAGACCAATTCTATCAATAATACTATAGAAAGTAAAGGAATAACAATCTTACCAAACCTCCCTTGATTTGATCATCAATGATCAAAACTCATAATTCATCAATAATACCAATCTAAGGCAGTAGCTAAAGATATAATAACCTAAACGAATTCCTACTTCAATTGCCATAAAATCGCGGTCACAATGAATACACTACATTAACAATCTATAGAAGATAGATGAATTATAGGCTAATCTCATTCAATCCTTCAAACCTTGATCCACATAGATCAGTTTCACATAATTCACCATTACATTACATCATAGGAAGTAGATAAAGTACACTAATCATAAACGAGATCATGATTCAATCATCATAGAATTGAGGTCATATCATGTACACTACTTCACCAAACTATAAAAGATATAGGAGTATAGGTCATCCTTAACAAACTTCCAAGCCTTTGATCAACATTGATCACTCATAATTCACCATCGATTTGAATACAAAATAGTAGCAAATAGACGATTCAACATGCTAGAATCATAATTCACTTAAAATATAATCAAGATCACAATGCCCACACATAGGCTAAATCGAGAATTTAGATGGAACATGGGTTCATCATGCAATTGGATTCACTTTACAATCAGTACGTTATTATCAATTCATCATGAGAAAGCTTTTGAAAATATTTTGAGAAAGAACTCATGGCTAGATTGGAAGATAGGAAGAATGATCATGATTTCTCTTTGAAAATATTAGGAGGAACTCTCTAGATGAAAGGTTATCTAGAGATGAAGGATCACCATACCTTATTGGATGAACAAACCACAAAAACTTGATCAAGAAACCTTGAGAATCCATCACCATGGTTGTTCTTGAGCTTCATCTCCAATGAAGGTTTTTAGAGAGAATATTTTGAAGAGGAAAGTCTAATTTTTGAAATATGATTTGGGTTGGGGTTTTGATATTATTAAATTAATATACCCAAAAATAGGTAAAATAACCACCTAGGGCCAGGTTAGGATATGAGATTAATTTCCCATTCACCCCTTAATGAAACAGTGCGCAGGCTGCAGATTGCAGGTTCAAACAACAGGCAGTCATTGACGCCCAGTAGGTCCAATGATGGACCGTACTGTTGGCCGTCATTTGGATATGAGTCTTGTCCATTGGATTGATACTTCACCAGGCTAAGTGTTGGACGACGCCTCCCCATCGACGGGACGTAGGTGCATCTACTGGCCGTCGTTTGCCAGTCATAGGTAGACACTGCCAAGGACCTTGGGTCCTCCTTGAGGGCCTTTTGCTGGGCTATTGAGGAGTCGTACCCAAATGTTTCCAACGTAAATACACACATTAACATGTAAAGGACCTCCTATATCAGTTTGAGCATCAAACAACATTGGAAACACATCCAAACATGCTAGGCACACTCAAGTCACTCATGCATATCTCAAGGGCTAACTTTCGAACGTCTTGGACGTTTGACTTCCAAATGACTTTAAATCAATCATACATGCTTTAAAACACTTAATTAACATGTTAACAAGCTTATAGGCACATGTGAGACTCTAGATATCTGAATTCATTTTGGGAGTCTTACACCTTGACTCTACTCTCATAAGATTTATCCATGATTTGAGGGACGTACGTTATTGGTGTATTTATCGAATTAAGATGATTTAGATTTGACCTCTTTATATAAATAATCCATCAATTTGCGGAGTATTTGAGATCTTGATCTCTTTATGGAATTTTTGAGATACCTTTTAAGAGAATTTAGTACCCTTTATATAGGCATGTACTAGGGTTTAGTGTTGACTAGTCTCCAAGAATCCTAATTTGAGTTGAACACAATTTATAGAGTCCCAACTCGAATTGAACGCATCTTGTAGAGTCCCACAAAAGTTAAATGTCTACAAATGCCCCTGCTTCAAAGCTTGAGAGTGTAGACTTGACGAAACTCAAAGACGAGGCTTGAAGTACTCATTCTTCCACCTTTGCAGCCAATTTGTTTGCAACAAATTTTAAACATATGAAAAATAAATAAACTGTACAAATAAAATATGAAGAAACATAATTTTATTCATCAAGATAGCGGATACAATTCTGTTGATCACTTGATTCTACTCTCCTTGCTAGGAGGCAAATAAATGGTTTTTAAAAAGCAATAGGAAAACCAATTTGACTAGGATAGTATTTCCGTCAATTACTTTAGCATAGCCAAAAAGGATGTTCTTAGTCTAGGAGAGGGATTTTATGGTGCAATTTAATTTCAAAATGTAGTTGAACTGTGAATTGTAATCCCACTCAATTTCAAATTTATTTCCTTTTTCATTGTCCTATCCAAAATGAAATTGTAATTGAACTAGGAGAGGATTTTATTCCCACCACATGACAGTTATAAATAGACATATTATATCCACAATTTTGTCTTCAATTACAGATTATGAGCCACGAGCTTATAATGAATGGGGCATAATTCAAGGCAATTTCCTCTTCTTTTTTTTTAAATTTTCTTTAGCATTTGATTGATGTTTTAGACAATTTTATAGTAATGGAGTTTGTTCCTTTTTTTTCTTATATCATGCATTTTTTATTGTAATATCCGATTTGAATTTGCTCTTTAATTCTTGATAACAAACTTTTAGTAATTCAAAGCATTTCATATTTTACATGCCAATAAGAATTAATATAGTGCAAGTTCCATTTTTTTAATTATTTTTTTTAAGTTTGCACAATCAAACTTGACTTATGAATTTTGTTGATTTTGATGCTTCAAACCCGTAACAAGTTTTCGGACCTTAACTTGTAAATTCATAAAATCTGAAGACACTGACTTGCAACTTGGTTGATTTAATTATCTCTACATGCAAACTTAGACTTGAACTTGTATATTTGAAGGATTTGAAGAATTCGACTTTGAATTTAAAGACTCTAAGTCTTTTGTCAAGAAAGCTCATATTTCACAAGGGTTTGCCCCCTCTACTGACCTATCAATACTTCGTACAAGTTTTAAAAAATTCAATATCTACAAGCCTTTCTCTTCTATTATATATAAAAAAAATTTAGAGAAAGTGATTTTGAAAAGGAAGATTTTTTTTTTTAAAAAAAAAACAAGAAAAAAGAGACACAAAGACAGAAAAAAAGAAGAGAAGAGAGAAAAAATAGAACAAGAAAAATCACAAGAAGGTAGTAAAAAGTTTTCTTCTAAAAAAGAAAAAAAGTATTTCATCTTGGTGTGAGTTTATGAGTTCAATTATCTTTGTTTCCATTATTATTTTGTTATTATCTCTTTAGGTATATTCCTTTCTATATTTTGCAATATAACTTTTAAAAATAATGAAGCTTGTTATTTATATTCTAATTATTATTATGTTTAATCTATTTGAATTAGTTAAATATGTTGTGATACTTGAAATAATTGTATTTTGTTGTTATTATATATTTGTGTTCTATTAGTAAATTAGGTCTTAATTTTATCTTTATCATGATGAAATTGATACATATCTATATGTTTTTGCTAAAAGAAAAAAAATTCAAAGCCCTTTAATTAGTTATGGTAGTTTTTATTTAAAAAAAAAAGAAAGAGAGAAGAAAATCGATTGTTTTCGAAAAAAATATAAAATTGGCCATTTTTATTAAAAATATAAATATGATAATTATATAAATTCTATTTTGTCCCTCTTAAATAAACATATAAAAATGGTTATTGAAACAAAAATATAAAATTGGTTACATTTTGGTTAGTAATTTAGTTATTAGATAAAATTGACTATTTTTGCAATTTTTTCCTAAAGAGAGCAATGTGACATTTTGTGTAAAACAGAATATTTTACTACAATGGTCAATTCTGAAATTGTCAATATTTTAAAAAAGAAATAGTATATCACAACCTGTTTTAATAGGGTTCTTAGTTATTGTTTTATTAAAAAGTTTTTTTTTCTTTTTTTTTTGTTATTGTCAAATAGTGATACTTACATGGCTGTGATCACCAATTCATAGAATATATGTTATAATAAATAATATTGCTTATTTAACTGACAATTTGAATAACAAATTTTGTGCAAAATAATATTGCAGATTCTTTTATGAATGTTCAATACAGACGTCATATATATCTCTTATTCACGCCAGTTTGTTAATATGGTCAATGAAAAATTTTATTAGTTAATGCAATAATGTATATATTTATTTCAATTTGATGAGGTTAAACAATGTAATTAGCCGTATCTCATGAGTAATATTAACTTATAGACGATATTTGTTATATATTTTTCTTATCATTTAATTAGACGTGTTTTGCACGTGTATTCCGCGTTAAATTGTTTAGATGTCATATGAATATGTGAAGAGAACAACTACATTTTATTTTTTAAAACTAATTTTTGTATGCAATATTTATTCTTATAAGTGATAACATAATAGATGATGTTCTTGTTGTTTGCTCTTATATTTTACTTTTTGATTACTGTATACATAAATCAAAGATAGTTATTTATTGTCCATAGTTAACCGAGAAAAATTTCCTTTTTTAGCAATAAAGTTTTTAAAAAATTTATATAAATAATGTACACAAGCTAAATATTGCACAAATTAAACACAAACAATGAAGGCATAAATATCAAAGTTTTCATCATGATTTAATTAAATGTGAGCGGGTTAAAAAAGTAGAAAACTATCAAAAATTCATAGTAAATATACGTCATAGTAAATAGAATTGCTTATTTAACTAAAGATTTGAATAATAAGTTTTGCACAAAATAATATTGTAGATTATTTTATAAATGTTCAATGTGGATCATCATATATATCTCTTATTCACTTGAGTCTATGAAAAATTTTATTAGTTAAATGCAATAATGCATATATTTATTTCAATTTTAATGAGGTTCAATCATGTAATTAGTCGTATCTCAGTAATATTACCTTATAGACGATATTTATTTTGTATTTTTCTTCATCTAACCAGAAGTGCTTTATGTATATCACGTTAAAGTGTTTCGATGTCATATGAACATGAGAAGAGAACAAATACATTTTATTTTTTAGAACTAATTTTTGTATAATAATTTCTTTTATTAGTGATAACATAATAGATGACTTTTTGTTGTTTGCTCTCATATTTTACTTCTTGATGACCGTATACATAAATTAAAGATAGTTATTTGAGTGTCCATAGTAAACCGAGAAAAAAATTCATTATTAGCAGTAAAGTTTTATTTTTGTATATATAAATAATGTATACAAGCTAAATCTTTCAAATTAAAACAAAGAATGAAGGCATAGATACCAAAGTTTACTCCATGATTTAATGAAATTTGAGCGCTCTTAACATAAGTAGAAGACTTCCGAAAATTCATAGAGAGAAAATTTATTTTCGTTAATTGTTGTTCAACTAAAGATATTTGTTGAGAGAGGAAGATAGTTTTGTAAATTGTAGGATGTTATCATTTGAATTTATTGTTTAAGTCATAGTTTGACCAAATTTCTTATTTAGATTTTCTAAATATCAAATTTTTAAAGTTTTTCACAATTAGTCTCCTATACTGATATTTAATTTGTGCCCCAACGGTTTATTGTTAAAAAATATAGTCATATGAAAATTAAGTGTAATAGAATATTGATATGTTTAGGTTGTTGAATGAAATTATCATAAATGAGTTTATAATCACATGTTTATCTTGCAGAGAATAAAATTTAGTTCACATACACACACACACTCACACACACTCACACACACACACATGCACGCACGCACACTACACGCACGCAGACACGCGCACACACGCACGCACACACGCGCACACACGCGCAGACACACTCATACGCTCACACACTCATACGCTCACACGCGCACACGCACACACGGCTTGTAAGTATATATATCTATTAAGTTTTTTTGACACGTGCATTGCATGTGATTTCAGAAAATATATGCTATAGTGAATAGTATTGCCTATTTAACTGAAGATTTAAATAATAAATTTTGTATAAAATAATATTGCAGATTATTTTAAGAATGTTCAATGGAGATCGTCATATGTATCTCATATGCACGCGAGTCAATGTAAATTTTTATTAATTGAATGCAATATTACATATATTTATTTCAATTTCATGAGGTTCAATCATGTAATTAGTCGTATCTCAGTAATATTACCTTATATACTATATTTGCTTTGTATTTTTCTTATTAACTAATCAGAAGTGCTTTGCACGTATATTACACGTTAAATTATTTCAATGTCATATGAACATGTGAAGGAACAACTACATTTTATTTTTTAGAACTAATTTTTGTATAATAATTTTTATTTTTATAAGTGATAGCATACTAGATGACGTTCTTGTTGTTTGCTCTCATATTTTACTTCTCAATGACTGTATACATAAATTAAAGATAGTTATTTGAGTTTCCATAGTTAACCGAGAAAAAAATTTCTTTTTAGCAATAAAATTTTTTTTTTTTTATATGAATAATGTATACAAGCTAAATCTTTCACAAATTAAAACAAACAATGAAACCACAGATACCAAAGTTTTCTCCATGATTTAATAAAATTTGAGCGGTGTTAACATCACTAGAAGACTTTTGAGAACTCACAAAGAAAAATTTCGTTTTCATGGTTGTTCGACTGAAGATATTTGCTGAGAGAGGAAGAAAGTTTTGTAAATTGTAGGTTTTTATCATTTGAGATTAGTGTTTAACGTATAGTTTGACCAAATTTCTTATTTAGATTTTCTAAATGTAAATTTTCTAATGATATCACAAATCATCTTCCATACTGATATTTAATTTGTGCCCCTAGGATTTGTTCTTAAAAAATACAGTCATACGGAAATCGATTAAAATAGAATATTGATATGTTTAGGTTATTGCATGAGATTATTATTAATGAGTTTATTACCCATTTGTCTTGCACCCAACAAAGATTTAGTTTATATATATATATACACACACACACTGATTTTTTGACACGTGCGTTGCACGTGATTGCTAATCCAGAAAATATATGTTATAGAAAATAGTATTGCTTATTTAATTGAAGAGTTAAATAATAAATTCTGTACAAAATAATATTGCAAATTCTTTTATGAATGTCCAATGTAGATCGTCATATATATATCATATTCACGCGAGTCAATTAAGATGGTCAATGAAAAAATTTATGAGTTAAATGCAATAATGTACATATTTATTTCAATTTGATGAGGTTTGATCATGTAATTAATCATATCATAGTAATATTGCCTTATAGACGATATTTGTTTTGTATTTTCTTATCATCTAACCAGAAGTGCTTTGCGCGTGTATTTCACGTTGAATGTTTCAATGTCATATGAACATGTGAAGAGAACAATTATATTTTATATTATAGAACTAATTTTTGAATAATAATTTTGATTTTTATAAGTGATAACAATATAGATGGCGTTCTTATTGTTTGTTCTCATATTTTACTTCTCAATATTGTGTACATAAATCAAAAATAGTTATTTGAGTGTCCATACTTAACCGAGAAAAAGAATATCTTTATAGCAATAAATTTTTAAATTTTTTTGATATAAATAATGCATACAAGCTAAATTTTTCAGAAATTGAAACAAACAATGAAGGCATAGATACCATATATTTTTCCATGACAATAAAATTTAAGCAGTCTAACGTCAGACTTTCGAGAATTCATGAAGAAAAAAATTGTTTTCATTGTTGTTCAACTAAAGATATTTGTTGAGAGAGGAAGAAAGTTTTGTAAATTATAGGTTTATACAATTTTAGATTAGTGTTTAAATTATACTTTGAACAAATTTCTTATTTGAATTTTCTAAATGTAATTTTTTTAAAGATTTCATAAATCGCTTCCTGTACTGATATTTAATTTGTGCCCCTACGATTTGTTCTTCAAAAATAGTGATACGAAAATTGAATGTAATAGAATATTGATATGTTTAGGTTATTGCCTGAGATTATTATAAATGAGTTTATAATTATTCGTGTATATTGCACAACAAAGATGTAGTTTATATATGTGTATACATACACACGCACACTACACGTGTGTTGCATATGATTGCCGATCCAAAAAATATATGTTATAGTGTAGTATTGCTTATTTAACTGAATATTAAATAATAAATTTTGTACAAATAATATTGCAAATTCTTTTATGAATGTTCAATGTAGATCGTCATATATATATATATATATATATATATAGATATATATATATATATATATATATATATATATATATATATATATATATATATATATATATATATATATATATATATATATATATATATATATATATATATATATATATATATATTCACGCAATTCTATGAAGATGGTGAATGAAAAAAATTATGAATTAAATGCAATAATGCAAATATTTATTTAAATTTGATGACATTCAAACATATAATTAGTTGTATCTCAGTAATATTACCTTATATATGATATTTGTTTTGTAGTTTTCTTATCATCTAACTAGAAGTGCTTTGCACGTGTATTCCACGTTAAACAATTTCGATGTCATATGAACATGTGAAGAGAACAATTACATTTTATTTTTTAGAATTAATTTTTGTATGATAATTTTTATTTTTATAAGTGATAACATAATAGATGACGTTCTTGTTGTTTGCTCTCATATTTTACTTCTCGACGACTGTATACATAATTAAAAGATAGTTATTTGAGTGTTCATAGTTAACGGAGAAAAATTCCTTTTTAGCAACAAAATAATTTTTTTTATATATAAATAATGTATACAAGCTAAATCTTTCACAAAATTAAAACAAACAATGAAGGCATGATTACCAAGGTTTTCTCCATGATTTAATAAAATTTGAGTGGTGTTAATGTAACGACCTGTTAGTCGTTTTGAGCAGTAAAGTTTATTTCTGGTAATAACTGTCTGGGTCGACGGATCCCACGACGGACCGTCACGGGCGCGACGGACCGTCGAGGGTGTCTCGTTCCAAAACAGTTAGATTCTGAAAATTTGAGTGCTGAGAATCGACTCTCTGAACGTCACGACGGAATGGCAGGACGGACCGTCGTTGGCACGACGGACCGTCACAAATCTTTCCACAGAATTGAGTTTCTGAACTCTGTGACGACTCAGCAGGACGCACCGTCACAGTCGTGATGGACCGTCACAGGCTGCGTAACCCTGGCTGGGTCGGATTTCTGTTAAAAGTTTTTAAGGGGCGTGTTGGACTATTCATGCTTATAATTATAAAGTTAGTGGATTAATGTTAATAATTCAATTTCGTGGGGGTTAAAGGAGATAACCTTGAAATAAAAAGTGGGTTATTTTTATCATCTTTTATACTTAATTATATGACAATTAGGGTAAAAGAAAAAGGGTTTTGAATAAGAAAAATAGAAAAAACAGGGAGAAAAAGAAGAGAGAACGAACGAGAGAGAGAGAAGAACGAAGAGACAGCAAGGATTTGGAGAAGTAGATTAATCGATCACGATTCTTCGGTGGAGGTAAGTTATGGTTTATGCTACTTCATAGTAAACTCTTAATAGCGAATGATATGTATTGGGTAGTATTGTAAAGTTTTCTATATGCTTAATTGTATGCTTGCATGATGTGATTATGTAATTGTAATGGGTTGGGAAGATGAGGTTGTGAAGCTTAAAACTAAACCCTCTCTGTTAATGATGATGCCTTGGTATAAAAGAAGGCTTGATGAACTAAAAGAATGAGGTTAGTGGATCGGGTGTCACGTTTCGACACCAGGATAGTAGTAGTGGATCGGGTGTCACGTTCCGACACCAGGATAGTAGTAATGGATTGAGTGTCACATTCCGACACCAGGATAGTAGTAATGGATCGGGTGTCACGTTCCGACACCAGGATAGTAGAGGATCGGAGTGTCACGTTCCGACACCAGGATAGTAAAAAGAATGAATTTTGAAGCATGTTAATATACTCAGATTTAAAGAAACTATTGCCCAAATGAGTATGGTGTGGAGGCATGAGTCCTCATAGTTGTGCTTGGGTGGTGGCCAATAGTTATGGTACTTGTTGTTGTTATCTGTTGAGTATGGTAGTCGATTTTATGTTATTATCTGATATATATTGCTTTCTATTTTGAGTTGGCCGATGATACCTACTCAGTACTTGTGTTTTGTACTGACCCCTACTTGTATGTTTCTTTCTTGTTATTTGTGGAGTGCAGTAAACGTACCATCGACTTCGACTCAACCGCAGCTCTAGCCAGACTTCAGCATAATCAGATTTCAGGGTGAGCTATTGTTCCTAGCTCGGACTGGATTCTTTCCTTCGCGTCTTGATGTCTTGAAGTTCGGACATGGACCATCTCTTTTACTTATTTTAGTTTCTTAGATACTCTTAGATTTAGTAATTTGAGGATAGATGTTCTTGTGATGATGACTTCCACGTTTTGGGAATAGTAATTGATAAATTTTAGAAGTTATTTAATTGATTTTGTTAATGAGTTTTAAGTCTTCCGCATTATTTTCTGTTTATTATGGTTGAAATGTTGGGATTAGATTGGTTGGTTCGCTCACATAGGAGAGTAAATGTGGGTGCCACTCGCGGCTCATTTTGGGTCGTGACAAACTTGGTATCAGAGAATTAGGTTCGTTGGTCTCATCACACAAGAACGAGTCTAGTAGAGTCTTGAGGAACGGTAGGGGGACGCCTTTACTTTTCTTTGAGAGGCTATAGGACTTTAGGAAAAATTCCATTCCTTCTTTCTTTCGTGCTATTACTTGGATCCAATTGGTATCTAGGTGATACAAATTGGTATCTGACCATCTTCACTCTATTTCGCAGATGGTTAGAACTAGAGCAACAACTGCGCCAACACCAACACCGGTAAGACAAGATGTGTCTGAGCCAGCCACTGGGCTGTAGCTCGAAGAGGAGCCGTGGCAAGAGGCTGTGGTAGAGGTCGCGGGAGGACGTCCTCTAGAGGAAGAGGACAAGCACCTGGCCCATCTAGTACTAGGGCGGTGACTCCTCCACCGCCTAAGGAAGTAGTAAGAGAGGGTGAGGAAGGGGAGAATGAGCAAGTGCAGAATGAGGAATTACCACCCCAACCTACCCCAGAGATGATTAATCAGGTTCTTGCTTATCTTAGCGGGTTATCTGATCAGGGCCAAACACCTCCAGTGATTTCTGCACCAGCACCTCAGGTTCCGGGAGTACAACATGCAACTGCTGTGGCTCCCCGCATGGATGTCTCATTGGAAATAGGCACGTTTCCTCGATTGACTACAGGGCCTATAATGACAAGTGATCAGCACGAACTTTTCAGTAAGTTCTTGAAATTGAAACCTCCAGTCTTCAAGGGTGCTGAATCTGAGGATGCCTATGATTTTCTGGTCGATTGTCATGAACTACTACACAAGATGGGCATAGTAGAACGATTTGGCGTCGAATTTCTGACCTATCAATTTCAGGGGAACGCCAAAATGTGGTGGCGATCGTATGTTGAGTGTGAACCAGCACAGGCACCACCTATGACTTGGGCATCATTCTTTAGCTTGTTTATTGAGAAGTATATACCCCGGACTTTGAGGGATAGGAGGAGAGATGAGTTCCTGAGCCTAGAGCAAGGCAGGATGTCGGTCACTGCGTATGAGGCTAAGTTTCGTGCATTATCTAGGTATGCCACCCAGCTTTGCTTCAGTCCACACGAGAGGATTCGCCGTTTTGTGAAGTGATTGAGGTCAGATTTGCAGATTCCAGCCTTACAGGTATCTACTGCAGCAAAATCCTTTCAGGAAGTGGTAAACTTTGTGATAGAGGTGGAGGGAGTGAAGCCAGATGACTTCACCATGGCATCAACAACTAAGAAGTTTCGTAAGAGAGGTGAGTTTAGTGGTTCTTACTCAAGAGGGCAAAGTTCATGAGGTTATCCGGCCCGACCTATTCAGTCTTCATTACAGACTGTAGCTGGGGGTCCACCGCAGAACGGTCAAAATTTCCCTGAGTTTGGGGGTTATCCCCAGACTCCGTCGTTCTCACAGAGACCTATTCTTGAACCCAGAGAGTGTTATGGATGTGGGGAAATTGGACATATTAAGAGATATTGTCCAAAACAGAGTTACAGACCCCCAATAGTCAGAGGTAGAGATGGTCATGGAAGAGGCCGCCATTCTGGAGGACGTGGTGGTCAAGGTAATGTTGGTCACCAAAAAAACCGGGATGGCGGGCAAGCCAGAACGACTGCAGCACAACATGGTAGGGGCAACGGGAAGACAGGTGATAGGGCCCATTGTTACGCTTTCCCTGGGCGGTCGGAAGCGGAGACATCTGATGCTGTTATCACAGGTAATCTTTTGGTTTGTAATTGCATGGCTTCTGTATTATTTGACCCTGTCTCCACATTTTCATATGTATCTTCCTCATTTTCTACTGGCCTTAATTTACATTGTTAATTGATTGACATGCCTGTTCGTGTTTCTACTCCGGTGGGTGAGTCTGTGATAGTTGAAAGGGCATATAGGTCTTGTCTGGTGACTTTTGAGGGGAGCAATACTCATGTAGACTTGGTTATCTTAGAAATGGTTGATTTCGATGTAATTCTGGGTATGACTTGGCTTTCTCCGAATTTTGCAATCTTAGATTGTAATGCTAAAACTGTAACGTTGGCCAAGCCTGGGACAGATCCGTTAGTGTGGGAGGGTGACTACACTTCCACTTCAGTTCGTATCATCTCCTTCCTTCGTGCTAAGAGAATGGTTAGTAGAGGGTGTTTAGCTTTCTTGGCACACCTCAGGGATGATTCTACCCAAGTACCTTCAATTGAGTCGGTTTCGATAGTCCGTGAATTTCTGGATGTGTTTCCTGCAGACCTTCCTGGTATGCCACCAGATAGAGATATTGACTTTTGCATTGATCTGGAGCCGGGTACTCGCCCCATTTCCATACCCCCTTATAGGATGGCTCCCGCTGAGTTAAGAGAGTTAAAGGCCCAACTTCAAGAGTTGTTAGGGAAAGACTTTATTAGACCAAGTGCATCCCCTTGGGGTGCTCCGGTTTTATTTGTGAAGAAGAAGGATAGGAGTTTTCGGATGTGCATAGACTATAGGCAACTGAATAAAGTAACTGTTAAGAACAAGTATACTCTTCCTCGCATTGATGATTTGTTCGACCAGTTACAAGGTGCTTGTACCTTCTATAAAATTGACTTGAGATCTGGTTATCATCAATTGAAAATACGGGCAGCAGATGTGCCAAAGACTGCTTTTCGAACCAGGTATGGGCATTATGAATTCTTAGTAATGTCTTTTGGGCTTACGAATGCCCCTGCTGCTTTCATGAGCTTGATGAATGGGATTTTTAAGCCATACCTGGATCTCTTTGTCATTGTATTCATTGATGATATACTGGTATACTCAAAAATCAAGAAAGAACATGAGGAGCACTTGAGAATGGTATTGGAAATGTTGAGGGAGAAAAAGTTTTATGCCAAATTCTCTAAGTGTGAGTTTTGGCTAGATTCAGTGTCCTTCTTGGGGCATGTGGTTTCTAAGGATGGAGTGATGGTGGATCCTTCCAAGATCGAAGCGGTGAAGAATTGGGTAAGACCTACTAATGTTACAGAGATAAGGAGCTTCGTTGGTTTAGCTAGCTACTACCGTCGATTTGTCAAGGGATTTTCTTCCGTTGCTTCCCGATTGACAAATTTGACTAAGCAGAGTGTTCCATTTGTATGGTCGGACGAATGTGAAGAAAGTTTTCAGCAATTCAAGACCTTGTTGACTACTGCACCAATTCTTACCCTGCCAGTGGAAGGTAAGAATTTAATTGTTTATTGTGATGCATCCTATTCTGGTTTGGGTGCAGTGCTTATGCAAGAGAAGAATGTAATTGCTTATGCTTCGAGGCAATTAAAGGTGCATGAACGTAATTATCCGACCCACGATTTGGAGTTGGCTGCAGTAGTGTTTGCATTAAAGCAATGGAGACATTATCTATATGGGGTTAAATGTGAAGTCTATACGGATCATCGTAGTTTACAGTATGTCTTTACTCAGAAAGATTTGAATTTGAGACAGAGGAGATGGATGGAACTACTGAAGGACTATGATATCACTATCTTGTATCATCCGGGAAAAGCTAATGTTGTAGAAGATGCTTTAAGTAGAAAGGCAGGGAGCATGGGAAGTCTAGCCCATTTGCAGGTTTCTAGACGCCCATTGGCTAGAGAGGTTCATACTTTGGCTAATGACTTTATGAGGCTAGAAGTAAATGAGAAGGGAGGATTTTTGGCCTGTGTGGAGGCAAGATCTTCCTTTCTTGATAAGATTAAAGAAAAGCAGTTTACCGATGAGAAACTGATCCGAATCCGAGATAAGGTGTTGTGAGGAGAGGCTAAAGAAATCGATGAGGAAGGTGTTTTGAGAATTAAGGGAAGGGTATGTGTACCCGGTGTCGATGATTTGATTCACACTATTCTTACAGAGGCTCATAGTTCAAGGTATTCTATACATCCTGGTGCAACCAAGATGTATCGTGATCTAAAGCAACATTTTTGGTGGAGTAGGATGAAGCGTGACATTGTTGATTTTGTTGCTCAATGCCCGAATTGTCAGCAGGTGAAGTATGAACACCAGAGGCCTGGAGGGACACTTCAGAGAATGCCCATTCCTGAATGGAAGTGGGAGAGAATTGCAATGGACTTCGTGGTTGGTCTTCCAAAGACAATGGGTAAGTATGACTCCATTTGGGTAATTGTTGACAGATTAACTAAGTCTGCTCATTTCATTCCGGTCAAGGTGACTTATAATGCAGAGAAGTTAGCCAAACTTTACATCTCAGAAATTGTTCGATTGCATGGAGTTCCACTTTCCATTATATCAGATAGAGGTACGCAGTTTACTTCTAAGTTTTGGAAAACATTGCATGCCGAATTAGGTACTAGGTTGGATCTTAGTACCGCATTTCACCCTCAGACCGATGGTCAGTCTGAGCGAACGATTCAGGTGTTGGAAGATATGCTTCGTGCATGTGTGATAGAATTTGGTGGTCATTGGGATAACTTCTTACCCTTAGCAGAGTTCTCATACAACAATAGCTATCACTCAAGTATTGATATGGCCCCATTTGAGGCACTGTATGGGAGAAGATGTAGGTCTCCCATTGGGTGGTTTGATGCATTTGAGGTTAGACCTTGGGGTACTGACCTTCTGAGGGAATCGTTAGATAAAGTGAAATGCATTCAAGAAAAGCTTTTAGCGGCTCAAAGTAGGCAGAAAGAATATGCAGATCGAAAGGTTAGAGACTTGGAGTTCATGGAGGGTGAACAAGTCTTGCTGAAGGTTTCACCCATGAAAGGGGTGATGCGGTTTGGTAAAAGAGGTAAGTTAAGCCCAAGGTATATTGGACCATTTGAAGTACTTAAACGAGTAGGGGAGGTAGCTTATGAATTAGCCTTGCCCCCAGGACTGTCAGGGGTGCACCCGGTATTTCATGTGTCTATGCTGAAAAGGTACCATGGGGATGGAAACTACATTATTCGTTGGGATTCAGTTCTTCTTGATGAGAATTTGTCTTATGAGGAGGAGCCTGTTGCCATTCTGGATAGAGAAATCCGTAAGTTGAGATCAAGGGAGATTGCATCCATCAAAGTTCAATGGAAGAATCGACCAGTTGAAGAGTCCACTTGGGAGAAGGAGGCTGATATGCAAGAAAAATACCTGTTTACGATTCAGGTACTTCTTGTGATTTACGATGGGTAAATTGGATTGTCTGTTAGTCGTTTTATTTTTGGTAATAACTGTCTGGGTCGACGGATCCCACGACGGACCGTCACGGGCGCGACGGACAGTCGAGGGTGTCTCGTTCCAAAACAGTTAGATTCTGAAAATTTAAGTGCTGAGAATCGACTCTCTGAACGTCACGACGGAATGGCAGGACGGACCGTCGTTGGTACGACGGACTGTCACAAATCTTTCCATAGAATTGAGTTTCTGAACTCTGTGACGACTCAGCAGGACGCACCGTCACAGTTGTGACGGACCGTCACAGGCTGCGTAACCCTGGCTGGGTCGAATTTCTGTTAAAAGTTTTTAAGGGGCGTGTTGGACTATTCATGCTTATAATTATAAAATTAGTGGATTAATGTTAATAATTCAATTTCGTGGGGGTTAAAGGAGATAACCTTGAAATAAAAAGTGGGTTATTTTTATCATCTTTTATACTTAATTATATGACAATTAGGGTAAAAGAAAAAGGGTTTTGAATAAGAAAAATAGAAAAAACAGGGAGAAAAAGAAGAGAGAACGAACGAGAGAGAGAGAAGAACGAAGAGACAGCAAGGATTTGGAGAAGTAGATTAATCGATCACGATTCTTCGGTGGAGGTAGGTTATGGTTTATGCTACTTCATAGTAAACTCTTAATAGCGAATGATGTGTATTGGGTAGTATTGTAAAGTCTTCTATATGCTTAATTGTATGCTTGCATGATGTGATTATGTAATTGTAATGGGTTGGGAAGATGAGGTTGTGAAGCTTAAAACTAAACCCTCTCTGTTAATGATGATGCCTTGGTATAAAAGAAGGCTTGATGAACTAAAAGAATGAGGTTAGTGGATCGGGTGTCACGTTTCGACACCAGGATAGTAGTAGTGGATCGGGTGTCACGTTCCGACACCAGGATAGTAGTAGTGGATCGGATGTCACGTTCCGACACCAGGATAGTAGTAATGGATCGGGTGTCACGTTCCGACACCAGGATTGTAGTAATGGATCGGGTGTCACGTTCTGACACCAGGATAGTAGAGGATCGGAGTGTCACGTTCCGACACCAGGATAGTAAAAAGAATGAATCTTGAAGCATGTTAATATACTCAGATTTAAAGAAACTATTGCCCAAATGAGTATGGTGTGGAGGCATGAGTCCTCATAGTTGTGCTTGGGTGGTGGCCAATAGTTATGGTACTTGTTGTTGTTATCTGTTGAGTATGGTAGTCGATTTTATGTTATTATCTGATATATATTACTTTGTATTTTGAGTTGGCCGATGATACCTACTCAGTACTTGTGTTTTGTACTGACCCCTACTTGTATGTTTCTTTCTTGTTATTTGTGGAGTGCAACAAATGTACCATCGACTTCGACTCAACCGCAACTCTCGCCAGACTTCAGCATAATCAGATTTCAGGGTGAGCTATTGTTCCTAGCTCGGACTGGATTCTTTCCTTCGTGTCTTGATGTCTTGAAGTTCGGACATGGACCATCTCTTTTACTTATTTTAGTTTCATAGATACTCTTAGATTTAGTAATTTGAGGATAGATTTTCTTGTGATGATGACTTCCACGTTTTGGGAATAGTAATTGATCAATTTTAGAAGTTATTTAATTGATTTCGTTAATGAGTTTTAAGTCTTCCGCATTATTTTCTGTTTATTATGGTTGAAATGTTGGGATTAGATTGGTTGGTTCGCTCACATAGGAGAGTAAATGTGGGTGCCACTCGCGGCTCGTTTTGGGTCGTGACAGTTAACATCACTAGAAGACTTTCGATAATTCATAGAGAGAAAATTCGTTTTCATTGTTGTTAAACTGAAGTTATTTGTTGAGAGATGAAGAAAGTTTTGTAAATTTTAGGATTTTATCATTTGAGTTTGGTGTTTAAGTTACACTTTCTCCAAATTTCTTATTTACATTTTCTAAATGTAATTTTTTTTTTAAGTTTTCACAAATCGTTTCCCTTAATGATATTTAATTTATGCCCCTACGATTTGTTCTTCAAAAATATAGTCGTACGGAAATAAGTGTAGTAAAATATTGATATGTTTAGTTTATTGAATGAGATTATTATCAATGAGTTTGTAATTATCCATGTATCATTCACGTAACAAAGTTGTAGTTCATATATATATATATATATGTGTGTGTGTGTGTGTGTGTGTGTGTGTGTGTGCGCACTAATTTTTCGACACGTGTGTTGCACGTGATTCCTTATTCAGAAAATATATGCTAGAGTAAAAAATATTACTTATTTAACTGAAGATTTAAATAATAAGTTCTGCACAAAATAGTATTGAAAATAATTTTATGAATGGTCAATGAGAAATTTTATGAGTTACATAAAATGATGCATATATTTATTTCAATTTGATAAGGTTCAATCATTTAATTAGTCGTATCTCAGTAATATAACTTTATAGATGATATTTATTTTGTATTTTTCTTATCATCTAACCAATAATGCTTTGCACGTTTATTACAATATAAACTGTTTAGATGTCATATTAACATGTGAAGAGAATAACTTTATTTTATATTGTAGAACTAATATTTGTATAATAATTTTGATTTTCATAAGTGATAACATAATGATGACGTTCTTGTTTGTTTGCTCTCTTATTTTAATTCTCGGTGACTGTATACATAAATCAAAGATAGTTATTTGACTGTCCACAATAAATCGAGAAAAAAATCCTTTTTAGAAATAAAGTTTTAAATTTTTTTATATGAATAATGTTTACAAGCTAAACCTTTTATCAAATTAATACAAACAATGAAGGCATAGATACCAAAGTTTTTTCGATATTCTAATGAAATTTGAGGGGTGTTAACATCAGTAGAAGAATTTTGAGAACTCATAAAGAGAAAATTCATTTTCAATGTTATTCAACTAAAGATATTTGTTGAGAGAGGAAGAAAGTTTTGTAAATTGTAGGATTTATCATTTGAGTTTACTGCTTAACTTATAGTTTGACCAAATTTCTTATTCAGATTTTCTAAATGTAATTTTTTTAAAGATTTCACAAATCGTCTCCTATATATTTAATTTGTGCCCCTACGATTTTTTTTTTCAAAAATACATCCATACAAAAATTAAGTGTAATAGAACATTGATAGTTTTAGATTATTGCATGAGAATATTATCAATGAGTTTACAATTAACCGTGTATATTGCACCCAATAAAGATATAGTTCATATATATATACACACATACACACACTAATTTTTTGACACGTGCATTGCACATAATTGCTAATTAAGAAAATATATGTTATGGTGAATAGTATTGCATATTTAACTGAATATTAGAATAATAAATTTTGGACAAAATAAAATTGCAGATTCTATTATGAATGTTCAATGTAGATCATCATATACATCTCTTATTCCCACGAGTCTATGAAGATGGTCAATGAAAAATTTTATGAGTTAAATACAATAATGCATATATCTATTTCAATTTAATGAGGTTCAATCATGTAATTAGTCGTATCTGAGTAATATTACCTTATAGGCGTTAATTGTTTTGTATTTTTCTTTAATATTTTTATACTTATATTATTTAAAGTATATTAAAATTTCTTACAAATGTTATAACCCATTTTATTTTACTAGTTATCAATATAAAGATATGTCAAGTGAAAAAATTCTAATTTTATTGTAATTTAATTCACTATTTTAATTCTTTATTCTTTAATTAATTTGTATAATAATTTTTATTTTATAAGTGATAACATCATAGATGATGTTCTTGTTGTTTGCCCTCATATTCTACTTCACGATGACTGTATAAATAAATTAAAGATAGTTATTTTAGTGCTCATAGTTAACCGAGAACAAAATTCTTTTTTAGCAGTAAAAGTTTTAATTTTTTTAAAAAATATAAATTATGTATAAAAGCTAAATCTTTCACAAATTAAAACAAACAATAAAGGAATAGATACTAAAGTTTTCTCAATGATTTAATGAAATTTGAGCAGTGTTAACATCACTAGAAGACTTTCGATAATTCATAGAGAGAAAATTCGTTCTCATTGTTGTTTAACTTAAAATGTAGGATTTTATCATTTAAGTTTAGGATTCAAGTTACAGTTTTACCAATTTTCTCATTTAGATTTTCTAAATATAAATTTTTTAAAGTATTAACAAATTGTTTTCTATACTGATATTTAATTTGTGCTTCGATTTGTTTTTCAAAAATATTGTTATATGAAAATTAAGTGTAATAGAATATTGATATGTGTAGGTTATTGCATGAGATTATTATCAATGAGTTTTTAATTACCCGTGTATCTTGCACCCAACTCAAAGATGTAGTTTTTATATATATATAGACTAATTTTTCAACACGTGCGTTGCACGTGACTGCTAATTAAGAAAAAAATATGTTTTAGTAAATAGTATTGCTTATTTGACTGAAGATTTAAATAATAGATTGCACAAAATAATATTGCAGATTCTTTTATGAATGCTCAATGTATATCGTCATATATATCTCTTATTCACGCGAGTGTATGAAGATGGTCAGTGAAAAATTTTGTGAGTTAAATGCAATAATGCATATATTTATTTCAATTTGTTAAGGTTTAATCATGCAATTAGTCGTATCTCAGTAATATTACCTTATAGACTATATTTGTTTTGTATTTTTCTTATCATCTAACCAAAAGTGTTTTACACGAGTATTCCACGTTAAACTGTTTCGATGTCATATGAACATGTGAAGAGAACAACTATAATTTATTTTTTAGAACTAATTTTTATATAATAATTTTTATTTTTAAAAGCGATAATATAATAGATGATGTTTTTGTATACATAAATCAAAGATAGTTATTTAAATGTCCATAGTTAACCAAGAAAAGAATTACTTTTTAGCAATAAAGTTTTAAATTTTGTATATAATTAATATATACAAGCTAAGTCTTTCACAAATCACAACAAACAATAAAAGCATAGATACCAAAATGTTCTCCATGATTTAATGAAATTTGAGCGGCGTTAACAACAACAGAAGACTTTCGAGAATTTATAGAGAGAAAGTTCGTTTTCATTATTGTTCAACTAAAGATATAGAGGGAGGAATAAAGTTTTGTAAATTGTAGGATTTTATCACTTCAGTTTAGTGTTTAAGTTACACTTTCACCAAATTTCTTATTTAGATTTTTTAAATGTAAATTGTTTTAAGTTTTCACAAATCGTTTTCTATAATAATATTTAATTTGTGCCCCTACGATTTGTATATCAAAAATATAGTCATACGAAGATTAAGTGTAATAGAATATTGATATATTTAGTTTATTGAATGAGATTATTATCAATGAGTTTGTAATTATCCATGTTATTCACCTAACAAAGATGTAGTTCACACACATATATATATATATATATATATATATATATGTACACACTAATTTTTCGACACGTGTGTTGCACGTGATTCCTTATTCAGAAAATATATGTTATAGTAAAAATATTATTACTTATTTAACTGAAGATTTAAATAATACGTTCTGCACAAAATAGTATTGCAAATTATTTTATGAATGTTCAATGTAGATTAACATATATATATATATATATCTATATATATCTATATATATATATATATATATATATATATATATATATATATATATATATATATATTGTTATTCACGCGAGACATTTGAAGATGGTCAATGAGAATTTATGAGTTACATACAATAATGCATATATTATTTAAATTCGATAAGGTACAATCATTTAATTAGTCGTATTTCAGTAATATAACTTTATAGATGATATTTGTTTTGTATTTTTCTTATCATCTTACCAAAAGTGCTTTGCACGTTTATTACATGTTAAACTGTTTTGATGTCATATTAACATGTGAAGAGAATAACTTTATTTTATATTATAGAACTAATTTTTGTATAATAATTTTTATTTTTATAAGTGATAACATAATAGATGACGTTCTTGTCGTTTGCTCTCTTATTTTTCTCGATGACTGTATATATAAATCAAAGATAGTTATTTGAGTGTCCATAGTTAATCGAGAAAAAAATCCTTTTTAGAAATAAAGTTTTAATTTTTTTTATATGAATAATGTATACAAGCTAAACCTTTCACAAATTAATCCAAACAATGAAAGCGTAGACACCAAATTTTTTTTGATATTTTAATGAAATTTGAGGGGTGTTAACATCAGTAGAAGAATTTTTAGAACTCATAAAGAGAAAATTCTTTTTCAATGCTATTCAGCTAAAGATATTTGTTGAGAGAGGAAGAAAGTTTTGTAAATCATAGGATTTTATCATTTGAGTTTACTGTTTAACTTATAGTTTGATCAAATTTCTTATTCAGATTTTCTAAATGTAATTTTTATTTAAAGATTTCACAATCGTCTCCTATATATTTAATTTGTACTCCTACGATTTGTTTTTCAAAAATACAGTCATACAAAAATTAAGTGTAATAGAACATTGATAGTTTTAGAGTATTGCATCAGATTATTATCAATGAGTTTAAAATTAACCGTGTATATTGCACCCAACAAAGATATAGTTCATATATATATATACACACACATACACACACTAATTTTTTGACACCTGCATTGCACATAATTGCTAATTAAGAAAATATATGTTATGGTGAATAGTATTGCATATTTAACTGAATATTTGAATAATAAATTTTGGACAAAATAATATTGCAGATTCTGTTATGAATGTTCAATGTAGATCGTCATATACATCTCTTATTCACACGAGTCTATGAAGATGGGAAATGAAAAATTTTATTAGTTAAATGCAATATTGCATATATCTATTTCAATGTAATGAGGTTCAATCATGTAATGACTCGTCTCTCAGTAATATTACCTTATAGGCGTTATTTATTTTTTTTGTATTTTTCTTATAATCTAACTAAATGTTCTTTACACGTGTATTTCACGTTAAACTGTTTCGATATCATATAAACATGTGAAGAGAACAATTACATTTTATTATTTAGAACTAATTTTTGTATAATATTTTTTATTTTTATAAGTGATAACATCATAGATGACATTCTTGTTGTTTGCTCTCATATTTTACTTCACAACTGTTTAAATTAATCAAAGATAGTTATTTTAGTGCTCATAGTTAACCGAGAATAAAATTCTTTTTAGCAGTAAAGTTTTGATTTTTTTAAAATATAAATTATGTATAAAAGCTAAATCTTTCACAAATTAAAACAAACATTGAAGGAATAGATACTAAAGTTTTCTCAATGATTTAATGAAATTTGAGCGGTATTAACATCACTAGAAGACTTTCGAGAAGTCATAGAGAGAAAATTTGTTCTCATTGTTGTTTAACTAAAAATATTTGTTAAGAGAGGAATAAAGTTCTGCAAATTGTAGAATTTTATCATTTAAGTTTAGGATTCAAGTTACAGTTTGACCAATTTTCTCATTTAGATTTTCTAAATATAATTTTTTCAAAGTATTAACAAATCGTTTCCTATACTGATATTTCATTTGTGCTTCGATTTGTTCTTCAAAAATATTGTGATATGAAAATTAAGTGTAATAGAATATTAATATGTGTAGGTTATTGCATGAGATTATTATCAATGAGTTTATAATTATCCGTGTATCTTGCACTAAAATCAAAGATGTAGTTATATATTATATATATATATATATATATATATATATATATATATATATATATATATATATATATTTTTCAACACGTGCGTTGCACGTGACTGCTAATTCAGAAAAAATATGTTTTAGAAATAATATTGCTTATTTAAATGTCCATAGTTAACCAAGAAAAGAAATACTTTTTAGCAATAAAGTTTTAAATTTTTTTATATAATTAATATATACAAGCTAAGTCTTTCACAAATTAAAACAAACAATAAAAGCATAGATACCAAAGTGTTCTCCATGATTTAATGAAATTTGAGCGGCGTTAATATCAACAGAAGACTTTCGAGAATTTATAGAGAGAAAATTCATTTTCATTATTGTTCAACTAAAGATATTTGTTGAGGGAGGAAGAAAATTTTGTAAATTGTAGGATTTTATCATTTCAGTTTAGTGTTTAAGTTACACTTTCACCAAATTTCTTATTAATATTTTCTAAATGTAATTTTTTTTAAGTTTTCACAAATCATTTTCTATAATGATATTTAATTTGTGCCCCTTACGAATTGTATATTAAAAATATAGTCATATGAAAATTAAGTGTAATAGAATATTGATATGTTAGTTTATTGAATGAGATTATTATCAATGAGTTTGTAATTATCCATGTATCATTCACCTAACAAAGATGTAGTTTATATATATATATATATATATATATATAATATATATATAATATATATATATATATATATATATATATATATATATATATGTACACACTAATTTTTCGACACGTGTGTTGCACGTGATTCCTTATTAAGAAAATATATGTTATAGTAAAAATAATACTTCTTTAACTGAAGATTTAAATAGTACGTTTTGCAAAAAATAGCATTGAAAATTATTTTATGAATGTTCAATGTAGATTAAAATATATATATATATTTTATTCACACGAGTCATTTGAAGATGGTCAATGAGAAATTTTATGAGTTACATACAATAATGCATATATTTATTTCAATTTGATAAGGTTCAATCATTTAATTACTCGTATTTCAGTAATATAACTTTATAGATGATATTTGTTTTGTATTTTTCTTATCATCTAACAAAAAGTGCTTTGCACGTTTATTCCACGTTAAACTCTTTTGATGTCATATTAACATGGGAAGAGAATAACTTTATTTGACATTATAGAACTAATTTTTGTATAATAATTTTTATTTTTATAAGTGATAACATAATAGATGACGTTCTTATCGTTTGCTCTCTTATTTTACTTCTCGATGACTGTATACATAAATCAAAGATAGTTATTTGAGTGTACATAGTTAATCGAGAAAAAAAATCCTTTTTAGAAATAAAGTTTTAAATTTTTTTATATGAATAATGTATACAAGCTAAACCTTTCACAAATTAATCCAAATAATGAAAGGTAGACACCAAAGTTATTTTTGATATTTTAATGAAATTTGAGGGGTGTTAACATTAGTAGAAGAATTTTGAGAACTCATAAAGAGAAAATTCGTTTTCAATGTTATTCAACTAAAGATATTTGTTGAGAGAGGAAGAAAGTTTTGTAAATCATAGGATTTTATCATTTGAGTTTATTGCTTAACTTATAGTTTGACCAAATTTCTTATTCAGATTTTCTAAATGTAATTTTTTTAAAGATTTCACAAATCGTCTCCTATATATTTAATTTGTGCCCCTACGATTTGTTTTTCTAAAATACAGTCATACGAAAATTAAGTGTAATAGAACATTGATAGTTTTATATTATTGCATTAGATTATTATCAATGAGTTTAAAATTAACCGTGTGTATTGCACCCAACAAAGATATAGTTCATATATATATACACAAACATACACACTAATTTTTCGACACGTGCATTGCACATACTTGCTAATTAAGAAAATATATGTTATGGTGAATAGTATTGCATATTTAACTGAATATTTGAATAGTAAATTTTGGACAAATAATATTGCATATTCTATTATGAATGTTCAATGTAGATCGTCATATACATCTCTTATTCACACGAGTCTATGAAGATGGCCAATGAAAAATTTAATGAGTTAAATGCAATATTGCATATATATATTTCAATGAAATGAGGTTCAATCATGTAATTACTCGTATCTCAGTAATATTACCTTATAGGCGTTATTTTTCTTTGTATGTTTCTTATAATCTAACTAAAATTTCTTTACACGTGTATTCCACGTTAAACTGTTTCGATATCATATAAACATGTGAAGAGAATAATTACATTTTATTATTTAGAACTAATTTTTGTATTATAATTTTTATTTTTATAAGTGATAACATCATAGATGACATTCTTGTTGTTTTCTCTCGTATTTTATTTCACGACTGTATAAATAAATCAAAGATAGTTATTTTAGTGCTCATAGTTAACCAAGAATAAAATTCTTTTTTAGCAGTAAAGTTTTAATTTTTTTTAAAAATTAATGTCTATAAAAGCTAAATCTTTCACAAACTAAAACAAACAATGAAGGAATAGATACTAAAGTTTTCTCAATGATTTAATGAAATTTGAGCGGTGTTAACATCACTAGAAGACTTTCGAGAATTCATAGAGAGAAAATTCGTTCTCATTGTTGTTTAACTAAAAATATTTGTTAAGAGAGGAAGAAAGTTCTGTAAATTGTAGGATTTTATCATTTAAGTTTAGGATTCAAGTTACAGTTTGACCAATTTTCTCATTTAGATTTTCTAAATATAATTTTTTTAAAGTATTAACAAATCGTTTTCTATACTAATATTTCATTTGTGCTTCGATTTGTTCTTCAAAAATATTGTGATATGAAAATTAAGTGTAATAGAATATTGATATGTGTAGGTTATTGCATGAGATTATTATCAATGAGTTTATAATTTGTCACGACCCAAAAATGGGTGTGATGGCACTCGTCTTATCCCACCAAGACAAGTCAGCCTAAAACCCAATATCTAACAAAGTGCGGAAGTAAATGACAATCCAACAAAAATTTCTATTATGAAACCAAGTCATATTAATTCAATCCCTAAAATCAGGTTGTCACGTGCACAAGCCTCTAATGTAAATATTAGAGTTGAAATAAAATAGAAGTCTAAAATGAAGTTGTCTTTCAAGTAAAAATAAAGTCATAAACTGAGTAGGAAAGTTCGCTGAGATGACAAGCAGCTACCTCACAACCCTCCACAAGATGCCTCGGAAACGAAAAGAATGAAAGGTATCACGAAGATCCGGGCTCGTAACCTACAAAAAATTGTAGAAGCAAGGGGTGAGTACCTAACCACCCGGTACCCAAAGAGCAAACCTCTAAACACAAGTTAAGTGAACAAAATACGGATACTCCTTACACCCTATCTAAACCTCCACGCTACAGCCTAACAGTTTACAGTTTACCAAACACACAACTCAATAACCACACTCTATTAGTTTACACATTCTCAATAACAACTCAATATTTAACAGTCACAAGCTTCACAGAGAAACACTCACAAGATCAGTAAAACACGTTATCAAGTTCATCAATAATAAAAATATGCAATGTCATGAGATGCAATGTCAAATATAGTGATGCATGTCTTTCTTAACGATACACACCCGCTATCTCTCAGTCCGGGACCCATGGGGGACATATCTGTCCATGCATCTGTCGCGGCGTACGACACGACCATCGATAATAGTAACCTTTGTGGTCCGTGATACGTCCATCAAAATATAATATCCATCGCTGCGCGCGATACGACCCTTGAAATGGTACATCCTCTTACCACAAACCATGTCTCAGATACAATGCAAATGACATGCTCAAATTAAAATGAGGAGATAACCATTTTGATAACAAAGCGCAATTTAACAAGGAATACAACGCCAACAAATAAGCAACAAGTCTCCAAATCATTCTCAACATCACACAAGGAAATACACGAATTTCATACGCTTAACAAGAGTTTACAAATCCACTTGCCTTAGTCAATCAAATAATCACTCCGGGACTTGAGCCTTCCCTTTTTCGTTGAACTTCTGAACCAATACAATCTATTCAAATATATATTCACGATAAGATTTCAAAACTAACAACACCCACATTATTATGTGTTTGACATTCACCTTAAAAACTCACCCAAATTTATAAGCAAGTTCGTAATTTTTGATGCCCATTAACTTGTGAATTCTTCCAATTCCTTCAAATATCGGAGATCTAATGACATTCCCCAGAATACGATACACCTAATATTTAGTTACCTATTTTTATATATAAAAGCTAGAATTACAAGGTGATGATAACATAACAATTTGCAAATTTTTTAAATTAATGGTAAAAATCAATAAATCCAAAGTCCTTAATGTACATAGTAACAGTCTAAACCATGTGGTGAGCATTCAACTTAATTATCATTTGAAATTGTTGGTAGCACGTATGAAAATTATACATGTATAAAAATTCCTAACCAATCACTTCCCTTATTAACCAATTGATATCCAATAATTATATACTATGTCTCTTATCCCTAAGTTTACAAGTCTCAAGAATGATGATAATACCATCACCACTGCCACCTTCACTTTATCATATCTACCACATTAATTTAATAATAAAAATAAAACAATGGTGGCCTTACTACTTTCAACAATTTGATTGGCCAGGACCAAAACATCCACTTTCTCCAAATTAATTTAAATATATAGATATAAGATCTGTCATTTTTTTTTCTTGATTTCCACAACCCCTTTTCAATTTTTATGCTATTATAATATTATTATATACATGTATAGGTAGTATTTAAAGAAAGCATAATCATTATGAAGAGCAATTAATTCAATTGCATGCATGGAGAGATTAAAATTCCCTACCTTCAGCAATTTGTAGTCGGCTATAAACCCTTCGTCCATTCTATCTATAAACCCTTCGTCCGTTCTATTTTTCTTTTCTAAATTAATTAGTACTAAAAGTGATAGGTTTTACCCACATATTTTATTAAATATAGGCTAAAGGGTATAGGGTCTTAAATAAATTATCACTTTAGCCCATAAACTATCGATTAGTTTACTTAAGTTAAACAAATATTCAAAACTCTAAAGAGGAGCTTTTGAGTCATTACATTATCCACCACTAAAATCATGTTCGTCCTCGAACATAGAGTAAAAGTAATTACTTGAAGCTTCAAAAAGTTGAGGATATCTGGCACGCATGTCAGACTCTGTCTCCCAAGTTGCTTCTCTTACTGAACGGTGCTTCCATTGCACCTTCAATGAAACAAGTTCCTTGGTCCTAAGCTTTCGGATATGTCTATCCAATATAGCTATAGGCTCCTCCTCATATGTCAAGTCTGGACCCAACTCCACAGAATCGAGTGAAATCACATGGGATTCGTCCGGAATATACTTTCGAAGCATAGAGACATAGAAAACAGGATGAACTTCCGACAAACTAGGTGGCAAGGCCAACTTATAGGCCACCTCTCCCACTCGACTCAAAATCTCAAAAGGTCCAATGAACCAAGGGCTAAGCTTGCCCTTCTTTCCAAACCTCATCACACCCTTCATGGGTGATACTCGAAGCCAAACATGATCACCCTCCATAAACACTAAGGCTCTAACTCTCCGGTCTGCATAACTCTTCTGTCGACTCTGAGCTGTCAATAATCTATATTGAATCATACGGACTTGATCCATAGCATCTCTAAGAATGTTTGTATCCAAAGAATCCATCTCTGCCGAATCAAACCAACCAATCGAAGACCTACACCGTCTTCCACACAACGCCTCAAATGGAGTCATCTGGATACTAGAGTGATAACTGTTATTATAGGCAAACTCCGCTAAGGGTAAATATCGATCCCATCTATCTTCAAAATCGATTACACACGCTCGGAGCATATCTTCCAACACCTGAATTGTCTACTCAGACTAACCATCAGTCTGAGGGTGAAAGGATGTGCTTATATCTTATTGAGTACCCAGACTATGCTGTAATGACTTCCAGAAGTGAGAAGTAAATAGTGAACCTTGATTTGATATGATAGAAATAGTAACTCCATGTAGTCGCACAATCTGACTGATATATAGCTCGACTAACTTTTCTGCCGTATACTTCACCCGAACCGGAATGAAGTGGGCAAACTTGGTCAGCCTATAAACAACAACCCAAATAGAGTCATAACCACCCACTGTGGTAGGCAAACCCACAACAAAGTCCATAGTAATCCACTCCCACTTCCAAGTAGGAACAGGAATCCTCTGAGATACACCCCCGGGCAGCTGCTGCTCACACTTGACCTGCTGGCAAGTCAAACACCTCTAAACAAAGTCTGTAATATCAGATCATGATACATCTTCGCCGCTCCCGTATGGATGGAATACCGAGAGCAATGGGCCTCCTCAAGGATCAGTCTAATCAAATCGCCTATCTTGGGCACACAAATCCTGCCCCCGATCCTCAAGAAACCATCAGAATCAATAAAAGCCTCCTTAGCTTCCCCTCTTAATACTTTGTGTCGAATGAGACATAACTTTTCATCATTAAACTGGTGTGCACGGATATGCTCGACTAAAGAAGATCGAGCCTCAATAAAAGCAATCATCCCATCACTCTCCTCTGAGATCTGCAATCGGACAAAGACTGTTAGCTAACAATTGAACATCTCTAGCCAATGGTCTCTCCTCAATACTAATAGATGAAAGACTCCCCATGCTATGAGTATTCCTACTCAAAGAATCGGCCACAACATTGGCCTTTCCTGGATGATACAGAATGGTCACATCATACTCCTTCAGCAACTCAATACATCTCTGTTGCCTCAAGTTCAAATCCCTCTGGCTAAAGATATACTGAAGACTCCGATGATCAGTGAAGATCTCACAATGCACCCCATACAAATAATGACGCCATAACTTAAGTACAAATACCACAGCCACCAACTCCAAATCATGAGTAATGTAGTTCTTCTCATGAGATTTCAACAGCCTAGAAGCATAAGCAATTACTTTCCCCTTCTGCATCAACACACCGCCCAAACCAACTCCTGAAGCATCACAATACACAGTAAAGTCTACACCCTCCTCAGGTAGCGTCAACACAGGAGCAGAAGTCAAAAAAGTCTTGAGCTTTTGAAAGTTCTCCTCACACTCATCAGACCACTGAAAATCCACATCCTTTCGAGTCAATCTAGTCAATGGAGCTGCAATAGTAGAGAAACTCTAAACAAATCGTCGATAATAGCCTATCAATCCTACAAAACTCCTTATCTCAGTAGGTGAAGTAGGTCACGTTCAGCCTCTAACTGCCTCAATCTTAGCTGGATCTACTCTAATACCCTCCTTAGACACCACGTGTCCTAACAATGCCACAGAAATAATCCAGAACTCACACTTTGAGAACTTGGCATACAACTTCTCTTCTCTCAACCTCTGAAGTACAATCCTCAAGTGTCGGACATGGTCCTTCTCAGTCTTGGAGTAATCCAACTTGTCATCGATGAAAACAATCACAAAAGAATCAAGGTATGGTCGAAACACCCCATTCATCAACTCCATGAATGTTGCAGTGGCATTAGTCAATCGAAGGACATCACTAGGAATTCATAATGCCCATACCGAGTCTGAAAACTGTCTTAGGGATATCTGATGCCCTAATCCTCAACTGGAGATACCCAGACCTGAAATCAATCTTAGAGAATAATGATGCTCCCTGTAACTGATCAAATAAGTCATCAATACGCGGAAGAGGATATTTATTCTTCATTGTTACCTTGTTCAACTGTTTGTAATCAATACACATTCCCATAGTCCCATCCTTCTTCTTCACAAACAATACAGGGGCACCCCAAGGTGACACACTAGGGCGAATAAACCCTTACTCAATAAATCTTGCAACTGATCCTTCAATTCTTTCAACTCTGCTGGAGCCATACGGTATGGAGGGATATAAATAGGTTTAGTGCCCGACTCCAAATCAATAGCAAAATCAATATCCCTATCGGGAGGTACACTTGGAATATAAGAAGGAAATACATCGGGAAATTCCTGAACCACGGGAACAGAGTCCATGGGAGGTGGTTCAACTCTAGTATCCCGAATAAAAGCTAAGTAAGACAAACACTCCCTCTCCACCAATCTTTGAGCACGGATAAAAGAGATGACCTTGCTAGGATAAGAACCACTAACACTCTTCCACTCAACCCTCGAAACACCAGGCATTGCTAAAGTCACAATCTTAGCATTACAATCAAGGACATCATGATAAGGAGAAAGACAATCCATACCCAAGATAACATCAAATTCTACCATCCCCAGAATGATTAAGTCTACCCAAGAGTCATACCCAGCCAAAGAAACAAGACAGGATCGATACACTCGATCCACCACTAAGGGCTTACCCACGGGTGTAGAAACACGAATAGGTACAGTCATGTTATCACATAGCATATAAAATTTAGCAGTAAAATACATAGACACATAAGAGAATGTAGAACCTGGATCAAATAATACAGACGCAGATCGATGGCATACTGGGATGATACCTGTAATAACAGTATCATAGGTCTCTGCCTCAGGTCTCCCCAGGAAAGCATAGCAGTGGCCTCCTCATCCACCTCCAGCCTGGGTGGTACCTCTACCCCCACTCTGCTGAGCTGCAACACCAATACTAGAAACTCTATCACCTCTACCTGACTGAACTCTGCCACGACATCTACCCTATGGTGTTGGTGGTCTAGTCTGGAATAAAGAATTAGGTCAAGGCCCATCACGAACCCTTTGGAAAGTACACTGCCGCATTAAGTGATCGGGATATCCACAAGTAAAACAAAATCTCTGACCTGGAAACTTCTGTGTGGACCCTGAAAACCCACTATAATTTCCTCGCCCTGTAGGTCGCTGTTGTGAGTCGTACAAGCCCTGACCCGGGCTATAAGAACCCTTAGATGTCTGGACACCCTCAAATGTCGACAATAGATGCATGAATAGGTCCCCGCTGTTGAAAAGAAACACTCACTCTTTGTGATCCCCTACCTCCAGATGAGGCATCATGAAATTGACCTGCTTTACTGACCCTTTTAGGGTCCCCAAACTCCTCTCTCTCCATCAATTCTGCCTCTTTGGCGGTGCCCACAATGGACTGGAAAGAAGCCCCCTCCCTGGATGTTCGAAACACAGTTGACCTGATAGAGAAGGTCAATCCCCTCACAAATCTGCGGATCCTCTCTGTCTCATTTGGAATAATGGCAAAACGCAAGTCTAGACAACTGGCAAAAACGCGCCTCATACTCTGTAACCGATAAACCATCCTGTCTCAGACTCTCAAACCTCAAGCGACTCTCCTCGTTCACGCTCCATGGGATAAAACGATCTTGGAATGCACTAGAGAACTGCTCCCAAGTCACTGGAGGAGACCCAATTGGCAAAACCCCCGAATAAGTCCTCTACCAGTCTCTCGCTGGTCCACGAAGCTGGAGTGTAGCATATCGAACCCCATGTGACTCATCTAATCCAACCACCTCTAGTAACTCTCGGCAGGTAGTTAGAAACTCATGAGCGTCCTCGCTCTTCCCACCCTGAAACTGAGGTGGGTCCATCTTTTGAAATCTCTCATACCTACTCTGCTCATCCTCTGTCAAAATAACCATCGATAAAACTTGACCCCCAACTGTTGGTGCAACATCATTCTGAACCGCGGGATCTACTGGTAGTTGCCCCACAAAATCATGAACAACTGGAGCTTGTTTCTGCTCTTGGGACTGAGCCCCCTCTCTAGTACGAGAGTCATGTGGTGTGGTAGTCGCACCACCACCCTGAGAAAATCCCTCTAGCACACTTTACACCCTCAATAGAGTATCCTGAAGTAAAGTTGTGACTACAGGATCTGGAGAAACCTGGTCCTCTCTGCCATCAATCTGAGGTTCTATAAAGACCTCTTTAGCACGACCTCTCACTGGTGCTGCTCCACGTCCACGACCTCTGGCTACTGTCGTACTACTAGCATGACCTCTAGCTCGAGATCTACCCCTACCCCTAGCTGTGGCCTCAACAACTGCCTCGGGAAGTGCCTCCCCTCTACCAACAGTAACATTAGTTCTAGTCCTCGTCATCTGTCAAAAGAGTATACAACTACTCAATACTAAAGAAGGTGATTACACACGATGAGAAAGAATGAACAAAAGGAAGTGTCCTAGTAATCCTTATAGCCTCTCAGAGATAAGTACAGACATCTCCGTACTGATCCTTGAGACTCTATGTAGACTCAGCTTGTATACACGTGAGACCTATGAACCTGGGGCTCTGATACCATTTTGTCACGACCCAAAAATGGGTGTGATGACACTCGTCTTATCCCACCAAGACAAGTCAGCCTAAAACCCAATATCTAACAAAGTGCGGAAGTAAATGACAATCCAACAAAAATTTCTATTATGAAACCAAGTCATATTAATTCAATCCCCAAAAACAGGTTGTCACGTAAACAAGCCTCTAATGTGAATATTAGAGTTGAAATAAAATAGAAGTCTAAAATGAAGTTGTCTTTCAAGTAAAAACAAAGTGATAAACTGGAGTAGGAAAGTTCGCTGAGATGACAAGCAGCTACCTCACAACCCTCTACAAGATGCCTTGGAAACGAAAAGAATGACAGGTATCACGAAGATCCGGGATCGTAACCTACAAAAATTTGTAGAAACAAGGGGTGAGTACCAAACCACACGGTACCCACAAGCAAACCTCTAAACACAAGTTAAGTGAACAAAATACGGATACTCCTTACACCCTATCTAAACCTCCACGCTACAGCCTAACAGTTTACAGTTTACCAAACACACAACTTAATAACCACACTCTATCAATTTACACATTCTCAATAACAACTCAATATTCAACAGTCACAAGCTTCACAGAGAAACACTCACAAGATCAGCAAAACACGTTATCAAGTTCATCAATAATAAAAATATGCAATGCCATGAGATGCAATGTCAAATATAGTGATGCATGTCTTTCTTAACGATACACACCCGCTATCTGTCACGACCCAAAAATAGGTGTGATGGCACTTGTCTTATCCCACTAAGACAAGTCAGCCTAAAACCCAATATCTAACAAAGTGCGGAAGTAAAAGACAATCCAACAACAATTTCTATTATGAAACCAAGTCATATTAGTTCAATCCCCAAAACCAGGTTGTCACATGCACAAGCCTCTAATGTAAATATTAGAATTGAAATAAAATAGAAGTCTAAAATGAAGTTGTCTTTCATGTAAAAACAAAGTCATAAATTGGAGTAGGAAAGTTCGCTGAGATGACAAGCAGCTACCTCACAACCCTCCACAAGATGCCTCGGAAATGAAAAGAATGACAGGTATCACGAAGATCCGGGCTCGTAACCTACAAAAATTTGTAGAAGCAAGGGGTGAGTACCAAACCACACGGTACCCAACAAGCAAACCTCTAAACACGAGTTAAGTGAACAAAATACGGGTACTGCTTACACCCTATCTAAACCTCCACGCTACAGCCTAACAGTTACAGTTTACCAAACACACAACTCAATAACCACACTCTATCAGTTTACACATTCTCAATAATAATTCAATATTCAACAATCACAAGCTTCACAGAGAAACAATCACAAGATCAGTAAAACACGTGTTCAAATTCATCAATAATAAAATGTGCAATGCCATGAGATGCAATGTCAAATATAGTGATGCATGTCTTTCTTAACGATACACACCCGCTATCTCTCAGTCCGGGACCCATGGGGGACATATCTGTCCATGTATCTGTCGCGGCGTACGACACGACCATCGATAATAGTAACCTTCGCGGCGCGCGATACGTCCCTCGAAATATAATATCCATCGCGGCGCGCGATACGTCCCTCGAAATATAATATCCATCGCGACGCGCGATACGACCCTAGAAATGGTATATCCTCTTACTACAACCATATCTCAGATACAATGCAAATGACATGCTCAAATAAAAATGAGGAGATAAACCATTTTGATAACAAAACGCAATTTACTACAAGGGATATAACACCAAAAAATAAGCAACAAGTCTCCAAGTCATTTTCAACACTACACAAGGTAATACACGAATTTCATACGCTTAACAAGGGTTTAGAAATCCACTTGCCTCAAATAGTAGAACAATCACTTTGGAACTTGAGTCTTCCCTTTTTGTTGAACTTCCAACTCAAAACAATCTATTCAAATAAGTGTCCATAATAAGATTTCAAGACGAAAAATATCCACATTACTTTGTGTCTAGTCTAGACTCTAAACTCACTCAAAAACTTACTCGAGTATACAATCAAGTTCCTAATGTTAAGGTCAATTGATATTTCAATTATCAAAATTCCAAGTTTCAAGCCTAGGGTCAAGTTTTATTTTTTTCAATGTCATAAATTTAACATTTAATTAGCTATACCAATATATTAAAGTTTGACTCATAATACGATAATATATAATAATAAGAAAACTAATAAAAAAAATTTTAAAAATCTTACAATCTGTACCGCTCCACCTAATCAACATACAATGACATATTGTATCCCTATAATCCCTAAATTCTTATTTTCTAAGGATAAATTCTAAAAAGGCAATGATTGCCCAATCATCACTACATTAATGGCAAACCAAAATTGGTACAAAGTTAAGTGTAAAAAGAAAGGGGTATATGACACCTATCTAATCTACAAACTTACCAAGCAAATCATTCCTCTCCCATTTAATATAATATTATTTCCATACATGTATATATATGTAGAAATTATTGAAGAACATGCAGGTTTGATGCAAGTACCTGAAGCAGTTCGCAAGATGCCGAAACCCTGATTCGTTCCTTTTTCCCCCTTTTACTTCTTATCTCAATTAATTATGTATTAAAAGTGATAAATTTTACTCACTTATTTTTATTAAATATAGGCTAAAGGGTATAGGGTCTTAAATAAATTATCACTTTATCTCATAAACTATCGATTAATTAACCTAAGTTAAACAAATATTCAAAAATTCTAAAAAGAGGAGCTTTTGGGTCATTACACTATCTCTCAGTCCGGGACCCATGTGGGACATATCTGTCCATGCATCTGTCGCGGCGTACAACACAACCCTAGATAATAGTAACCTTCACGGCGCGCGATACGTCCCTCGAAATATAATATCCATCGATGCGCGCGATACGACCCTTGAAATGGTACATCCTCTTACCACAAACCATGTCTCATATACAATGCAAATGACATGCTCAAATGAAAATGAGGATATAACCATTTTGATAACAAAGCGCAATTTACAACAAGGAATACAACACCAACAAATAAGCAACAAGTCTCCAAATCATTCTCAACATCACACAAGGAAATACACGAAGTTCATACGCTTAATAAGAGTTTAGAAATCCACTTGCCTTAGTCAATCGAATAATCACTCCGGGACTTGAGCCTTCCCTTTTTCGTTGAACTTCTGATCCAATACAATCTATTCAAATATATGTTCACGATAATATTTCAATACTAACAACACCCACATTATTATGTGTTTGACATTCACCTTAAAAATTCACCCCAAATTTATAAGCAAGTTCGTAATTTCGATGCCCATTAACTTGTGAATTCTTCCAATTCCTTCAAATATTGGAGATCTAATGTCATTCACCAGAATACGATACACCTAATATTTAGTTACCAATTTTTGTATATCAAAGCTAGAATTACAAGGTGATGATAACATAACAATTTGCAATTTTTTGAAATTACTGGTCATGAAATTAATGGTAAAAATCAATAAATCCAAAGGCCTTAATGTACATAGTAACAGTCTAAACCATGTGACAATTGTTGGTAGCACGTATGAAAATTATACATGTATAAAAATTTCTAACCAATCAATTCCCTTATTAACCAATTGATATCCAATAATTATATACTAATACTAATAACGATAACACTGTCTCTTGTCCCTAAGTTTACAAGTCTCAAGAATGATGATAATATCATCACCACTGTCACCTTCACTTTATCATATCTACCACATTAATTTAATAATAAAAATAAAACAATGGTGACCTTACTACTTTCAACAATTTGATTGGCCAGGACCAAAACATCCACTTTCTCCAAATTAATTTAAATATATAGATATAAGATCTGCCATTTTTTTTCTTGATTTCCACAACCTCTTTTCAATTTTTATGGTATTATAATATTATTATATACATGTATAAGTAGCAATGAAAGCATAATCATTATGAAGAGCAATTAATTCAATTGCATGCATGGAGAGATTAAAATTCCCTACCTTCAGCAATTTGTAGTCGGCTATAAACCCTTGGTCCGTTCTATCTATAAACCCTTCGTCCGTTCTATTTTTCTTTTCTAAATTAATTAGTACTAAAAGTGATAGGTTTTACCCACATATTTTATTAAATATAGGCTAAAGGGTATAGGGTATTTAATAACAGATAGTATTAAATAAATAGTATAAAATAATATTAGTATTTACTGTGTACTAATCCTAGTCCTATTAGGATTAGTACTCCTTAATCCTAGTCCTATTAGGATTATTACTCCTTCCTATATCTCCTATATATATCTCCCATGTATTCCCTTATTAGGTTAACACTTCAATACAATCAATATTCCTTCATGGTATCAAGAGCCAGAAAACCTAGATCTTCTTTTCTATAGGTTTTTTTTTCTCTCTTTAGGGCACCGATCGTTCCCTCTCTTCTCTTGGGCGGCGGCAGCCATGACAACCGAGGTGGATCCTCTCGATTCACTTCCTTCTGGTGTTAAACTCCTTCTCAGGCATCTTCATGCCCTGATTCCCAAAAAATTATCAGACATAAATTACCCTACATGGAAAATCACCGTTCTTACAGCCCTTCAGGCCAATTACCTTCTCAAATACATTGATGGAAGCACAGAATCGCCGCCGGCAGTCATCACTGCCACGGACAAATCAGAAAAAACCAATCCGGCCCATGCCGCCTGGAAAGCCGTGGATGGCCAGATTCGATCATGTTTGATTGCGGTCATCTCTCCCACGGTTCAGAAACACGTCCGATCCTACACAACTGCTTCAGCCCTGTGGACGGCCCTCGAAACACGTTATGCATCAATTTCCCACTCTCATATTTTTCAATTGCGTGATCGTCTCCACACAATTACAAAAGGCACGAAAACTATGGCGGAGTATTTAGACGAGGTCTCCACCATCATCACAGCCCTCGACATCGTGAACGAAATCATTCCTGAAAAAGATCTCGTCATGTGCGCTGTTCGGGGGCTTCCATCAGCTTACTCCTCCATTAAACAGGCGGTTCGCATCAGTCCAACGCTCGTTGACCTGGCTACTCTCTCCTCGTGGCTAAAAAGTGAAGAAATCAACGTGGATATAAAGAGCAAACTTCTTCTCCGAGAAGCCGCTGTTATGGAGCCAGCCACCGCCCTCACCGCAAGCCAGAACTATCACGGGGGGCATGGTGGCGGCCGACAGGGGAGCCGCGGCGGCTACGGCAGAAACAGCGGAGGCCGCAGGCGCGGCGGTCGGCAGAGCAGTCGTCCGCCGTACGACGGTCAGCAGCATGGCAGCAACAACATCCTGCACTCCTTCGGCAGCGGCGGGCAGTCATCTTCCAGCGGCGGGCAGGGCACTTACGAGCGGGATCGTCCAACTTGTCAAATCTGTCAGAAAACAGGACACACCGCTGTTCGTTGCTGGTTTCGGTATGAGGAGAGCCGAAAAGGTGATAATGATACGCTCAAATTTACTTCTCAAATGAGAAGTAAAGCGGTCGCGTCAAGTAAATAACCCAACTAGTGAGGTTGGGATCGTTCCCACGAGGAAAATAGTCTAGACTTAATTTTAACTTGTTATTACTATTGTTCGGTTGATAACTTCCTTAGAAAGTAAAAAAAAACATAAAAATGTAAACAGGGGGGTTTGTATCTCCTAATAAGTAAAAAGAACTAAAAAGAACTAACGAAATTGAAAGAGACACTTAACAGCTTTTAGAATTGGGTTTTAATCAATTAATCAAAGTAACTAGGGTTTACGTGTTCCCCACAGGTTCATAACTTGATAATTCTAACTATAACAATTCTTTCCTAGTATCTTGCATGCAAAGTGATAAGTTATGTATTTCTAAATCCTTGGTCCGGCATCTAGAAAATCTCACTCCGCACCTTGGTCCGGCTACGTGTGTTGCTTTCCTAACCCTTATCGTTACCCCATATTAAGCATCGTATTCGATATTTGACTAAGTTACTACCTCGTACCAATCAATACTAGCCTATTAGATAGTATACACTAAATCTATGTTAATAATTCTTTTCCTATTATCTACCTCCTTGGTCCGGCAAGTAGCATTAAGGCGAGTTCTAACGTTGATCATCCGTTAAAAAGACTTCTAAGCGAAAGAATTATTAATACATGCAAGACACTATTCTAGAATTGTTATTTTAGCTAGGGTTTATCTCATTATTTGCCTATGGTTCCCACAACCCTAGTTATGGAGTTTAGTTACTCATCGCCATAAACACAATATTCAAATATATTAAATAAGAATTCATGTACTTACTTCAATGAGAAAGAGTAAAGTCCAAAAGATTGCTTGATTAATCACCAAAAAGTACTTGTAAGAATATCCAAAGGATCAAAAACTAATCAATCAATAATAATATGAGTTCTAATATTGTAGATTCTAATTATCAGGTGTCTAACCTCAAAAACGAGGTTTTTCGAACTATTTATAAAAAATACAAAAACCTAATTAAACAAGAATTCTAATTACTGGAAATCTGCCAAAACGCGGCTGGGTCGACGGACCACGCGACGGACCGTCGTGGTCATGACGGACCGTCGTGGACTCCGTCGTCCCGTACTTGTGCATTTTCCTCTGCTGCTCTCTTCATTCCCCTCAACGGCAAGTGTGACGGACCGTCATAGGCATAACGGTCCGTCGAGGGTCTCGTTTCAAAAGTCTTCAACTCTTGGAATTTGGGTACTGGGATCACTTCTCTGATCTTCACGACGTACATGCAGGACGGGCCGTCATGACCATGACGGACCGTCACAAGCCTCGTAATCCCACACTTGTCAGACTTCCCCATCTTCCTTCAGCAGCTTCTCTCTCAAAATCTCCGCAATTGGCTCTGGACAGATTTCCTGTAAAACAAAGAGAAACTTGTATAAAAATTAGCATAAAAAGGGCTTTTGGACACACTAAACTTGAGTTAAAAGTATTAATTATACCGTGAAGCCACGGTATATCAACACCCTCAACTTAAATTCGTTGTTTGTCCTCAAGCGACGCACTATGACTCACTACACAATCTTTGTACAATAGTATTCATGTTTTATCCTTTGCAATCATCTGGCTATCAATCCCGATTAATCTCATCAAATCTATGCATGCTATCACTATTAGGCTTGAGTTTTGTGGGATTCGAACATGACACAGACTCACCATGCACTAACACCTATCCTCTTCAATTTCTCACCGAGGTGCTAACAAGTCTGGTATTGCAACTAATGTCCTCACTTTAGAACAAAATCCTCATTTTTCACACAATGATTTCAGTTTGAGTATAAGGATTACATTTCAACACTCGCTCTCAGAACAAAGTCACACTCATTTATACCTATTGCCATAAGCTTGCCCTTATTTTCTCTGCCTTAAGTTCGCTATACAACCCTTAGGATCACGATAGGGCTTTTTTAGCTTGTAACATAGGCTCAGGGTCAGGTAGGGTACATTTTTAGGTAACTCTAGTAACTTTTTGCCCTCCTTGACACATCAACTAAAACCTTCCCTTTTTATCATCTTATCTCGCCCAGTCTCTCATATTCTTTCCCTTTGCTCAATTTCTCTTCTTTCTCCATTTGTGTAAGTGACTCTCTTTTTTTTTTTTTTTTTTTTTTTTTTTTTAACTACTTTTGAGTCACTTTACTTTTGTTCTTTCAACCCCACTTTTCAGAGCATTCCTTATAATAGCCACCCTCAACTCATGGCTTTGCCATGAGTCAAGGTACACAATACCCAAAGTTGGGTCAGGGCCAGAACGAAGGTTGTTTATTGCATTAGCCACCCTCAACTTATGCTTTTGGCATAAGCTGAGGTGCACATGTCCTAGGAGGGACCAGGGCCAACACGTTGTTCCCAGAAAAGATCAGTTGGGGTGAAAAAGAAAGGTCTAATTAGGCTCAAATTGTTTGGATCAAAGAAGGATAACTTTCATTTGGTTTCTTTTATTTGGGTTAGAAATGGGCTTTCTTGAATAAGGGCCTATGATCCTTTCCTAATTGTTTGTTACAGCTTACTTTTAGCAGGACTAACCAGGCAAGTTCTAGCTCAGTACCAATAGTGGACTATTCAAATTTCCTCACTCTCACTTAACATGTCATCACTCTACCAGATTATTACACACCTAGTTTGAATTAAGGACTTAGGGTAATGCAATGGTGTAACTCTATTTCACGCTTAGAGCCACACAATTGTCAGTTACTATGCCTAGTCATGCGTTATTTTCAGTTTATCAGGATATCATTTTAGCCATCATGCTCTAGAATTAAACTATGTACAAAAGATATAAACATGCCGGTTCAACAAAAAAATAATCAGTCTTTCGGGGAAAAAGAACTCAGGCAAGAAAACCCCAAAAGAGGATAGTGAGTCGGGCTACTCAGACTTCACCCTAACACTCACTTTCCATTTACCCCACCCCCAACAAAAAAACATGCAATTGTCCCCAATGCATAAAAAAATCTAAAGATTAGAGGGGTAGGTGAAGCAAACCTGTGGCGCATAGCGCCGTCGATCAACAAGCTGGTGGGTCCGGTTTCCCAGAACCCACATCCTCTGCAACCTGGACACCCTCAGTGGTGTCCTCAGCAATCTGGACATCCTCAGTGATGCCCTCCACAGCCACCGCACCCTCAGTAAGGCCTCCTGCTGTCTCTACAGTACGGGAACTAGACGCCCCAGCCGCTATCTGCGATGCTCTGATCCGGTGTGCCTCCGCCTCAGCAAGTGAGGCTCTCCTCGCAGCCTCCAACTCTCGGCGCTCCTTCTTCCTTGCTCGCGCCTCATCCCCTGATCGACTCCTTCGCCTCTTAGCACTCTCTCTCGGGGAAGATGGGGGAATGTCTGGAGTAGAAAACAAAGCCGCCAATACAGTATCCTCAGCAGGCTCGACAGACTCCGGAACTCTCGTCTCTAAGATCGTACTGATGTCTGCACGAAGACTGTCTACTGCAGCCTGAAGAGTTGACACATCTACCGGAGGGGCTGGTCGGGCTAACACCCTCAACTCAAAGGCATCTATGCGCTGGTTCACCTCAGCAATCTTCCGCTGCATCTGCCTCTCCATACGTGCTTCAGACTCAGCTATAGACTTCTGCATCCACGGCTGGATATGATGCAGAAGAGTGGCCATTTGCGCCTCCAGTTTTTGTACTCGAGCAAGTGGGGCCGGTGTCGGTAGAGGGGCTGTGCTACTACCCGGGATAGACTCGACCGGGGTAGTGTCTGTGGATGTCTGTGTGGCTGTACGAGCCTGGGCCACTGTATCCGCAAGATCGTCTGCTAGTGGTGGCATCTCTGGACGGGGCCCTCGCCGTGGGGCCAACTCATTGGCCTCGTCTCTGATGAGGCCGACATCAACGGTACCTGGCGGGGTTCGCAACTGATCTATGTGCCAAATGGGCACACCTGCAGACCTGCAAAGGGCAAAGATCATGCACGGAAAGGGGTAGGTGGTGGTGACTTTGAAGGCCCTCTCGTGCATGACTGCCTGGAGAAGCCATGCATGGTCCACCTCGAAGCCGGCTATCATTGCTGCCATCAGCACTGCTCGATCCCAGGTAACTATGTTATCAGCAGCTGTGGGGGAAAGGCAGTGGCGCACGAGCAGCCACAAGAACTTGGCGACGAACGTGAGGTTGGCCTTTTTGATGGCCCCCTTTGGCTCGGTGACCCAATCAGCACCCTCTCCGTCGACTGATAGGTGCAGGGCCATCCACCTCTTGGTGGTCTCCCTCAGTGCGGACTCTCGTAGAAACTGTCCATCCTTCACTATCTGCCAGCGATAGTCAAACTCGGCAGTGATGGGGGTCCGAGTAGCATCTACACTGTCGCCGTATAGGAACCGGCGAATGGCTGGCAGGGAAATGTCGACCTGCACGCCCCGGACTCGAACCTGCTCCAATGGGGCCTGTTTAGCGGGAGCAGCCCGCCTGTCGATCTGGGATCGGAGAGTCGCTACATAGGACGCGTAGAACTCTCGGACCATCTCCTCTCTGTAGCGTCCCAATGGACGTGCTGTCCACTCCAAGCGATGCCTGGTGAAGAGGTTATGAATCTCCGGCATCGTGGGAAGGCTCCCTGTGAGTACCCGCCGCTCCAGGGTGAGTGTGCGAGTCATTACTCCTTTGTCGTTCAGGAACTTTGCGTCGGAGTACACTTGAAACTGGCCGTCGACACACCACCGGTTTGGCTGGTCAGCGGCTGGAGTGGGGACCTGAACTGGTGCTCCGGATGTGGAGTCAGAACTGTCAGCCTCATCAGACGAGGCCGACGCTGCAGCTGTGGCGGGTACGGGAACCTCAGCAGATCCTGAAGCTTCCTCGGACCAGGATACTCCTAAGGAGCCAGACGCTCCTTCCTCGTTGGTGGCTGACCCAGAGGGTGTGCCGGTCAGTGTGCGCTCCTCATCAGACTGGGAGGCAGTGACTACGCCGGGCGCCACCTTCTTGGGTGTGGCTCTGGTGGCACGTGTAGTACGGGAAGGGGCGGAGGTGCCTGGGAGCACATATTCAGGGTCCCTCTCATCATCAGACCCGATGATCAATCGTGCAGACGGGGCGACAGACTTGGATCGCCCGCGTGCGTAGGCTCGGTCTTGCTTGGGTGCCATAGTAGATAGTACCTGCAAAGGGTCACTATTAGTACGAGTAATGTTAAACAAGATAGGCAAACTCATCTGACATTAAAATTTGAAAATAGTGTGTTAATTATATTGAAACTGTATCACACAACGGGACAGATAACGGTCCGTCGTGACTATGACGGACCGTCATGAGGTCCGTCGTGTTATACTTGGTATCTGTATGTGTAAGGAACCCTGAAGGAGGGATCTCTGACCATCATGACGGTCAATCAGGACGGACCGTCGTGGGTATGACGGTCCGTCACAAGAGTCCGTCGTAGGACACTTGGACAATTTTGAGAGACCCTGAGAAACAGGGTCTCTGACCATCATGACGGTCAAGCAGGACGGACCGTCGTGGGTATGACGGTCCGTCACCAGAGTCCGTCGTAGGACACTTAGACAATTTTGAGAGACCCTGAGAAACAGGGTCTCTGACCATCATGACGGTCAAGCAGGACGGACCGTCGTGGGTATGACGGTCCGTCACCAGAGTCCGTCGTAGGACACTTAGACAATTTTGAGAGACCCTGAGAAACAGGGTCTCTGACCATCATGACGGTCAAGCAGGACGGACCGTCGTGGGTATGACGGTCCGTCACAGGCAACGTTTAGCAGGGGTTCTAGGGCTTGTGCGACGGACCCTATGACGGTCCGTCGTGTAGGCGACGGGCCGTCATCGGGGTCTCGTTCTGAGTAGCAGTCTTAGAATTGGGGGTGCCCTACGTATCCCCGATGAGCCTACATGGTTTATATAGTGATATGGACTTATATGTGTCTATACCCACGACCTAAGAAACTACCAAAGCTAAATCTGGCTTGGGTTATCAACAATTTGAACCTAGGTTTAGACATTGGCAGATAGAGGAAACAATATACGACTAAAAACTAAGCTAATACTAACTACAAAACGAAAATGCAAGAAAAATAAGTATAAATGTAGAGACACATACCTTGGAAATGGAGAAGAAGACAAATAGAGAATGATCCTGGCAAGGTCAACACCGACAGTAGATGATAGTGATAAGGCTGAGGTGATTTGTGGGAGCAATGAGCAGTGAGGGGAAGTGTGGAAGTTGAAAAGAGAGGGGAGGTGAGTGGAATAATGAAGTAATGTGGTGGAATATGGAAGGGGGGAAATATAAACGGTCAAATTTGGAAAAGGGTCCAGCCGGGTCGGGTCGGGTAGATTTCATTAATTGCGCGACGGTTCCACGACGACGGTCCGTCACATGTGTGACGGCCCGTCGTATGTTCCGTCGTATGTGCCCTAATTTCAAAATGACAGTACTACATACCTGGTGTGACGGATGCCTACGACGGTCCGTTTCGAGTGAAACGGTCCGTCGTCGTATCCGTCAATGGCTACTGTGAAGTGGTGTTCTGCAGAATTTCCTGGTGATGTGCCTGCAAATTTAAAACCCATTAATAGAAAAGAAAATGCTACCATTGTTAAAAGACGATAAGTATTGGGTTGCCTCCCAACAAGCGCCTGATTTAACGTCGCGGCACGACTGGGACACTTGATTACTCAGACTTCATCAAGATGGTACGCCTCGATCACTTCATTCGCCGATTCAGCATGCCCGAGATAGATTTTTATGCGCTGTCCATTCACCTTGAACCGCACGCCCTCCTTGGTTTCCAACTCAACTGCTCCATGAGGGAATAGTTGGGTAACCGTGTAAGGACCCGTCCATTTGGACTTGAGTTTGCCTGGAAACAAGCGCAATCTGGAATTGAATAAAAGCACCAAATCCCCAACCATAAACTCTCGTTTTTCAATTTTGTTGTCATGGTACTTCTTCATCTTTTCTTTGTAGAGGGCTGAACTTTCATAGGCTTTTAGGCGAAATTCATCAAGTTCATTCAACCCATTTAACCGGTGCTCTGCAGCTTCGCTCCAATCCATTTTTAACTTCTTCATAGCCCACATGGCTTTATGCTCTAACTCAACCGGTAGATGACAAGCTTTCCCATATACAAGTTGGTATGGAGACATACCAATGGGAGTCTTATATGCTGTCCGGTAGGCCCAAAGAGCATCATCAAGCCTCCTTGACCAATCCGTTCTACTAGCGTTCACTGTTTTGGACAATATCTGCTTGATCTCTCGATTCGACACTTCAACTTGCCCACTAGTTTGAGGGTGGTAAGGAGTGGCCACATTATGGCGAACCCCATATTTCTCCAATAACCCTTTGAATAATCTGTTGCAGAAGTGGGAGCCCCCATCACTAATAATAGCCCTTGGGGTGCCAAAACGAGAGAATATATTCTTTTTCAAAAATGCAGTGACACTCTTCCCTTCGTTGTTTGCGAGTGCGATGGCTTCGACCCATTTAGATACATAATCAACTGCTACTAGAATGTACTTCATCCCATGCGAACTCACGAAAGGGCCCATAAAGTCAATACCCCACACATCAAATAACTCAATCACAAGAATGGGGTTTAGAGGGAGCTCTTGCTTTCTTGAAATACCACCATCACGTTGACATTTGTCACATGCTTTAGCAAACCCATGAGCATCTTGATGAAGAGTTGGCCAATAGTAACCACATTGCAATATTTTGTGAGCGGTTCGGATACCACTGTGATGTCCGCCAACAGGTGAAGAATGGCATGCCTCCAATACACTCAACATTTCACATTCTGGCACACAACGCCGAATAAGCCCGTCGGCACAACTCCTATACAAGTATGGTTCATCCCAAAAGAACTTCTTCACATCGTACATGAATTTTTTTCTTTGATGAAAGGACAACTCTGATGGAACAATATCACTAGCCAGATAGTTCGCAAAATCTGCGAACCATGGAATCAAGTCTTGTGAAGCAGCCAATACATGTTCATCGGGGAAAGTATCATCAATGTCAGTCTTATCCCCTAACTCTCTCATAGCTTCATCCTCTAGACGAGACAAGTGATCAGCAACTTGATTTTCAGTCCCTTTTCTATCCAGCACTTCAAAGTCAAATTCTTGCAGCAATAATACCCAGCGAATCAACCTTGGTTTCGCATCCTTTTTCGCCATCAAATATCTCAATGCTGAATGATCAGTATGAACTATAACTCGGGTACCTAGCAAATAGGAGCGAAATTTCTCAAAAGCAAACACTACTGCTAGGAGTTCTTGCTCAGTCACTGTGTAGTTCTTCTGAGCTTCATTAAGGGCTTTACTAGCATAGTAAATGGGGTGAAGGATTTTGTTTTTCCTCTGTCCCAGTACTACACCAAGAGCTACCCCACTAGCATCGCACATTACCTCAAATGGACTGCTCCAATCCGGGGAAATAATGATGGGTGCAGACACCAATTTTTCTTTTAGTTCACCGAATGCCTTAAGACAAGATTCATCAAAGCAAAATTTGCAGTCTTTCTCCAGCAGTTTGCACAATGGGTGTGCAATCTTTGAAAAGTCTTTGATGAATCTTCGGTAAAAACCTGCATGCCCAAGAAAGCTTCTCACACCTTTCACTGAGATTGGTGGGGGCAGTCTCTCTATTACCTCAACTTTAGCTCGATCAACCTCTATGCCCTTTTCTGAAATGCGATGACCCAACACAATACCCTCTTTTACCATGAAATGACACTTTTCCCAGTTTAGTACCAAATTGCAGTCTTCACATCTCTTAAGAACCTCAGATAAATTATTTAAACACCGCTCGAATGAATCACCAACCACCGAAAAATCATCCATAAAAACCTCTATAGTATCCTCCACCATGTCAGAAAATATTGACATCATACATCTCTGAAAGGTTGCGGGTGCATTGCACAACCCAAATGGCATTCTTCTGAACGCAAAAGTCCCATATGGACAAGTGAAAGTGGTTTTCTCTTGATCTTCTGGTGCAATAGAAATCTGATTATACCCCGAATACCCATCAAGAAAACAATACCACCCTTTTCCGGCAAGTCTATCCAACATCTGATCCATGAAGGGCATGGGAAAATGGTCTTTTTCAGTCCATGAGTTCAGTTTACGATAATCCATACACACCCTCCATCCAGTAACCGGTCTCATTGGAACAAGTTCATTCTTTTCGTTGGGGACCACAGTCATTCCCCCTTTTTAGGTACACACTGAACCGGGCATACCCAACTACTATCGGCGATTGGGTAGATTACTCCCGCATCCAACCACTTGATAATTTCCTTCTTCACAACCTCTTGCATAGGAGGATTCAAGCGTCTCTGGTGCTCAATACTCGGCTTATGATCAGGCATGAGTTGGATTTTATGAGAGCAAATACCCGGAGGGATCCCAATAATGTCCGCAATGGTCCACCCAATGGCTCTTTTGAACCTTTTTAGTACCTTCACCAAACTCTGAACCTGTTGTTCATCCAAGTCTGACGCAATGATTACCGGTAAAGTGTCACCATTTCCTAAGAATTCATACCTAAGATGGGATGGGAGAGCTTTTAATTCAACTTTTGGAGCTTCCTCTATAGATGGTTTCGCGGGTGGGGACTCGCGATTCTTCATATCGAGCTCAAATTTCTTCGGTTTAAACCGAACATCACCTCGGTCAAGAGCCGCGACTAACGACTCGTACTCCTCAATGCAATCGCTATCAAAGTTCATTATCACTGCCGCTAATGCTTCGACACCTAGACGTTCTTCTATTTGTGTCTCAAATGCCTCACCCATGTTGTAGGATATAGCAGATGCCGATTGGAGCTCACCACTCTGCCTCATGGACCTACAAACATTAAAGGTCACTTCCTCATTGTTCAATCGAAATTTCATTTGCCCCTTTTCCATGTCTACTAAGGCTCTTCCCGTAGCAAGGAATGGCCTCCCAAGAATAATGGGCACTTCAAAATCGACCTCGCAATCAAGAATAACAAAATCTGCTGGGAATATGAATGACTCCACTTTTACTAGCACATCGTGGAGTATCCCTATAGGTCGTTTCACCGTTCGATCAGCCATCAGTAGCCGCATCGCAGTGGGCTTTGGGTCACCCAAACCCAACTTCTTGTAAATCGAGAGGGGCATGAGATTTATGCTTGCCCCCAAATCACATAATGCTTTCGCAAAATGTAATAGACCAATTGTACAAGGAATAGTAAACGCACCCGGATCTTCTTTCTTTTGGACCAGAGATCTTGTAGCAATAGCACTACAGTGCTGCATTCTATCATCATCCTCAAAAGTGACCGATCTTTTCTTTGTAACCAGATCTTTCATAAATTTGGCGTAACCGGGCATTTGTTCTAAAGCTTCTACCAACGGGACATTGATAGAAAGTTGCCTCAACATTGTTATAAAACGCCGGTATTTACCATCCTCGGTCTTTTTCACTAATCTCTGAGGAAATGGGGGTGGTGGCCTAGGCATAGGAGTTACCTTTTTAGGCAGTTCAGCATCTTTTGCAGTGTCATCCCCTAATTCAGCATCAATTTCTACCACTTTATCAGATTCTGTTGTCACCTTATTCTCATCAGATGGCATAGGTGGATCAATGGTTTGCTTACCCCCGCGAGTAGTAATTGCCATACAATGTCCATCATTTTTCGGATTTTGGACAGTGTTGCTAGGAAGAGTGCCCGGTTGCCGTGTGTTCACAGTTGCAGATAATTGGGCCAATTGTAACTCAAGTTGCTTAATTGATATTGCATGGGTATCAACTTTTTGCCCAATACCCGCTAAATCATTTCTCAACTCTTTATTGTGCTCATCACTAGCATCGAACCTCCTCATCATTTTATGCAACATATCCTCAACTCGTGACATACTACCTCCACCATCCCTAGGAGTAACTTCTCGATTTTGAGGAGGAACATAGGGTCCATTCCTGTCGTTTCTATTACCATAGTTACCCCTGTTGAAGTTGTTGTCGCGATTGAAGTTTCCATCTCTGACATAGTGACCCTCACGATTGTAGTTACCATAGTTCCTACCTTGGTTCCCTTGACCTTGGCGCCAATTATCCTGATTTGAGCCTTGGGCGCTTGGTCGGAAACCCCCCATCTGTTCATTTACTGCATAGGAATCCTCCTCATAATAACATTCATCCATTGGAGGTGGTGGTTTAGCCAAGTAGTTGACTGCATTAACCTTTTCTGCACCCCCAGTGACATGTTTTAGTACCAACCCAAGCTCAGTTCTCATTTGAGCCATTTCTTCGCGAATATCATCTGTGGATGGGTTGTGAGTGGACTGCACTGCAAAGGTGTTTCTCCCTGTATCAGACTTTCTAGTACTCCAAGCTTTGTTATTTCGGGAGATTTTTTCCAATTTTTCAGCGATCTCTGCATAAGGACATTCTCCATACGATCCACCTGCTATAGTGTCCAATACCGCTTTGTTGTTATCATCTTGGCCCCTATAGAAATATTCTTTCAGCGACTCATCATCTATACGGTGATTTGGGACACTTCTCAAGAATGAGGTGAATCTATCCCAAGAACTACTAACTGACTCTCCTGGTAGTGCCACAAAGTTATTCACCCTGTCTTTGTGGTTTAGTTTCTTGGAGACCGGATAGTAGCGTGCTAAGAAGACATCCCTCAGTTGATTCCAAGTAAAGATGGAGTTGTATGGGAGCTCAGTGAACCACTAGCATCAGTCAGGCCTCCCAACACAACTTTTGCACACTGCCCTTACCTTAGCTATATGGGCATGTGGATCCTCAGAAGGTAGCCCTGAAAACAAACCTCTGGCAGTGAGCATTTGCATCAGACTACTAGTTACCACAAAAGTATGGCCTGTGGGTAGAGGAGGCAAAACTAGTGGCCCATCTGAATCTGCTATGTTATCATAGCCTCTGTAGTATGCTTGGGGCCGTGGAGCGGGATTCTGTCCCCTCTGTTGATGTTCACCCGGAGGTTCGGGTAACATCTGACCATGAACATCAACCGGAGCTGGGATGTTCTGGTTTGGATCATCATCATTGATTCCCAAATTACGATTCATGTTTCGCAGTGTACGCTCTAACTCGTGATCGTAGGGGAACAATGGTTCTCTTCCTCTCCGTGTATTTGGCATACAAGGAGGATAGTTCTGAAAAGAAATCAAAAACAATAAAACAAAGTAAAATCAAGAAAACTATCAACTAAACTATAGTAATAAGTTAAGATTAATCTAAAAGCTAAAATCCCCGGCAGCGGCGCCAAAATTTGATACGCTCAAATTTACTTCTCAAATGAGAAGTAAAGCGGTCGCGTCAAGTAAATAACCCAACTAGTGAGGTTGGGATCGTTCCCACGAGGAAAATAGTCTAGACTTAATTTTAACTTGTTATTACTATTGTTCGGTTGATAACTTCCTTAGAAAGTAAAAAAAAACATAAAAATGTAAACAGGGGGGTTTGTATCTCCTAATAAGTAAAAAGAACTAAAAAGAACTAACGAAATTGAAAGAGACACTTAACAGCTTTTAGAATTGGGTTTTAATCAATTAATCAAAGTAACTAGGGTTTACGTGTTCCCCACAGGTTCATAACTTGATAATTCTAACTATAACAATTCTTTCCTAGTATCTTGCATGCAAAGTGATAAGTTATGTATTTCTAAATCCTTGGTCCGGCATCTAGAAAATCTCACTCCGCACCTTGGTCCGGCTACGTGTGTTGCTTTCCTAACCCTTATCGTTACCCCATATTAAGCATCGTATTCGATATTTGACTAAGTTACTACCTCGTACCAATCAATACTAGCCTATTAGATAGTATACACTAAATCTATGTTAATAATTCTTTTCCTATTATCTACCTCCTTGGTCCGGCAAGTAGCATTAAGGCGAGTTCTAACGTTGATCATCCGTTAAAAAGACTTCTAAGCGAAAGAATTATTAATACATGCAAGACACTATTCTAGAATTGTTATTTTAGCTAGGGTTTATCTCATTATTTGCCTATGGTTCCCACAACCCTAGTTATGGAGTTTAGTTACTCATCGCCATAAACACAATATTCAAATATATTAAATAAGAATTCATGTACTTACTTCAATGAGAAAGAGTAAAGTCCAAAAGATTGCTTGATTAATCACCAAAAAGTACTTGTAAGAATATCCAAAGGATCAAAAACTAATCAATCAATAATAATATGAGTTCTAATATTGTAGATTCTAATTATCAGGTGTCTAACCTCAAAAACGAGGTTTTTCGAACTATTTATAAAAATACAAAAACCTAATTAAACAAGAATTCTAATTACTGGAAATCTGCCAAAACGCGGCTGGGTCGACGGACCACGCGACGGACCGTCGTGGTCATGACGGACCGTCGTGGACTCCGTCGTCCCGTACTTGTGCATTTTCCTCTGCTGCTCTCTTCATTCCCCTCAACGGCAAGTGTGACGGACCGTCATAGGCATAACGGTCCGTCGAGGGTCTCGTTTCAAAAGTCTTCAACTCTTGGAATTTGGGTACTGGGATCACTTCTCTGATCTTCACGACGTACATGCAGGACGGGCCGTCATGACCATTACGGACCGTCACAAGCCTCGTAATCCCACACTTGTCAGACTTTCCCATCTTCCTTCAGCAGCTTCTCTCTCAAAATCTCCGCAATTGGCTCTGGACAGATTTCCTGTAAAACAAAGAGAAACTTGTATAAAAATTAGCATAAAAAGGGCTTTTGGACACACTAAACTTGAGTTAAAAGTATTAATTATACCGTGAAGCCACGGTATATCAGATAACCGTGCCAATTATGCATCTCAAGCCAACCCTTCTTCTGAATGACTGTTGGATACTGGGGCCAACATGCACGTTACTTGTGATCTATCCAAGCTTAACGCTCCAAATCCATATCAAGGCTCCAATGGTATTACTGTTGGCAACGGTGAGTCCCTTAATATTTCTCACACTGGCACGGGTACCATTAAAACCCCCACCTCTATCTTTCACCTAGGTAACCTTACCCACGTCCCTTCTATTAAAACCAATCTCCTTTCAGTTCACCAATTGACAAAAGACAATAATTACTCACTCTTGTTCACCTCTAATGATTTTCAAATCCTAGACAATACTACCAAAAGGGTGATTTTTTAGGGCCCCTGTGAGCATGGTCTGTACGTTCTTCCTGGCACAAGTTCGTCTGCCCACCCAGTTTCAGAAAGCGTTCCTGTGGCTCCGGTGGCTCTTTCGGCTGATGGCCACAGTCTGTTGTGGCACAGTCGTCTGGGTCACCCGCCTACTCAAATAATAAATTCTTTAATGTCTCAATTAGGTTTTCTTCCATTCATGTAAACAATTGTGACTCCTGTTCAATTGCTAAATCTCATATATTACCTTTTACTTTATCTGAGAAGCGTACAACTGCACCTTTTCAACTTATTCATTCTGACCTATGGGGTCCTACTGTTGTTCCTTCATTTGCTGGTTTTCGCTATTATATTTGTTTTGTGGATGATTTTACAAAATACACTTGGTTGTACCCACTAAAACACAAATCACAGGCATACACCACCTTTGCACCTTTGAAAAAATGGTCAAAACACAATTCAATTCTCATGTTAAACTTTTTCGAAGTGACAATGGAAAGGAATATGTAAATAACATCTTTGGCCAGTTTCTGCAATCCCTTGGAATTATACATCAAACCTCCTGTCCATACACTCCCGAACAGAATGGGGTGGCTGAGCGTAAGCATCACCATCTCATTGAAACGGTGGTTACTCTTCTACATCAATCTCATCTCCCTGTCTCCTTTTGGGTAGAAGCTCTAGCCACCACAAACTACCTCATTAACAGAATGCCCAGTCACACCCTCTCCAACAAATCACCCTATAAACTCCTTTACCAAGAACTTCCCAATTATACCAACCTCCGCGTCTGTGGGTGTCTTGCCTACCCTTGGCTACGCCCTTATATTACTCACAAATTACAACCATGATCCCGTCCTTGTATTTTTTTGGGCTATCATCCTACCTCCAAGGGTTATTGCTGTCTTGACCCACAAACTCATAAAGTCTACATATCCCGTCATGTCAAATTCGTTGAAAATGAGTTTCCCTACGAGTCTATTTTCTCCTCCACAAATACATCATTCATTGGCGTCCTTCCCTTTTTTCCAACATACTCACAGTGTCCCTCACCACCTTCCCCCACACCTCCACCCACTATCCAACAACCCCTCATCACCCCTTCGACCTTCACCCACAATACACCCGCAACCACCACCCACACTCACAACCAACCCGAACCACCCCATACCCACAACATCTCCAGCCCGATCCGTTTTGGGTCCTTCCCGGTCACCCCCGAATCACCACCGCCCGTGCCACCCCCCAATACTCATCCCATGTTAACCCGTGGCAAAGCCAGTATCTTTAAACCCAAAACCTTTCAGGCTACCATACTACCAAATACACCCCTTCCCGATAGTGAACCAACAACCTACTTTGTTGCCTCAAAAAATGCTTATTGGCGTCATGCTATGGATGACGAGTTTAAGGCTTTGATTGATCAGAAAACTTGGGTTCTTGTACCTAAGCCCCATAGGCGGCACCTTGTGGGTTGTAAATGGGTGTACAAAATTAAACACAATGCAGATGGCAGTATTTCCAGGTACAAGGCTCGTTTGGTTGCTAAAGGCTACAATCAGGAGTATGGGCTTGATTACTCCGAGACATTCAATCCTGTTATTCGGCAGGAAACTATTCGCCTGGTACTGTCACTCGTCGTGCGCAACAATTGGCTCATCAATCAGTTGAATGTTTCCAATGCTTTTCTTCATGACATGCTTGATGAAACTATCTACATGACGCAACCACCGGGCTATGTTGATCCCCGCTTCCCTCAACATGTTTGCAAACTCCAGAAGTCTCTGTATGGGCTCAAGCAAGCCCCCCGTGCTTGGTACACACGTTTGAAAATGTTCCTTCAGGGACTCGGCTTCACGTGTTGCGTACACGACACGAGTCTGTTTACTCGACATTCAGCACACGGTACAGTCATTCTTCTTGTCTATGTAGATGATATCATTATTACAGGCTCTACTGCAGCTCTCATTCAGGATGTCACTCGAGCTATGCATACTACCTTCAAAATGAACTTCAAAATGAAGGACCTTGGCCCGTTACATTATTTTCTGGGAATGGAGGTTTCTCGGATAGGCAGCGGCTTGTTTCTTCATCAGTCAAAATATGCTCGAGATCTGTTGCAGAAAGCTGGACTGGAAAAATGCACCAGTCAACCAACACCGATGGCAGTCTCTTCGTCTACGAATGGAGCCGACACCCCATTTGCCGATATCACCCACTTCCGCAGCCTCATTGGGGCTCTACAGTATCTGGCCATTACCCGTCCTGACATCCAGTTTGCTGTCAACCGAGTTGCTCAGCGCATGCATCAACCAAGTGAACATGATTACCATTGTCTAAAATGCATTCTCAGGTACATTTTTGGCACTCTTGGTCGTGGTTTACTCATTCGACCTGGAGACTTGGAGCTTCGGGGTTTCTCAGATTCAGATTGGGCGAATGATAAAAATGACAGAAAATCTACATCGGGGTTTCTCATTTTTTTGGGGCCGAACCTGATCTCCTGGTGTACAAAAAAATAACCTAAGGTCTCTCGGTCCTCAACTGAAGCTGAATACCGCGCCCTTGCTCTTCTTGCTGCTGAGACCATGTGGGTCACATATATTTTTTGCGAACTCCGCGCCACTCACACTGTTCCTGCTCTCTATTGTGACAACAAATCAACCATCTGTGTGGCCAAGAATTCCGTCCTACACACCAGAATGAAGCATGTTGATACCGATTGTCTCTTTGTTCGCGATGAAGTTCAGGCCAGCACCATGACTGTGCAGTATGTACCCACTGAAGAACAACCGGCTGATATTCTCACCAAACCTCTCCCGAGCCGACAGCACGATTACCTCAGTTCCAAGCTTCCGTTCGCTTCCTCTCAGCTCAGCTTGAGGGGGGATAATAACAGATAGTATTAAATAAATAGTATAAAATAATATTAGTATTTGCTGTGTACTAATCCTAGTCCTATTAGGATTAGTACTCCTTAATCCTAGTCCTATTAGGATTAGTACACCTTCCTATATCTCCTATATATATCTCCCATGTATTCCCTTATTAGGTTAACACTTCAATACAATCAATATTTCTTCAGTCTTAAATAAATTATCACTTTGTCCCATAACCTATCGATTAATTAACTTAAGTTAAACAAATATTAAAAATTCTAAAGAGGAGCTTTTGGGTCATTACATAATTACACATGTATCTTTCACCCAACTCAAAGATATAGTTTATATATATATATATATATATATATATATATATATATATATATAATATATATATATATATGTATACTTTAATTTTTCAACACGTGCGTTGCACGTGACTGCTAATTAAGAAAAAAAATATGTTTTAATAAATAGTATTGCTTATTTGACTGAAGATTTGAATAATAGATTGCACAAAATAATATTGCAGATTCTTTTATGAATGTTCAATGTAGATCGTCATATATATCTCTTATTCACGCGAGAGTATGAAGATGGTCAGTGAAAAATTTTGTGAGTTAAATGCAATAATGCATATATTTATTTCAATTTGTTAAGGTTTAATCATGCAATTAGTCGTATCTCAGTAATATTACCTTATAGACTATATTTGTTTTGTATTTTTCTTATCATCTAACCAGAAGTGTTTTGCACGAGTATTCCACGTTAAACTGTTTCGATGTCATATGAACATGTGAAGATAACAACTATATTTTATTTTTTAGAACTAATTTTTATATAATAATTTTTATTTTTAAAAGCGATAATATAATAGATAACGTTTTTGTATACATAAATCAAAGATAGTTATTTAAATGTCCATAGTTAACCAAGAAAAGAATTACTTTTTAGCAATAATGTTTTAAATTTATTATATAATTAATATATACAAGCTAAGTCTTTCACAAATTACAAAAAACAATAAAAGCATAGATACCAAAGTGTTCTCCATGATTTAATGAAATTTGAGCGGCGTTAACATCAACAGAAGACTTTCGAGAATTTATAGAGAGAAAGTTTGTTTTCATTATTGTTCAACTAAAGATATTTGTTGAGGGAGGAATAAAGTTTTGTAAATTGTAGGATTTTATCATTTCAGTTTAGTGTTTAAGTTACACTTTCACCAAATTTCTTATTTAGATTTTCTAAATGTAATTTTTTTAAGTTTTCACAAATCGTTTTCTATAATGACATTTAATTTGTGCTCCTATGATTTGTATATCAAAAATATAGTCATACGAAAATTAAGTGTAATAGAATATTGATATGTTTAGTTTATTGAATGAGATTATTATCAATGAGTTTGTAATTATCCATGTATTATTCACCTAACAAAGATGTAGTTCATATGTATATATATATATATGTAAACACTAATTTTTCGACACGTGTGTTGCACGTGATTCCTTATTCAGAAAATATATGTTATAGTAAAAAATATTACTTATTTAACTGAAGATTTAAATAATACGTTCTGCATAAAATAGTATTGGAAATTATTTTATGAATGTTCAATGTAGATTAACATATATATATGTATATATATATATGTGTGTGTGTGTGGTGTGTGTGTGTGTGTGTGTGTGTGTGTGTGTGTGTGTGTGTGTGTGTGTGTGTGTGTGTGTGTGTGTGTTATTCACGCGAGTCATTTGAAGATGGTCAATGAAAAATTTTATGAGTTACATACAATAATGCATATATTTATTTCAATTTGATAAGGTTCAATCATTTATTAGTCGTATTTCAGTAATATAACTTTATAGATGATATTTGTTTTGTATTTTTCTTATCATTTAACCAAAAGTGCTTTGCACGTTTATTCCATGTTAAACTGTTTTGATGTCATATTAACATGTGAAGAGAATAACTTTATTTTATATTATAGAACTAATTTTTGTATAATAATTTTTATTTTTATAAGTGATAACATAATAGATGACGTTCTTATCGTTTGCTCTCTTATTTTACTTCTCGATGACTGTATACATAAATCAAAGATAGTTATTTGAGTGTCCATAGTTAATCGAGAAAAAAAATCCTTTTTAGAAATAAAGTTTTAAATTTTTTTTATATGAATAATGTATATAAGCTAAACCTTTCACAAATTAATCCAAACAATGAAAGCGTAGATACCAAAGTATTTTTGATATTTTAATGAAATTTGAGGGGTGTTAACATTAGTAGAAGAATTTTGAGAACTCATAAAGAGAAAATTCGTTTTCAATGTTATTCAACTAAAGATATTTGTTGAGAGAGGAAGAAAGTTTTGTAAATCATAGGATTTTATCATTTGAGTTTACTGCTTAACTTATAGTTTGATCAAATTTCTTATTCAGATTTTCTAAATGTAATTTTTTTTTAAAGATTTCACAAATCGTCTCCTATATATTTAATTTGTGCCCCTACGATTTGTTTTTCAAAAATACAGTCATACGAAAATTAAGTGTAATAGAACGTTGATAGTTTAGATTATTGCATGAGATTATTATCAATGAGTTTAAAATTAACCGTGTATATTGCACCCAACAAAGATATAGTTCATATATATATACACACACATACACACACTAATTTTTCGACACCTGCATTGCACATAATTGCTAATTAAGAAAATATATGTTATGGTGAATAGTATTGCATATTTAACTGAATATTTGAATAATAAATTTTGGACAAAATAATATTGCAGATTCTGTTATGAATGTTCAATGTATATCGTCATATACATCTCTTATTCACACGAGTCTATGAAGATGGGAAATGAAAAAATTTTATTAGTTAAATGCAATATTGCATATATCTATTTCAATGTAATGAGGTTCAATCATGTAATTACTCGTATCTCAGTAATATTACCTTATAGGCGTTATTATTTTTTTTGTATTTTTCTTATAATCTAACTAAAAGTTCTTTACACGTGTATTCCACGTTAAAATGTTTCGATATCATATAAACATGTGAAGAGAACAATTACATTTTATTATTTAGAACTAATTTTTGTATAATAATTTTTATTTTTATAAGTGATAACATCATAAATGACATTCTTGTTGTTTGCTCTCATATTTTACTTCACGACTGCTTAAATAAATCAAAGATAGTTATTTTAGAGCTCATAGTTAACCGAGAACAAAATTCTTTTTTAGCAGTAAAGTTTTGATTTTTTTTAAATATAAATTATGTATAAAAGCTAAATCTTTCACAAATTAAAACAAACATTGAAGGAATAGACACTAAAGTTTTCTCAATGATTTAATGTAACGACCTGTTTAGTCGTTTTGAGCAGCAGATTTTATTTCTGGAAAAACTGGCTGAAACGACGGATACCACGATGGAACTTCATGGTCACGACGGACCGTCGAGTGGGTCTCGTTCCAAAACACTTAGATTTCTGGAATTTGGGTACTGAAATCGGCTCTCTGAACTTTGTGATGGAATGGCAGGACGGATCGTCACAGGCGTGACGGACCGTCACAGGCCCTTCAGTAAAATTCAGTCTCTGAATTCTGTAACGACTCAGCAGGACGGACCGTCGCAGGCCGGACGGCCCGTCACAGACTGCGTAATCCCAGGCCGGGTCGGATTTCTGTTAAATGTTTTAAGGGGCGTTTTGGACTATTCCTGCTTATAATTATAAAGTTAGTGGTTGAATATTAATAATTCAATTTCTTGAGGGTTAAAGGAGATAACCTTAAATTAATTAGTGGGTTACTTTATACATCTTTTATACTTAATTATATACTAATTAGGGTAAAAGAAAGAGGTTTTTGGAATAAGAAAAATAGAAAGAACAAGAGAGGGAGAAACGATCGATCGAGAGAGAGGAAGAAGCAAAGACTTTGAAGATTAGCTTGCTTGAATCACGAATTCTTCGGTGGAGGTAGGTTATGGTTTTTATGCTATTCTTAGTAAACTCTTAATAGCGAATGATATGTATTGGGTAGTATTGTAAACTCTTCTATATGCTTAATTGTATGCTTGTATAAATGTGATTACATGATTGTGATAAAATAAGCATGATGAAGCTATTGAATCCTAAATCTTGAAAAAACCCTAATCTGCCTTGTTAATGAGATTGATGATGCCTTAGTATAAAAGAAGGCTTGATGAACTAAAGTGATGAAAGTAGTGGAACGGGTGTCACGAACCGACACGTAGAATTAGGGGATCGGGTGCCACGAACCGACACGTAGAATTAGGGGATCGGGTGTCACGAAGCGACACGTAGAATTAGGGGATCGGGTGTCACGAACCGACACGTAGTATTAGTGGATCGGGTGTCACGAACCGACAAGTAGTATTAGGGGATCGGGTGTCACGAACCGACACATAGAATTAGGGGAACGGGTGTCACGGACCGACACGTAGTATATGGAGCGGAGTGTCACGTACCGACACGAGAGAAATAAACATAATGAATCTTGAAAGACGTTAATATGCTCAATCTAATGAACCTAATTCCCAAATGGGTATGGCATTGAGGCTTGAGTCCTCATGGGTGAACTTGGCGGTGCTTATTAATGATTATAGAACTTGTTGTTGCTACATGTTGAGTATTGTAGTTGATTTATGATATTATTTGATATATACTATTTTCTATTTTGAGTTGGCCGATGATACCTACTCAGTACTTGTGTTTTGTACTGACCCCTACTTGTATGTTCTCTCTTTTTCATTGTGGAGTGCAGCAAATGTGCTATCGTCTTCAACTCAGCCGCAACTCTAGCCAGTCTTCATCAAGCCAGATTTCAGGGTGAGCTATTGCTTCTAGCTTGGACTGGATCTTCCTCGTCATGTCTTGATGCCTTGAGATTCCGGCATGGACTAGCTTTTACTTATTTTAGCTTCTTAGATACTCTTAGATTAGTAATTTGAGGATAGATGTTCTTGTGGTGATGACTTCCAGGTTTTGGGAATAAATAGTATTGAGTTTTTATAAGTTATTTAATCGATTTTCATTAATGAGTTTTAAGTCTTCCGCATTATATTTTGTTATTTATAGTTGAAACGTTGGGAATTGGATGGGTTGGTTCGCTCACATAGTAGGATAAGTGTGGGTGCCAGTCGCGGCCCGTTTTGGGTCGTGACAAACTTGGTATCAGAGCATTAGGTTCGTTGGTCTCATCACACAAGAACAGGTCTAGTAGAGTCTTAAGGAACGGTAGGGGGACGCCTCTACTTTTCTTTGAGAGGCTATAAGACTTTAGGAAAATTCTATTACTTCTTTCTTTCGTGCTATTACTTGTATCCAATTGGTATCTAGGTGATACAAATTGGTATCTGACCATCTTCACTCTATTTCGCAGATGGTGGAGAACTAGAACAACGACTACGTCAACACCAGCACCGGCGGGACAGGGTGAGTCTGAGCCAGCCACTGAGACTGTAGCTCGAAGAGGAGCAGTGACAAGAGGTCGTGGTAGAGGTCGTAGGAGGACATCCTCTAGAGGAAGAGGACAAGCACCTAGCCCATCTGGTACTAGGGCGATGACTTCTCCACCGACTGAGGAAGTGGTAAGAGAGGGTGAGGAAGGGGAGAATGAACAAGTACAGAATGAGGGATTGCCACCCCAACCTACCCCAGAAATGATCAATCAGGTTCTTGCTTATCTTAGCGGGTTATCTGATCCGGGCCAGACACCTCCAGTGTTTTCTGCACCAGCACCTCAGGTTCCGGAGGTAAAACATGCAGCTACTATGGCCCCCCGCATGGATGCCTCATTGGAAATAGGCACGTTTTCTCGTTTGACTACAGGCCCTATAATGACAAATGATCAGCATGAACTTTTTAGTAAGTTCTTGAAATTGAAACCTCCAATCTTCAAGGGTGCTGAATCTGAGGATGCCTATGATTTTCTGGTTGACTGTCATGAGCTACTACACAAGATGGGTATAGTAGAACGGTTTGGTGTTGAGTTTGTGACTTATCAGTTTCAAGGGAACGCCAAAATGTGGTAGCGATCACATGTTGAGTGTCAACCAACAGAGGCACCACCTATGACTTGGGCATCATTCTCTAGCTTTTTTATGGAGAAGTATATTCCCCGGACTTTGAAAGATAGGAAAAGAGATGAGTTCTTGAGCCTAGAGAAAGGTAGGATGTCGGTTACTGCATATGAGGCTAAGTTTCGTGCATTATCCAGGTATGCCACCCAACTTTGTTTCAGTCCACAAGAGCGGATTCGCCGTTTTGTGAAGGGGTTGAGGTCAGAATTGCGGATTTCAGCCTTACAGGTAGCGGCTACGGCAAAATCCTTTCAAGAAGTGGTAGACTTCGTGATATAAGTGGAAGGAGTGAAGCCAAATGACTTCACCATGGCATCGACATCAAAAAGGTTTCGAAAGGGAGGTGAGTTTAATGGTTCTTACTCTAGAGGACAGGGTTCAGGAGGTTACTTAGTCCGACCAATTCAGTCTTCACTACAGACTGTAGTTGGGGGTCCACCTCAGACCGGTCAACACTTCTCTAAGAGACCTATGCTTGACTCCAAGGAGTGATATGGATGTGGGGAGACTGAACATATTAGGAGAAATTGTCCAAAACAGAGTTATAGACCCCCAATAGCTAGAGGTAGAGGTGGTCATGGTAGAGGCCGTTATTCTGGAGAACGCGGTGGCCGAGGTAATGGTGGTCACCAAAACGGCCGGGGTAACGGGCAAAATGGAGTCACTACAGCACAACATGGTAGGGGCAACGGGCAAACAGGTGATAGGGCCCATTGTTACGCTTTCCCTGGGCGGTCTGAAGTAGAGGCATCAGATGCTGTTATCACAGGTAATATCTTGGTTTGTGATTGCATGGCTTCTGTATTATTTGATCCTGGCTCCACATTTTCATATGTATCTTCCTCACTTGCTACTGGTCTTAATTTACATTGTGAATTGCTTGACATGCCTATTCGTGTTTCTACTCCGGTGGGTGAGTCTGTGATAGTTGAAAAGGTATATAGGTCTTGTCTGGTGACATTTGTGGGGAGCAATACTCATGTAGACTTGGTTATCTTAGAAATGGTTGACTTCGATGTAATTCTGTATATGACTTGGCTCTCTCCAAATTTTGCAATCTTGGATTGTAATGCTAAAACTGTAACGTTGGCCAAGCCTGGGACAGATCCGTTAGTATGGGAGGGTAACTACACTTCCACTCAAGTTCGTATCATCTCCTTTCTTCGTGATAAGAAAATGGTTAGTAAAGGGTGTTTAGCGTTCTTGGCACACCTCAGGGATGATACTTCCCAAGTACCTTCGATTGAGTCGGTTTCGGTAGTTCGTGAGTTTCTGGATGTGTTCCCTGCAGAACTTCCTGGTATGCCACCGGACAGGGATATTAACTTTTGCATTGATTTGGAGCCGGGTACTCGTCCCATTTCCATACCCCCTTATAGAATGGCTCCAGCAGAGTTAAGGGAGTTAAAAGCCCAACTTCAAGAATTGTTAGGGAAAGGCTTTATTAGACCGAGTGCATCCCCCTGGGGTGATTCTATTTTGTTTGTGAAGAAGAAAGATGGGAGTCTTCGGATGTGCATAGATTACCGGCAACTAAATAAAGTAACTGTTAAGAACAGGTATCCTCTTCCTCGCATTGATGATATGTTCGATCAGTTACAAGGTGCTTGTGTCTTCTCTAAGATTGACTTGAGGTCTGGTTATCATCAATTGAAAATACGGGCAGCAGATGTGCCAAAGACTGCTTTTCGAACCAGGTATGGGCATTATGAATTCTTGGTAATGTCCTTTGGACTAACGAATGCCCCTGCTGCTTTCATGAGCTTGATGAACGGGATTTTTAAGCCATATCTGGATCTCTTTGTGATCGTATTTATTGATGATATATTGATATACTCCAAGAGTAAGAAGGAACATGAGGAGAATTTGAGAATTGTGTTGGAAATGTTGAGGGAGAAAAAGCTTTATGCCAAATTCTCCAAGTGTGAGTTTTGTCTAGATGTAGTGTCCTTCTTGGGGCATGTGGTTTCTAAGGATGGGGTGATGGTGGATCCTTCTAAGATTGAAACAGTGAAGAATTGGGTAAGACCTACTAATGTGTCAGAAATAAGGAGCTTTGTTGGTTTAGCTAGCTATTACCGTCGATTTGTCAAGGGATTCTCTTCCATTGCTTCCCAATTGACGAACTTGACTAAGCAGAATGTTCCATTTGTATGGTCGGATGAATGTGAGGAAAGCTTTCAGAAACTCAAGACCTTGCTGACTACTGCACCTATCCTTACCTTGCCAGTAGAGGGTAAGAAGTTCGTTGTGTATTGTGATGCATCCTATTCTGGTTTGGGTGCAGTGCTAATGCAAGAGAAGAACGTAATTGCTTATGCTTCGAGGCAATTAAAGGTGCATGAACGTAATTATCCGACCCACGATTTGGAGTTGGTTGCGGTAGTGTTTGCATTAAAGCAATGGAGACACTATCTATATGGGGTTAAGTGTGAAGTCTATACGGATCATCGTAGCCTACAGTATGTCTTTACTCAGAAAGATTTGAATTTGAGACATAGGAGGTGGATGGAACTACTGAAGGATTATGATGTTACCATCTTGTATCACCCGGGAAAGGCTAATGTTGTGGCAGACGCCTTAAGTAGAAAAGCAGGGAGCATGGGTAGTTTAGCCTACTTACAAGTTTCTAGACGCCCATTGGCTAGAGAGGTTCAGACTCTGGCTAATGACCTTATGAGGTTAGAAGTAAATGAGAAGGGAGGATTTTTGGCCAGTGTGGAGGCGAGATCTTCTTTTCTTGACAAGATCAAGGGGAAACAGTTTGATGATGAGAAACTAAGCCGAATTCGGGATATGGTGTTGCGAGGAGCGGCTAAAGAAGCGATAATAGATGAGGAAGGTGTTTTGAGAATTAAGGGAAGGGTATGTGTGCCCCGTGTTGATGATTTGATCCACACTATTCTTACAGAGGCTCATAGTTCCATATATTTTATACATCCTGGTGCAACCAAGATGTTCCGTGACCTAAAGCAACACTTTTGGTGGAGTAGAATGAAGCGCGACATTGTTGATTTTGTTGCCAAATGTCCAAATTGTCAGCAAGTAAAGTATGAACACCAGATGCCCGGATGAACACTTCAGAGAATGCCCATTCCTGAATGGAAGTGGGAGAGAATTGCAATGGACTTCATGGTTGGTCTTCCAAAGACATTGGGCAAGTTTGATTCTATTTGGGTAATTGTGGATAGATTAACTAAGTCTGCTCACTTCATTCTGGTCAAGGTGACCTACAATGCAGAGAAGTTAGCCAAAATCTACATCTCAGAAATTGTTCGGTTGCATGGAGTTCCACTTTCCATCATATCAGATAGAGGTACGCAGTTTACTTCTAAGTTTTGGAGAACATTGCATGCTGAATTAGGTACTAGGTTGGACCTTAGTACTGCATTTCACCCTCAGACCGATGGGCAGTCTGAGCGAACAATTCAGGTGCTGGAAGATATGCTTCGTGCATGTGTGATAGAATTTGGTGGTCATTGGGATAACTTCTTACCCTTAGCAGAGTTTTCATACAATAATAGCTATCACTCAAGCATTGATATGGCTCCTTTCGAAGCATTGTATGGGAGGAGATGTAGGTCTCCCATTGGTTGGTTTGATGCATTCGAGGTTAGACCTTGGGGTACTGACCTTTTGAGGGATTCATTAGAGAAGGTGAAATCTATTCAAGAAAAGCTTTTAGCGGCTCAAAGTAGGCAAAAGGAGTATGCAGATCGAAAGGTTAGGGACTTGGAGTTCATGGAAGGTGAGCAAGTTTTGCTGAAGGTTTCACCCATGAAGGGTGTGATGCGGTTTGGTAAAAGAGGTAAGTTAAGCCCGAGGTATATTGGACCATTTGAAGTACTTAAGCGAGTAGGGGAGGTGCCTTATGAATTAGCCTTGCCTCCAGGGCTGTCAGGAGTGCATCCGGTATTTCATGTGTCTATGCTGAAAAGATACCATGGGGTTGGAAACTACATCATTCGTTGGGATTCAGTTCTGCTTGATGAAAATTTGACCTATGAGGAGGAGCCTGTTGCCATTCTAGATAGAGAAATTCGCAAGTTGAGATCAAGGGAGATTGCATCCATCAAAGTCCAATGGAAGAATCGACCAGTTGAAGAGGCCACTTGGGAGAAGGAGGTTGATATGCAATAAAGATACCCACACCTGTTCACAGATTCAGGTACTCCTCTTCACTCTTGTTTTTATTCTCGTGATCGTTCGAGGACGAATGATGGGTAAATTGGTATCTATTGTAACAACCTGTTTAGTCGTTTTGAGCAGCAGATTTTATTTCTGAAAAAACTAGCTGAAACGACGGATACCACGACGGACCGTCATGGTCACGACGGACCGTCGAGGGGGTCTCGTTCCAAAACACTTAGATTTCTGGAATTTGGGTACTGAAATCGGCTCTCTGAACTTTGTGATGGAATGGCAGGACGGACCGTCACAGGCGTGACGGACTGTCACAGGCCCTTCAGTAAATTTCAGTCTCTGAATTCTGTAACGACTCAGCAGGACGGACCGTCGCAAGCACGACGGCCCGTCACAGACTGCGTAATCCTAGGCCAGGTCGGATTTCTGTTAAATGTTTTAAGGGGCGTTTTGGACTATTCCTGCTTATAATTATAAAGTTAGTGGTTGAATATTAATAATTCAATTTCTTGAGGGTTAAAGGAGATAACCTTAAATTAATTAGTGGGTTACTTTATACATCTTTTATACTTAATTATATACTAATTAGGGTAAAAGAAAGAGGGTTTTGGAATAAGAAAAATAGAAAGAACAAGAAAGGGAGAAACGATCGATCGAGAGAGAGGAAGAAGCAAAGGCTTTGAAGATTAGCTTGCTTGAATCACGAATTCTTCGGTGGAGGTAGGTTATGGTTTTTATGCTATTCGTAGTAAACTCTTAATAGCGAATGATTACATGATTGTGATAAACCCTTCTATATGCTTAATTGTATGCTTGTATAAATGTGATTACATGATTGTGATAAAATAAGCATGATGAAGCTATTGAATCCTAAATCTTGAAAAAACCCTAATCTGCCTTGTTAATTAGATTGATGATGCCTTAGTATAAAAGAAGGCTTGATGAACTAAAGTGATGAAAGTAGTGAAACGGGTGTCACGAACCGACACGTAGAATTAGGGGATCGGGTGTCACGAACCGACACGTAGAATTAGGGGATCGGGTGTCACGAACCGACACGTAGTATTAGTGGATCGGGTGTCACGAACCGACACGTAGAATTAGGGGATCGGGCGTCACGAACCGACACATAGAATTAGGGGAACGGGTGTCACGGACCGACACGTAGTATATGGAGCGGAGTGTCACGTACCGACACGAGAGAAATAAACATAATGAATCTTGAAAGACGTTAATATGCTCAATCTAATGAACCTAATTCCCAAATGGGTATGGCATTGAGGCTTGAGTCCTCATGGGTGAACTTGGCGGTGCTTATTAATGATTATAGAACTTGTTGTTGCTACATGTTGAGTATTGTAGTTGATTTATGATATTATTTGATATATACTGTTTTCTATTTTGAGTTGGCCGATGATACCTACTCAGTACTTGTGTTTTGTACTGACCCCTACTTATATGTTCTCTCTTTGTCATTGTAGAGTGCAGCAAATGTGCTATCGTCTTCAACTCAGCCGCAACTCTAGCCAGTCTTCATCAAGCCAGATTTCAGGGTGAGCTATTGCTTCTAGCTTGGACTGGATCTTCCTCGTCATGTCTTGATGCCTTGAGATTCTGGCATGGACTAGCTTTTACTTATTTTAGCTTCTTAGATACTCTTAGATTAGTAATTTGAGGATAGATGTTCTTGTGGTGATGACTTCCAGGTTTTGGGAATAAATAGTATTGAGTTTTTATAAGTTATTTAATCGATTTTCATTAATGAGTTTTAAGTCTTCCGCATTATATTTTGTTATTTATGGTTGAAACGTTGGGAATTGGATGGGTTGGTTCGCTCACATAGTAGGATAAGTGTGGGTGCCAGTCGCGGCCCGTTTTGGGTCGTGACATTTAATGAAATTTGAGCGGTGTTAACATCACTAGAAGACTTTCGAGAATTCATAGAGAGAAAATTCGTTCTCATTGTTGTTTAACTAAAAATATTTGTTAAGAGATGAAGAAAGTTCTGTAAATTGTAGGATTTTATCATTTAAGTTTAGGATTCAAGTTACAGTTTGACCAATTTTCTCATTTAGATTTTCTAAATATAAATTTTTCAAAGTATTAACAAATCGTTTCCTATACTGATATTTCATTTTTGCTTCGATTTGTTCTTCAAAAATATTGTGATATGAAAATTAAGTGTAATAGAACTAAGTATTTCCTAGAGTTAATTTTAAAGTAAAGCTAAGAGCAAAGAGTGAGTTCATTTCTCAAAAGCTATAAGGGAACTAAATAGTCCCTAAGAGTTACAAATATTTTCACATGAAAGAGAGGAATGTAGACTTCCACAGAGCCTTTTGATAGTTTTAGAAAGTGGGAACTATGATTTCCACGAGAGCTTTTAAAAGCTAAGTTTGAACAATTACCTCAAACCAGAGAAAAAGTTGTTTTAAAAACATATGAGCTAAGTATTTTGGGAGTAATATATAGCACCGATATGGGAATGCGAGTTCATACAACCTCAAGTCCCTATAAACCATGTAGCCAGCTGGAAAGATAAAGGGTCATACTTTTAGATGATTCCGTAGTGATTTTTAGCATAGACTAGTGGATCCACTTAGTAGTTCAGGTTCTATACTGATGACAAGGTATAGAGCGGTCCTCTTGCAACGTGAGGTAAGATATTGTACTATCGCTTAGGCTCATACTGATGGTTGTTAGTTAGAGAATATGATTTCTTGAGTTAAGCAGAGTCAATGTAAGTTCATTCTTACTCCTTTAAAACTTAGTACTTGTCATTTAACATTTCAACTCACATACTCGTACATTCTTTGCTTCCAGAGAACCCTTTATTGCTTTCAGTTTTTTCCTCATAGAAAGTTGAGGGGTTTGTCCCAACAATCATCTTAGTAGTAGAGGCTTCATAAACAAATAGATAGTCAGACATTCAGTTTTGGTCTCTCTTTAATTTCAGATATACATATATTATTTTAAGACTTAAGTGCCATTTGATCGACACTATTATTTAAAGTGATTTTCATGAGAATGTTTCTAGCTTTATATTTGAGTTAAGTCTTCCGCTGAGTTAAGTAAGTCAGGCCAAGGGTTCGCTCAAGGCCAACAATGGTCGTTGGGTGCTGGACACGTCCAGGGTATAGGCTCCGGGCGTATAACAAGAAAAGATGAAAGATAGAAATAATTAATGTAATAACTATGAGAATTCATAATATTATAACTAAAGAATGTTAAAGTGTGTGAATAACCTTTGCAATAATAAGTAATAACTAAGAGAATTTATAATATTATAACTAAAGTATTAATGTGCAATAGATGTATTTCTAATAAATTATATAGTTACATAAATAAATATGACTTTTAATTAGTGTTACTATTTTTTTTCATATTGTTATTAGATTTTAATTTAGTGTAGGGACAAAATGAAATGTTTATTCCATATTATTGAATATAAAATTTATTTTGTAATTAATAATTTTTTTTAAATGATTCATATATATTCACATATTTTCACGGTTGAGAAGTTCAATAATTTTGAAAAAAATTTGTTCAAAAGCATATATTTGCATACAAGAAAATTTGTTGATAAAATGAAATGAATTTTGACTACGTCATGTTAATTTCATATATTAAAACATTACATACTAATGTATATATTAAGCAAAAAAAAATATTATGTCATCAAATATATTTTCATCAAGTACTTGAGGTTATGGAATGTACCCTCTTAAAATTGAATGATTTACTTCAACTGAATAGTGATACCTCATATGAAAGAAGAAGAGTAGGAGATTAAAAAATCATTGTAGTTGAAAAATGAGAGGAAACCCCTCTATTTATAGTCAACTAAGGATAGTATGAACAACTATTTTTTTTTGTTTCTTATCTGAAATGTCACGACATTTCCGAGAAGTCACAACCCTTTGAAAAAGTCAAAACTTTTTGAAAAAATCACAACTCTCTGGAAAGTCATAACTCATCAAAAACTCACAACCCTTTGAAAAAAGTCACAACTTATTGAAAAAGTCACAACTCATCGAAAAAGTCACAACCTTAGTTAGGGATATTATAATAATTTAACATTCAAGTTAGAAGTTCATGTTTTTAAAAAATTAATCATTTTCAAGTCTTCGTTGGCATAAATTCAATAATTCATTATTTTTTTAATCATTATTCAAGGAATTGAGTCATTAATTATTATTTTTTTAATAAATAATATTTATTAAATAACATCATGTGTTTGGTTACGATTCTTGGTTTGTATTATTTTTTTCTAAGAAAAAAAAGGTCTTATGTGCGTCTACGCTCCTAGGAAAATCATTGTTTTTAAAAACATCAGTGACTAACAGAATTTATATTTTTATCCAAAAATTATTTTTAATCAAACATGAGTTAATAAAGCGACCGTACTAGAACCACAGAACTCGAGGGGTGTCTCACATCTTCCCTCCGATCAATAGAATTTCTTACCTAATCTTTATTTCTTAGACTAAAAAATAAAGAGTCATTTCCTTTTAAATTAGGAATTTACCATGTGACATGAAACACTCAACACCTCAATTTCAAGTGGTGATTAATAATTAATATTTTTCCTTTTCCTTTTATTTTCAAAAAAATAATGCCCATTACATTGCTTAAGAATTTTAAATGAAGAGGTGTGACATTGATTATTGAATAATTTATGGAAAAAAAATCTTAATGATATCATAACAATATAAATATATGTATAATTTATATAAATATCATAGTGTGAAATCTAAATTATCACTTATTCCTATTATTTTTATAATTACATAATCTCATATTTTTTAGACATTTTAGATACATAATTAAGGATCCGGATACATTATTGTTGATACATTATGTATCAATCTATTGCACTTATTAAGGGGAAAAAAGCTGTAAAATCAATTTAAAATTTCATAGTATCCATTTGTTCCACTATTTAAGGGGAAAAACTGAAAATTAAATTAAGATTCCACAAATTACGTTATTCCATTCAAAATTATTATCAAGAATTCAAAATCCTATAGTGTAACAATCCAAAAATATTAAAAAATTAAATTTCTTCTTCTTGTTCGTCGTTCTCTCTGTTTCATAAAAAAATTTGTCAAAATTTTGAAAAGCGGGATGAGTTATGAAGGATTGTATGAAATTGTTGTTGGACAAACAATTTCTTTTTTAAATCTTCAAGTTCATCAAATATCTTTTCGATTTTGAGTCAAGATTATCAAAAAAATTAAGATTCTAAATTCTTCTCCAGTCATTGAAGATCCTTTCCATATTGTTCAAAATTGACAAAAATTTTGAATTTCAAAATTATTCTCCTAGTTCATTGAAGATTCTTTCAATTCTGATTAAAAATTATCAAAATTTTCGAGAAGATATATCATGAAGATCCTTTTAATTTAAATTGATAAGTGTTGTATTTCTACTTGGTACACTAAATAAGAAGGTGTTGCTCATAAAATTTTAGGTTTGAGATCAATACATTATTATTTGGCAAATGTTATGTTACAGATACATTTAGTATAAATTCAAATTTACGTATCATAACAAAAAAATTAGTGCATGATATATTATTATTTATGTATGTTCTTTTGTTTGAGATCATGAAAATCCTTTCGATTGAATTGATAGATATTATATTTTTACTAGATACATTAAATAAGTAAGTGTTGCCCATAAGATTTTAAGTTTGAGATCGATAGATTATTGTTTGGTAATTGTTATGTATAAGATACATCTAGTATAAATTTGAATTTACGTATCATAACTAAAAAAATAGTGTTTGATACATTATTATTTATGTCTGTTATTTTATTTGAAAAATACAACACTTTAATTTTTTTAAAAAATACATTATAGTAATTGTTTGAGATCGATACATTATTGTTTGGTAATTGTTATATATCAGATACATTTAGTATAAATTTGAATCTACGTATCATAACTAAAACATGCGTTGATACATTAATCGTTAAGTAAAATACATTATATTTTATACATGATACATTAATCTAATGCGTGAGATACATTAATCTGATGCGCTAATACATTAATTTAATGCGCAAAAATGAGGAATTTTAAAAATTTGTAAAACAATAGATTTAAATCTCGAGCATGTGTCCTTCCTCGATTTCTTTGCTCACAAATGTATCACGAGTATAATTTGATATTGTGTACGGAAACATATTCTTCTAAATTTGAATAACCGTAGAAGATACATAGCAACACTTGATACATGATAAAATGTTACATTTGGTAGAGACTACTTTTCATTTCATAATGTAGTTTCACCAGCAAAAGAGGATCTCCTAAAACTGATCTTTTTGCAGGAAACAATATGAATACATCATATCTTTTACCTTTCCCTTATGCATATTATGAAGGTGAAAATGGAGGAGAATTCGATAATTCTTTGGAAAAAATTGTAAAGCGAAAATTTTAGTTGTTTTGAAAAAAATTGTAGAGAGATATTACTGAAAATAGAGAGAATTAAATCTGAAATTTAAAAACTGAAGGAAGTAAATATTGAGGGAGTGAAAATAGGAAGAGATAGAGTGAGTAAAAATATGAAGAAGTTAAGGGAGTGAAATAAGGAGTAAAAATAGAAAGAAAAACGTGTATAACTTTATGTATCTGGAACAATAGGTTTGAAAGGAAAAAGAGGAATTTTAAAAATTTTTTTAAATGATAGGGAATAATAGAAATTATAGAAAATAAAGATGTGTATATAGGTAATTTATCCAATTCTTGTGCCCACATTGTTTCACTAATGCAGGGCTTGACGACTCTCTCCCTCTGTTCATGGCTAGTTAATCAGTTTAGAGATTTGAAAAAAACTTGGTGAGTCCTCAAACTTCGTGGACCATGTCGTCTTTATTACTTTCTTATGTCTTTACTTTACGAATATTGTACGTGGTGTACGAGTTACATCTTGATCACTTCCTTGATGTTGTTTGTAAAGACTATGTTAGATTTCCGCCTTTATCTTAGAACTCTTTCATGATATGAAATATTCTACTTTTGTCTATTATATTGTGTATGTGTATGTCAAGTGACTTGTGTATGGCCTCTTGGGTGTACTTTGGATCATGATGCCCAACCGCATAAATTTAGACTTCAGAGCCTAAATCTCTTTGGCTAAGGGCTGCTTAAACATCCGCAAATAAGTCAAACTACCCATACTAACCATTTCCCGGCTCAATGAATCTATCATCACATTGACCTTTCGTGGATAATACTAAATAGTCACATAATAATCCTTAAGCAATTCCATTTATCTCATTTGTCTTAGATTCATATCTTTCTGGAGTGAACACATGTTTGCGTTGATCAATGGATACCTCACACTTGACTCCATGAAGATAATGTCGCCAGATTTAGTATTTTTTTTTTACAACAATAACTTTAGCTAAAAACTATAATTCTAAAGTAACAGTAGAATAGAAAAAAGACTCTTTAATAACTTAATTATAAATTAGAACAACATTTTACTCAATGGTAATACATCTAAGGGAAAAAATATAAATCTATCCCTGAACTATCATATAGATGACATGTAGATACTATCTGTTATACTTTTGGGATATTAGTACCCCTGTCATCCAAAAACTAAAGCATATATGTCATTCACTTTAATGAAAAATTGAATAGAAACACGTGGTGCAATCTTATCAGTTGATCCAATAGTATAATAATGTTGATCGATTGATAAGATTATGACACATGTATGTCCGTTTGTATAAAGAGTATATATGCTTTAGATTTAGACGATAGTGGTACCAATGTCATAAAATTTGTCAGAGAATATCTGCATACCATTTACGATAATTTAGAGGTATATTTATCCTTTTATTCTACATCTAATTGAACATTTTGAATACTAAAACATATTTAAAATAAATATTGTGCATGTCAAGGACTATGCTTTTTTATGCAAAGTCTTTGAGAAAAAAAATAAGTATATTATTTTAAAAGTATAAACTCACAAAAGAAGTGATAATTTAAAGGTTTTTATAGTCATTAAGCTCAAATTAATATTACTCCATCCTTCCTTAAACAGGCCGCGCTTCAGTAATTGTCACCTCTTTTCTGTTTTCCCTTCGCCTCTTCATCGGCAACGTCACTTCTGATATCAATGTCGACTTCTTCAACGGAATTCTAGGGTTTCAATGATCGGCATTGTCGGTTTTCTTCCCATTTGTTCCTTCTTCACGTTTCCCGAACTGAATTTCAGCTTACTCTCCCCGAATTTCATCTACATTTTGTGAAATTCTCATCGTTTACCCACCGAACAGTCTCTCTCGAAATTTTAAGTGATCACCGACGGTGAAATCTGGTAATGTCGCTGTGTTATCCATTTCTTTTCATTTGATTTATTTTTGCAGATTTAAAATTTATTTTAGCTTTATTGAAAGAGGATATTTTGAATTCTATTATAGGCATTTTATGATGATTCAATTGAAGCATTATTCATTAATCGTTTCCTCAATTTCACAATTTCGTACATATATCTCATGTTGTTGATGATGATTAGTATGTATACTTGGATAAATATGTGTATATGGTATTTTGATGTTTATCTGTCTAGGAAATCTAGTAAATGTGGTCGAAGATGTAACGTAAAAACGGAAAATTCCTCTGTTTGTCTAAGTGTTGTCACTTGACAGTTTACGTGTGACTTTTGCAATGGCATTGTGCCATATAATCTGAGGTGCAGTTAATGAACATTGTATTTGACATACCTGTTTTGTGGACCTTCTTTTGAGCACTCATTGATTTTTATTTGTATTTTATTTTTTGTTGGATAAGTGAAGCATTTCATCATGGATACTTGTGGCATTTTATTGGATAAAATTTTGATAATTGCAGTTCTAGTTTTGCTGAAATTAACTTTTCCAGAACATTACTTGGGGTTGGGTTCCCATAGGTTGATGACCAATCTAAACATGGTCTAACAATGATGAATCCTTCGAATGCTCGACAGAGGGAAATGGAGGTAGTTTATATAACCAACTCCAACTAACGTGGGATTGACAACAAGTAATTGATGATAGAACATGGGAACTTCCTCAATTTTACCACTTGAACTTTATTTTTATGGTTGCTTACTCTCATCAAAGTTTTTCGCCCATAAACAGATATCCTATTACATGTTCTTAATGAATTTGACAAAGAATTTACATCTTCTTTACAAATGGGTCCAATACCCTAATTTGTCTACAGTTTGAGGTTAGCTTAACATTCTAAGAAAATTTTGATACACTTCGTAATCAGAAGTTTGCTTGTTATTATGACTTCTACACTTGATGCCTTCTATTTGTTACCCATTTCCTTAGTGTTTTGCATTTTCCTGATGCTTTAACTTTGAAAGCTAGAATTCTTTATAGAGCGGAGGTTGTAGCCTACTTAAGTATCTACCTAATGAAGGGCCAATCTTTTGTTCATGTTAAGTAGAGATTTACCCTGATACACATCAATGCCATAGGAGTTTTACGATATTTTAGCTAGTAAGCGCGCTCAAGTTCAGGCAGCCAAGGGTGTGGTCTAGTGGTCAATGAAGTTGAATCAGAATCGTGAGACCTTGTTCAAATCCCAGCAAAGACAAAGCACCAGGTGATTTCTTCCATCTATCCTAGGCTCCTAGCTTTGGTGGACATAATTAGCCATTACTTATTGCTGGTGGGAGGGGACAAATATCCCGTCGGAGCAGTCAAAGTGCGCGAAAGCTGGCTCGAAAATCACAATTATAAAGAAAAGTGCCATCAACTTCGGATCTTTTCTATGCCAAAATTTTCGTTACCTATTCATGTGTGTTTAATGTAACTATTGATGATGAAAAAGACTTGGAAATGCTTGCCCGTTCACTATAATTGTTTACCTATTCAAATAGGAAAAATAGGAAACTTGCAAGTGTTGGGTGGCTAAGAGTGCTTACAGCAGCAATAAGGTGGAAGACCCCTATTTGCAGTCTTACTGTGCTCTTTATTCTGCATGAACTATTTGCTTGTCCTTTTGTTTCATCTGGAATTATAGGGTGTTCACTTAGTACACAACTTAATCAAACATATATTCTGGTATGCCATTCTTCAAATTTACTGGAAATTTATCTTTTTGAATTGTAGTTTCACAAGAACTTGATGGTATGTCCTCTTGGAAGTGGGAGAATGGAAACCTTGACAAGGTTTCTTGTAGCTGGAAATATCCAACGAACAGCTTCAGGTGAATAATAAAACTCAATGAGGCAGTTTATGTGTTTATGTCCATTTAATTGTGCTTTATCATGTTAGCTATAAGTCTTGACCTGGTCTGGTGTGCTCCTTGTTGTCTCATATACTTCTATTTTCTTTTGTCACTATCTTTTTACTTTTGTTTGTTGAGATACTTTACCTTTGTTTCTCACTGCCTTCTTTCCTTGGCAGAGGAAGCAGGCCACCATAAATTAGCTGCTCAGTACATTCAAAGAGAATTAAGAGAGGCAGATGAAGCAAATTTGATTGATGAAGAAGGTATTATGTTCTCTAGCTTTTTCACCTCAAGTCCAGTTGCTTGGCATGGAAGATGAGAAAAGTTCATGTTGATTTTGGCTTGATTGGCATGCTTTGTTGATAAGATTTACTTTTTCATCTAGATTTACAATTTTAAGTCTAGTTTAAGAAATTTCAGTTTAGCGAGTGTTGAAGTTTTAGGTGTATCAATTGGTTTACCATTTAATGCATCTATATCTGCTTTATTGCTTTTATTGTTCGATCACCTTGGCATGCTCTTCTTGCAGATATGCACGTGTTTGGTTTGAGGCCACTTACCGATCCTTTGCATTTGGTAAGGTCCAGCAAGTGCATCTGTTCAATCTTGACTAAGATCGTTCTACTTGTTGATACCATCACAGAAGTTTTATTGCTAGACAAGTTCGTTTCAAATAATTTTTCACATTACAAAAGAGTATGTCTTTCTTTGGTCTATGTCAGTGTTCAGAAAACATGAAAATAGAATGATAATGATATAAGGAAGGGAGTGGTAGCACAGACAAAAACAGACGGAGAATTGTCCCGGCAGTGATATGGTGGGCCATTTGGAAATTCAAGATGTTCTGAAAGTATCAGTAGTACTTTACATAAGACTAAAATGGACTGCATTATCACTTTTTCTCATTGGTGTAGTTCTGAGTAAATAGATGATCCTGCAACAATTGTAGACATTCTAGGATCCTTTTAAGATGAAATAGGACCTGGGATAGGTTTTCTTTTTTTGGGTTGCTGAGCCTACTCAGTTGTATGTATTATGTAGCTTTGGGATGTAAATTTTTGGGATCCCAGCCTTAGTGCTGAAGATTTTATACAAACCCGTTACCTTTGTCAAAAAAAAAGAAAAAGAATGATAATGATATAAATGTAGTGTCATACATGTTTTCTTTGACCTCGTATATAGCTAAATAAGCTTTATCTGTCGGACTGTGCATGGACTATCATGTCTTAAGGCAGAAATAACTCATCAGTCAAAACATTAAGGCAGAATTGGGTTATAAGTAGTTTTATCGTGTAATGATTTGACATTTGGACCTAACTCAATCCCAAAAGCTAGCTCATGAGCGAAGGATTTCCCAAATCCATATAAACAGACCACCAGCCCATTCCCCAACCAATGTGGGACTTTGACCCACTTTAACACCCCTTTCACGCCCAGGCCTAACTGGAGCGTGGGCTGGGAGTCCAAACGGGAATGGACCATACCATGTAAAAATATGACACCTAGCCTAACTCAACCCCCAAAGCTAGCTCATGAAGGGAGGATTGCCCAAGTCCATATAAGCGGACTGCTAGTCCATTCCCTAACCAATGTGGGACCATGCACTCTAACATCTAATTAGAACTCAACTATGACTTCCGTCTGAATGTGTATGGGTAGTAACTGCTGAATAAACCACATCCTTCAGCATCTACTATGATAAATTACTCATCTTATATGTAAAAAATTAGAGAACTAAGGTGGAACTTTTATTTCATATTTTACTTGAAAAAGATAGAACACCCCCCCACCGGCCACACATAAAAAATAAAATAAAATAAAATAAATAAAATGTGTATGCCATGTTGCTAAAATGTCTCAATAGACTAAGCAGAAAGGTCGGATTTTGCAGGCTTATGATACTTTGGCAATGTTGACTTGAGAATGTGATATGATGATATTCATGAGAATTAGTTGAACTAATGAGGTCCTTTGGACTTTGATATATTGAATTAGTTCACGCATATGAAGAGATATTAGGTATTATAAAATTGCATTTAGAAAGGGAAGATAATATTTTATAACTACTAAGTGTGAATAAATTGAAGATATCTTTTGGCTGCTGCCTTTAGGAGAAATTAGACCTTTAAATTTAGCAGAGGGGCAACACTATGTATTAATTTGAAAATATAGGAGTAACTCTATTTTTTGATGACCGTGGTGATAGCAGTATCTCTATTAGGGGGACAAAATTCTATTAATCAATCAATAATTAGGCCTCGATCCCAAAATAGTTTGTGTTGACCATATGAATCCTCAGCAGCCATTCTGTCTATTCGAGATCACAATACTAAAATTTTTTTGCCTTAAGACAAGTTGTAATACACTAATAGAAGTCTCAAACCAGATTAAAAAGAACTTTGGAAAGCACTAGACTTAGTTTAAGTATATAGCAATGTCTAAGCTATTTCTCACTTGTGGTATCGTGTATATAGATTCTTAGCTTCCATCATGTTCTACCCTTAATTAGTCCGTCCGCCTTCTGATCAAACTTTTCTAGCAATTTTTTTTCTGTTTTTCTCCTTAAAAAGGGATAGAGTCTTTCCTAGATGTTCCCGCCTTCAATCATCATAATGGATTAGAGAAGTTAAATTATTGTTCCTAAATCAATAACCCTATCAACAAAGGCGTGAAAACTTTGCTAGGGTAAGGTCTGCATATATCCCGTCCTCCCTAGACCCCACTTTTTGGAGTTATACTGAGTATGTTGTTGTAGACTTAGTTGGAGTTCAATTTTAGACTTCCAATTTTTATTTTGGTTTTAAAAACCAAATTGTTTTGTTTTATTGTTGAAGAATGATCAGAGTGTAGGGTATTAGTGTTGGGTTTGTCTTTTGGAAAAAGATATTCAAGGGATAAAACATGTTTAGGCTTTTCTATAGATGAATTGAATTCATTAGAATGATATTCAAGGGATAAAACATGTGTTCGTGCTCTCTCTCTCTCTCTCTCACACACACACATATCCAACTTAATATTTTTTTCTTTTTCTATTGAAATGTGTTCACAATACATAAAACATGTGTTCACGCGCCCTTCTCCCATAAGCATAATGATAGGCCAACTTTAACTAGCGCAAGGTTTAGTAATTAGATGTTTAGATAGTATATATTGTGTTGGCCATCTCAAAAAAAGTATACCGTGTTGGTTTTGATGTCGAATTATTCAAAATAGTAGTTGATAAGTATAAAAATGAAGTAGTAAGTTAAAATGATGTTGTGTCAAATTTAAATTTAATATAGAGATGTAATTGTTTATATTACTTCGAATTATTGGAGGAACAGCTTTTTCATTTTAGTAAATAGGACAAATTTTACTTTTTGCGGTGGAGTGAAAGTAGGCCAGTCTTATTGTAATGGAGGGAGAGCAACATTAACGCTCTCAAAGACCTTGTGTTTGTTACTCATCTCATGATGGCAGTATTTTGCTTTAATTTTAGTTTCCTTCCAAGCATATTCCTTTAGTCTAGCAGCAAACAATCTACTCTCACCTGGTGAAAGGAAATATGGTTGATCACCTAGTAGGAAATTTCTCCAATAGAAGATTTAAAACTGTTGCCTCAAAATGACTTGCATGATTGCTTGCCTGATGATAATAATGCATTGCATTCATAGTTTTGTGGAAAAATTGATTCTTGAATGTTTGTTCTTAAGGTGTGTTGCAATGCTTGTAAGAAGCCAATAAAGGCCAGCCAATACGTTGCCCATTCAGGTTTTTCCCCTTTTTTTAGTAACTTAAAACATCTTGTGTTCATGTGTCATTGTAGTTATACATCAGTTTGTTGTATGCATAGTTTTATTTTGACTCTTAAATAGACGCTTTTACCTTTAGTTTACATTTGCATGGACTTATCATAGTTGGAAATAACATCACACATGATAAACTATGGGATACTAGTCCCAAAATCATTATCTGCCTCAATCATTTCTTCTTTAAGACAGCAGAAATGTGTATATTATTAAGTAGTTCCATAATGCCATTGTCAGTGCAATGCTAATAATGTAATGGATCTTTGTGGGAATCTTTCATTTCTTTTATGAACGATATTCTGCTTTTCTTGAATTGCTTTGTAATCTCGAACTGACTATTTTATATAGTTCCAGATACATATCAAATCATGAAATTTGTTTTGGAGCAACTTCATATAAGAAATATGTTAAGTTTTCTGTCAATCTTTTCTAGAAGCAAAGCTTAAAATGTAAGAGAGGATATTTTTCTGCTTATATCCCCAAAGAAAAAGAGGGGATACTTTTCTAATTAATTTTGTTTTAACACAAACGGGGCTGGTTATTTTCTTGGGTTTAAGCCTGTTGAAGTACTTTTTTTCAAATTGATAGCAGTTTGACTTTAATCTAAGGCGGTAGTCTACTCTGATATCATGTGAAGGAATCGGAGCATCCAACTAAAAACCTCTAGAGTTATCAGTAGGGAAGCCCCGGAATATTACAAACCCTTTTGGAGATCCTTACACTACCAATTTAGGACTAGTATATTCTTTAATACCCTCCTGCATGTGTATCCAGGTTCTAGTGATTACATATGGATTTTCTGGAGCCTCTGGAGACCCTAACTTTGCCAATATAGGACTAGTTTATTCTCCATAAGCTTGTATGTCTAATCGTATTGAGTACTCTAACCATCTCATCCAAAAACTTTTATTTGTTTAACTATGTCTTGACACTCTCTCATGTACGTGCTTGATTGTTTTCTTTCTTTCTATCTTTAGTTTTTGGGTCAAGCATGTGAATATCCTTTTTTGTGAATGATTGGTGAGAGTTGAATCTAAGATTTTTTCTGCTGTGATACTACATGAAAGAATCTGAGTATCTAAGTCAAATCCTTAATGCTATGAGTGAAGTACCCTGAACAGTATAAATCCCCTTGGAGACTTCTACCTTATCATGAATATGTCCTCTGTTAAGTGTCAGATAATACTTATTGCCCTAACCCTTTTTAACTAGTTGCACGAGATGGCCCGTGTCCATCTCTCCATACCATCTCAACTTTTTCTCCCTAGTTCGTCAGTAGAAAATGTAGAAACTGTACTGTTAGAGATATAACCCTAATTATTGAGTAGTACAAAAAACTAAGTAGTAGTAGTAGTAGTAGTAGCGTTTGTTCATGTTGCATTTTCTTGGTCACTATTGCCTTGTGACAGAAACTTTGATGAATTAGAAGTTTCTCTCCAATGTTTCTCCTTAAACATTTCGACATATAAACAGTATCTTCCTATTTCCCTAATTGAGTAATCAACCCTGTCGTTTGGGTGGTTGGTGTATGCGCAAAGACCCTTGAAATTGCCGAACAGGTTGAGTCTCTGCACAATCTTTTCCAAACTTCAAAAAGATGTTATCACCATAGCTGAGTTTTGTCTTAATTTAGTCTTGGAAAGTGATGACCAGCTTTAAAACTACTGTCTTTTGCCTCTCTAGTCGTCCATCTTGTTTAACATGTTTTATCTTTTCAGAGCTTTGTAAGTCATTAATCTCTGCAGAAGAAATTGCTTTGGAGGTCAATGATGGTACCGTACACAAGAAACGCCCGAGGAAAGAGAGGAAAAAGTCACTTGCTGCATACACTAGTATCCTTTCCCTAAATGAACATTGTTTTTGGTTGTCCTATGCTCTTGAAGAAAAGTTTATGAGTTCATCTCTGCAGTAATCTATAGCTGAGATCCGTTCACATACTTTAAGTTGTTTCTATGGTGTATTACTTCTCTTATTTCTTAATAATGATTTGCCATCTTTAATTTCCTATAGACAAACCTACATCAGTCAGAAAGAAAGCAAAACCTGAATTGTTAGATAATGGTTTTGCTGCATCATCATGCTGTTCAGAGGAGCTTCATTCAACTGTTTCCTTTCCTAAAGAGAAAAGTATTGTCCTCTTTTTCTCGTGTTTCTTGTTCTCCTTGTGATTCTTGTAGTCAGTTTCCTTACTTTACTGATGATCCATAGGATTTAGCTTAATTGTAATATCCATTTATTCCTACATTCGACTAAACGATTCCTTTGTATTGTTATTATGTTCCTAACATTGTTTAATGAATTAAATGCACAGTTCTTTATACTCCCTCTATACTTTTGTATATAACACGATTTCCTTTTCAATTTGTTCCAAAAAGAAACGGCGCCTTTCTATATTTGAAAACTTGTTAACTTCTCATTATACCGTTAATGAGATGCTCCTATATCTTACAAAATGGCATGACATCCTTTAAGACCACAAGTTTAAGGGTACTTTGTTGTGTGCCAAAAATCTTTCTTAAACTCAGTGTCTAGTCAAACATTATGAAATATGGAGATTAGTTTCTTTTCTTTTTTCAAATCCAATACTTGGACAAAATGTTCCCTTCTTAATGTTTTGATGTAGGTGGGAGAGAGGGTTGTGAAACGTTAGTTTTGGGAGCTTCTATTTCTCAAGGGGTGCCTCACCAAATGAAATGATAAAGAAGTTACCTGTTTGTCCCTCTATATTTCCTTACAGCATTTCTGTGCGGTCACAAGAGCTTGATTTATAGTAATTTTGCAAAAGCTACATATTCATATGGTTCTTATGCTGATTGCCTTGTTTATTCCGTATAACTGCAGGAATTTCATCACACTTAAATGTGGCCAGTGTGAGAAATAGTTCCATGGTTAATCCCGGACCTGTAGATTGCTCAGAAGGTGCAATCTTGCACCAGGAAGAAAATTCTAAGATGTATGCACTTATCACTTGATGTAGGCAATGCCTTGCATTTTTCCTCTTCCTCTTTCGGAATGCATATTTTAACTTTCAGTTAGTACAAACATTTGGAATCAAACAGTCATTGCATTGGAGTATATAATTTTCCATCTGTTGGTGTGTAAACCATCAAACCTATTGATGATGGCTCATATGTGAAGAGAATGCAGTATTATTATTTCATTTTGAAGATTGAGGTAGATGCTTCTTTTATAGGGTACTTTTGGCTGGTTTAAGTTACCAGTTGATTAGTTTTGATACAATAAAGACATACATGCACCACAAAAATCATATTAAGGCCCAATTAAGTGGTTAATCTCTTCGAACTGTGTTGGGAAAATGAAGATCCTTTTTCTTGATATCATAAATTGATGACATTTTTCTTCATCTTATAGGCTAATTGTGGGAAATCGGCAGCTATTAGCTGATTTTGGTGCAGTAAATGGTGTTACTAAGAGTTGGTCTGCAAATTCAAGAGAAGCTATTCCCGGTAAGGCCAGATTTATATTTCTTCATAAAGTTACTGTAACACCTCGTTTTCATGAGACGCCAAGGCACCTAATGAGCCACTACCCCTTAGGTGGACATCTCAAAACATTATTTATTTCAACCAGTTTAAAGCGAATGACCATTTTGTGAAAGAAAGAACCAAGTCTAGAAAGAGTAAAGATACAATACAATTCCATTTGACTTTATGAATGGGATTGGACCTATCTACGAAACATCTGGCATTTCTCTCCCTTCATACTGACCACCATATACATGAGGGAATCAATCTCCACCATCTCTTTTGGCTCTTACTTCCCCCTCTTCTGATCCAGCAGCTAAGAAGGTCTGATGTATGCTCAGGCATGGCCCAGCTATAGCCAGTAATGTTGAGAAACAAATTCCACAACTGAGCAGTGTACTTGCAGTGCAAAAAAGGGTGCTTGCTTGTCTCCTCAGTCACCATACACAGAAAACACCTAGAAACCAATTGTCTCTTCTTCTTCTGTAGCACTTCTTGGGTTAGGCAGGCCCTTTTGATAACCAACCAAGTGAAGCACTTAACTTTGGTAGGAATGCTGCTTTTCCAGAAATAATTCCACTTGCATTGAGTATTTGTATTAGTCACCTGGAGACCTCTTGTGTAGGCACTCTTTACAGAAAATATCCCGTTACCATTGTGTTTCCAAAGAGGTATATCAACCTCTGTACTGCTAATAGAAACTTGCTCTATTTTTCCCAGTAACAGGGCTACCCTCTCTATCTCCCAATCATTTAAACGCCTCCTAAAAGAGATATCCCACCCCTGTGTGGACCAGCACTCTCGGATTGTCACCTCAGAGTTTACACAAATAAGAAATAGGTCAGGGAAAGCCTCCTTTAAAGGAGTTTGATCAAACCACCTATCTCTCCAAAAATGTCAAAGCTATAGTTTTAACTGGTAAATAATTAATACTATAATAATGTGAATGTATATATCTTTTTTTCTTATTTTAAGATTTCATCTCATATATATATATATATATATATATTGTCTTTGCTCCATTGCCAACCTTGAGGCAAATATTGTCTTCCATTAATTGTCATAAATTCCTAATTGTTCTCCATACTTCACTCCATAGGTATCAGTTACCATTTCCGTGCACCATGGGCTAGCTTCACCATACTTGGACACAATGACTTCCTTCCATAAAGCCTTATCCTCATTGATGTATTTCCATAACCATTTCAGAGGACTCTCATTTGCAGCCTAAGATTTCTGATTCCCAGACCCCCACTTTTGCTGGGATTGGAAGAAGTGACATCACATAAGTAGGAAGTGAGTCAAGGACAGAGTTTATCAAGATCAATCTACCCCCCATTGATAGGTACTGGGCCTTCCACTTAGCTAACTTTAGCTAACTTCCTCTAAGTTTTCTCTAGAATCCCATCCCATATCTCTAGTGCTTTGTGTTTATAGCCTAGGGGCATACCAAGATAAGTGGTTGGTAGCCTTTTTATTCTGCATCCTAGTATGTTAGCCAAGCTCTGAACCTGAGGAACCTCCGAAACTTGATAAAGGCTGCTCTTTCCCCAGTTGACTCTCAACCCTGAAGCACTCTCAAAGAGTATCGAAGTTAGTCTGATAAACCTAATTTTATCCACGGTTGGCTCACAAAATATGATTTTGTCATCTGCATACAATAGATGGCATATCTCCTTACCCTCTCCCATTCTATTGTTCATCTCGAAACCTGTGATCCATCTCTTTTGGATTGCAAACCTCATCATACTGTCAAACCCCTCCATAGCTAAAATAAATAGGAAAGGAGAGAGTGGATCTCCTTGTCTCAAACCCCTCTCAGAGGCAAAAAACCCAATAGGTTCACCATTCACAAGAACAGAGAATCTAACTGTTTTGATACAAACTTCCATCCATTTCACCCATTTATCTCCAAATCCCATTTGCCTTAGGATATTGAGGAGGTAGTCCCAGTTCACATGATCATAAGCTTTTTGTATGTCAAGCTTACACATTATTCCAGGAATACCATTCTTCCTTCTTGCATCTATGCACTCACTGGCTAATAATGCAGCATCCATGATTTGTCTTCCCTTTATGAATGCCATCTGATGGTTGTTGACTAGCTTATCTACCACTGTTTTGAGCCTCTCAGCTAGAATTCTAGCTATGATTTTGTAAATCCCCCCACCAGACTAATAGGTCTATAGTCTTTTAACTCTGTGGCACCTGGTTTCTTTGAAATTAATGCTATGAAGGTTGCATTGAAGCTTTTCTCAAAAGTTTGGCTGGTGTGGAACCCAGAAAGTTTTGAAGAAAACCATTGGGAAACCATCTTGACCAGGAGCCTTCTCCATAGCACACATGTTAAGGCATTTCATGATTTCCTCTTCTTCAAATGGTCTCTGCAGCCATGCCTGTTCTTCGTCAGTAATTTTTGTTCCTCCATGTAGATTTAGATCTGGTCTCCATTGCTCAGTCTCTTTATATAGCTCTTTGTAGAAACTCTGCACCGCTTCTTTAATACTGTTAGGATTATTTATTTCAGTGCCATCCACATTTAGTTGATCTATAGAATTGAACCTTCTATTTGCAGTAGCAATTCTATGAAAAAGCTTTGTATTTTTGTCTCCCTGTTTCAGCCATTGAATCCTTGACCTTTGTCTCCAAGCGATCTCCTGATTTTTTGAAAAGTAAGTTTGAAAATATTTTATCAAAGAAGTAGTTTAACTAGGAGAAGTAATATAAATGAAGAATCTGATACAAGTGTTTCAGAATAGAGAATGAAACCAAAACTTGCACGCATCCCAACTCATACTATTCATGGAGCACGTGAAGGGTTTTCAAAATACAACATCGGGCTTAAGCCCAACTATGTAAGTAAAATTTATCGTAGCTGGCAGTTTGACTCGACATCGTTGAGAAATGACCACAAATAGGACGAAGAAATGCCCAACGTGCCATGAAAAGTAAAACCTGCAACCAAACTGGTGTGAGTCTCACTAGACTTCAAAGGATTACTTTATTAATAACAATGTTGCCAACAGTTTTCAACATCATAAGTATGGAATAGATATTAGTATCTCAAATCTGCACAACAGATAATATATCCAGGGATCTCATCGTCAGAGCACAACTTAATAATAGGCCTCTACGACTAACATGGCTAGACCAAATAATCAACAACAATAAAACCCCAGAACTGTGGAGAGTAACTCTTGCCCAACCATCTTTTAAATAATCAACAACAATAAAACCTTGAAACTGCGGAGGGTAATTCCGGCCCAAATGTCTTACAAATAATCAACACAATCTTGGAACTGCGGAGGGTAACTCCAACTATCTTACTAATAATCAACAAAAATAAAACCTCAAAACTGCAGAGGGTAACTCTGGCTCAATCGTCCTACGATTCTGGCTGCGAAGGGTGGCTCTGGCCTAACGTCTTATGCAAAGTCTCATCGGGATGTGAAGGGTGACTCTGGCCCAATCGTCTTATACACCCGAAGACAGCATATATGAATCATAACAACAATGTTAGAATATGAATATGTATATATAATGCTACTTAGAATAGGAATAAGACTATAAGTAGGAATAGATATATACAATCCTACTTAGAATAGGAATAAGACTATAAGTAGGAATAGATATATACAATCCTACTTAGAATAGGAATAAGAATAGTAAAGAGTATCCTACTTGTTAAAGGATTGTATTGTAGTGTCTATAAATAGGGTCTTTGTGTAATAATGTAGACACAACAATTCAATAATTCTTCTTCTATATTTCTCATAAGTAACATAAAACATCATGTATGACTATATCAAGACCCAACCTCACCATAAATAATATGACAGTCAAGCCAATATAATCTAATATCACAAGTGTTAGGACTCAATTTGAAGCATAAAAGCTCTAATAAAAGGAGACAACTGCTAATTAATCATAAGGGTAACGTGGCCCAACCATCTTACAAATAATCAAAAACAATAATTTAATATCTCAACAGAGGAGTCCCAAACTTAACTCAATAAATCTCCATGGATATCCCAAATATTTCACAACATTATATTGAGTACTGCCCATATTAGGTAAACAATCTGATATCTTAATCAATTACATTATATTAAGGGTTATCATAACAAGTTCATAGTGGTTATTTCATGCTTAGTTAATGGAAGCAAGTAAGTAGTAGTTCAAATCTCCTACCTCACATCCAACATAATACTGCGACCAAGCACTTTCCCAAAGTTCACAAACAGAGCATTTGATAGTCCCAAACTTGATAGTGCTGAAATCCCCAAAGTACTACCACCAGAATCTCAAATTGTCCCATACTTAGTTGGTAGGATGATCCCCAAGCTCCTTCCAATTTTTTTCTCAAGCTTGCGCTCAAAATTTCACAAAACAAGTGTTGCTGTCCGTGTTCCTTTAACACAACCCAAGTGCTTCGGCGGGTTGTACCATGACCTTCACATGTTGTATCTGAAGACCCATATTTTTCTGCTAGACACCTTTCACTAAATCCTTCATAACTTGTTTCTGCATAACTGTGATTGATAAACAATTTAATGCATTTGAAACTAGACTCAAAGGACTACAACTTTCATCTTTTGCACTTTTCCATATTCATTATAGATTGTGCTTTATTCTCGTTGGAGTTAGGTATTGTGTGCGCTCATTTGAAACTTATGTCAGGCATCCCTTGGACTATAAATCACTTCCCTAAGTTCTTATGGGTCACAAAAATAATACGAACCTAATAGAACATTCTAATTAGCAAATGGAGCACGTTTTTCCAATACGACTTCAAAATCTCAAATTACAAACCGGGATTTTCTAAATGAAGTCTTTTTTTAAAGAAAAAACTCGTAATGTTAATTTTCTAAATGAAATCTTTATCAAAATTGAACCAAACAACGTCCGATAGACTTCAGATTTTGCAAGCAAGTATAATGGAGCATTTGAAGCTGATGACATGCAAAACGGAGAACCACTTCTAAAGAATAACCTAGCGATCTTTGCAGTTATTTTCTTTTTTTGGTGTTATCAAAGGAGAAAAGGAAAAGAAATCTACTTCTATTCAGCACATCCTTCTTTGTTTTACAAGGACATTTTGTTAGGCTTCACTCTGCATATTGTGTAGAAAAATTTGATTCAAAATTTGCATCGTCAAACTTTTTGAGTGGTAGAAGAGTACTTCATGTAATATATTTTATGTACATTTCTTTGGGGTGTCTTATTCTTAGGATGAAGGAAAAACCAGATATTACCTTCAAAGGCTAACAAGACAGCACATGAGAAGACTAATTTGGTGATTTAAAACCATTTCTCTGAAATTCTTAATTCACTTTTAAGAAAAAATAGAGGGTGTTTCATTCTCGGTCAGCTTTTCATTCTTTAAAGTGGCTCATCTATAGTTTCTATTGTGAAGTTTCAGGTGAGGATCATCAAGAAAGGTCAACAGCTGGCAGTGACAATACTGGTAGTCGTGCTGTTGCAGTTAAAATTGCCAATCAAGTCCAAAATTTTTGTTCAAAGGCTGAAGGTAGTAGTCACATCTTTCTTTCAGTTGTTCATAGCTACCCTTCATTTTCATATTATAAAGACAGTCCTAAACCTTTGTAGTCAAAAAGATTTTCGAAGGTCATTTCTTTTATGCTCATGGTGATTTATTTTGTGAGTTATTTTGCTACATTGTCTTTTCTTAACTTCTAGAGCTAATATTTACGTCACACACTGTGTGTTGTTTACCTCCAGATGTTCCACATCCACTTGCAACTAAGATGTACTATTCTCAGAGAGTAGTTCGTCTCAGATCAGCTCTCAGTTATATGTATCATGAGGCATCATCTAATGACAGTGGCAATGAGTTTGCCTGTCCAAAAGTATTAAAAAGTAATGTGATGCCAGCGGACATACTGTGTCATAGCAACAACTCCCATATACAAATTAATTACCAGCAGGAGAAGGTTAGTAAGATTCTGCTTTGTGTTTTAGTTGGTGACACCTTATATGCCCTCATTGATTGTATTATCACAGTTTCTTCAATTCTTCTTCTTTGAGATAATATTTGACCTTTTCTTTTTTCTTCTGGAAGTGATAGCTATATTTGCTTCATCCCTTGGCCGTTCTGGCTAATTTCTATGTCGGATGATTATCATTCATTAAATTTGTTAGGACATGAACAGGTTTATACAATCCTATTAGAAAAGGAATATGTTTATACAATCTTATTAGAATATGAATAGGTTCATATAATCCTATTTAGAATAGGAATAGAAATACAAATAGAAATGGAACAGTAAATAGTATCCTACTTGGTTTGTTCTAGTATAAATAGGGTCTCAATGTAATAATGTAGATACGACAACAATTCAATAATATTCTTTTTCAATATTCCTCACCATGGTATTAGAGCCTCGAAGATCTTGGTAAGAGCTTCCACTGCCGGCGGGCGACTATTATCCATATGTGCTGCCCGTTCGGCCAATATTTATGTTAGCAAATGTTGGGTCTGGTGACTATTTTCTCATATCTAATTTGTGTAGCACCGTGCCATCATTCTGGTGACTACTTTCATATATCTAATTTTTGTAGCACCGTTCATCATTCCACCGACTACTTTTTCATATTTAATTTGTGTAGCACCGTGTCGTCATTCCGGTAACTACTTTTTCATATTTAATTTGCGTAGCACCGTGCCATCATTTTAGTGACTACTTTTTTCATATTTAATATGTGTAGCACCGTGCCATCTTTTCGGTGATTATTTTTTCATATCTAGTTTGCGTAGCACCGCGCCATCTTTTTGGTGACTACTTTTCATATTTAATTTGTGTAGCACCTTGCCATCCTTCCGGTGACTACCTTTTTTTGCACATCTTATTTGTGTAGCACCATGCATCTCTCCGGACTACTTTTCATATTTAATTTGTGTAGTATCGTGGATTTTTCGGAACTACTTTCTCATATCTGAGTTGCATAATATCATTTCTTTCAATGACTCATCATATTTGATTTGCATAGTTCCATTCGTCTTTTCAGTGACTCCTCAAATCTGATTTGCGTGGATTGTGCCATTATTCCAACCATACATGTATAATTATTTTTTTAGTAGGGTCCTGCCATCATTCCGATCCTACCCATACTATTTCTCTTTTTCAATAGGGTCGTGCCATCAATCTGACCTTTCCTATATAATTTCTATTTTCTATATTTTCTAGTTGGGTCGTACCATCATTCCGACCCTACCCATATAATTTTATTTATTAGATTGTGACCACTTTCAGCCATCAAATCTAATATTGCGGTATATGAGCATGTTCCGGCCAATTTTTCGGTGACTTTCTTGTTAAATATCGACTCATTTATTGATTCCAACATGATCCATATACTTAATACTAGATTTTGAGCACTTTGTTGCTACGGAGAGTTTATTAGCCTTCTATGTCGATTATGTGAGTCCAGTGTTGTAAAAGTGCACTTCAAAGCGAGGCGACCCTTGTGCGCTTTTTTATCTTGAGGCGAGGCGATCTGAAAAAAGCTCTTGCTTCAGATGAAGAAGCGAGAAGTGACCCTAATGCAAAGCGCAATAAAGCGCGCTTTTTATAAAAAAAAAAAAGCGACATTTAGGGTTTTTTTAAAAAAAAAATTAGTTTTTTTTAAAAAAAATCTGAAATATAACCTTCTCTCTCCTCACGAATCTTCTTTCACGACTCTTTCCCTTCTTTCTCTCCTCGCGGCTCTTCTTTCACTATACTTCTTTCCCTTCTTTCTCTCCTGACGATCTCTACTGAGGCTGCCTCTCTCTTCAACCTCGACCGCGACTGCAGGTAACTTTTTGTTCATCTCTTTTTTAGCTAATGTTTATTAGTTCATCTCTATGAGTTTCTTTTCTCTTGAAATATACAATCTTCGCATGTGCTTCATCTCTTCATCTCTCTGAGTTTCAAGTACTCTAGTTTTTTCTTCTTCTTCTCTTCTTTTCTTCATCTCTGCTGCCTGCTCTGTTTCTAATTACTGACTGCTGCCTCCTCTGTTTTTTTTTTTTTCTATTTTTTTTTTTTTTTTTTTGTGATCAGTCTAGCAGCCTTGTTGAAGAATAGGAGTTTGAATCTTTGTGATTTAATTATGTTTTTGATTTTTTGCTTTATATGTTATGACTTATGAGTATTTTTGCCTATGTAATTTCTTTCAATCTAAGACTATATTACCTCTATTTAGTTATTTAATATTTTTTTATTTTTATACTGAATGTCATTTTTTTTTTAAAAAAAAGCGCGCGCTTCGCTTCACGCTTCTCGCTTCTGTGAAGCAAGCCCTCGTCGCTTTTTTTCGCTTCTCGCTTCCCAAAACACTGTGTGAGTCACTCTATGGTCTGAAAACAGTCTTTGTAAGGTTGGGTTGGGAAGTTCAACACTGTAATTTTATCCCTCGATGTTTTATCGGCATTATGTATCAAATTCATTATTTCATGTGAAGATTAAGCAGATTGAGATTGACTGACATTATGCATCAAATTCAGTATTTAATGAGAAGACAAGCACACTGAGATTGACGGCCAATTTTGTGAAGTCGACTGATCAACTTGCAGATATCTCACCAAGCCCCTCATCGGTCCTCGTTTTAATTACATTTGAAACAAGTTAGGTACATGAATTGTATGCACTAGCTTGACTAGGAGTGTTAGAACATGAATAGCTATATACAATCTTATTAGAATAGGAATAGGTTTATACAATTTTTTATTTTTTTATTTTGAGATTGGTAATTGTTTCTATTTCTTTAAATCAGTACATGGGTTGTGCTGAACCATATTTACATAATGAACTCTAAAGGCACTGTCCTATCCCTATAATGAGTCTAAAACATCAATGATAGAGACTGTCATTAGAGTAGATCTGATTACACCAAAAACACAGTTTGTTTGTTTTGGAACTGGTAATGTTGACAAAAACAAAAAGTTAGAATACAATTCAATTTTACTTGTTCCATATTACTCTCCCTATTCTCAAAAAACTCTTAAGATTTCTCTCTTTCCAGACAGTCCACCAAATAGCAGCAGGAATGATTCTCCAGTTGCTTCTGTTCTTTGCTTGTAATCTTGCTTCTTCCCAACTGTATAAGGCCTCTGCAATTCTACCATGCATGACCCGTGAGATGATTTTTGAGCCTTAGGAATAGACTCCACTATTGGCCAGTGACCTTGCACTGGATGAACAAGTGACTGACTGTTTCTGCAGTTTCCCCACAAGAAAAACATCTTGAACTCAGTGTAAACCCCCTCTTCATCAAATTCTCCTGTGTCAACACAACTTCATTAGCCAGTAACCACACAAAACAGGCCACCGTGTGGGATCTTGGCCTTCCAAATGTGTTTCCAGGGCCATTTTGATGCCTGCATGATTGGGTGGTTCAACTTCCTATATGCTGCACTTACTTTATAAGTCCCAGTACTGTTCCCCAACCACTGCAATCTGTCCTTCTCTGTCTCCAAGCCACTAAATTTTTCAATGACGCTGAAGAATTCTGTTACTCTTGGAATTTCCCAATCATTGAGGTGCCTTCTAAATATAATATTCCACCCATGATGTGTTCATAGTTCAGCTATTGTACTTTGTTGCTGAAGTACCAGAGTATGTATGTCCGTGAAAAGTGTCTCCAGATTTCCGGCTTCATGCCAATCCTCCTTCTAGGATAATAGGCTTATACAATCCTATTTAGAATAGGAATAGGAATAGAAATAGGAATAGGAATAGTAAATAGTATCCTACTTGCTAAGAGATTGTATTCTAGTGTCTATAAATAGGGTCTCAATGTAATAATGTAGACACAACACAATTCAATAATATTCTTTTCCTAAATTTCTCACAAAATTCATGCATTAAAATTGTTTGTAGTTGGAAAATGTGGGAAGTTGCTAAGTTTACTTACTATGTTTTCTAGGGTTCTTTTAGTACTATCAAAGTCTTTCAGTAGAAAATATAGAGAACTTCTAGTATTTTTTTTCTTCTTATTTCTATTGTATATGAGATGAGCTCAAATGGAGCGACTTGATCCGTGAATATCGTATAGACGACCCCAACTTGTTAGGGATTAAGGCGTATTAGTTGTTAATAAAGTTTACTTCCTATTGAAAATCCTGTAACATTGACAGAATATGAATGGAAAGGCACTGTTTATCATGAGTGCCCTATAATCACATTTTATATTCTAGTGTGTCTTACCTTCTTAGTGCTTTAACTCCTTTTTCAAGTTCTTAAGCTAGTTGACTTCCCAGCTGTGGCATCTTTTCCTGGCTTTAGTGAAATTGAGATGGACAATACCTGATAACGTTCTTGATTTATTGAAATCATGCAATCATGTTGGAGGAACGGTAAGACAAAAAAGTGGTGGAGGGCTATTCTTGCTTGTATATGGTGGACTATTTGGAAGGAAGGAACAGTTGATGTTCTGAAGACGAGTAACTCCATACTAAAAGTAAAGATGCACTGTATTTCTTATTTTTATTTTTGGCATAAAGAAATTTGTGACCCTGATACCGGATCCATCTTACAGTTTTTGGAAGCCTTGTATGAATCTATAATAGGCTTCAGACTTAATTTTTGTTAATACAGCTGCCAGCACACTTTGTGCTGATTACCTTTATCAAAACAAAAATGTTCTTAAGCTAGTTAAAGTGCTACTAGTGCTCACCTTGTGTAGTTGGTGCTTTAGTTCTTCGTCATGCTCCTAATTGCCAATGAGTTGTGGGTTTATCAGGGTATCGTTAGACATTATATAGCCTACCAAAGTGATGTCTTAGTTTTTAACAAAATGTTATGAATGAATTCTTTAGTGATTAAGTATGTGCAATTAGATTTTTGTGTGAGTAACTAATCTTTATAAACTTAAACCTTCTCCTTCACATCTAGATTATAAATTAAAATGGTTCCTGCACTTTATTGACATGGTTTTTATCTCATATATTTAGGATAATTGTAGTTTTTCAATTCTTTTGTTCAAATAACTATTCTTTATGTTTAAAGTTATTTTTCTTGCATTCATTTTTTTTTTCTTTAGTATTTTCTTCACTCAAAACCATTTCATCTTTGTGCTTAAACCCAAGCAAACCTTAGTTCTTTTTTTTGGGGTGGGTGGGTGGGTGGGAGGGTGGGGATGAAGTATTTGGCTTCATTAATGCTATCAAGAAGATGCAAAAAAGTGACATAAATATGATTGTTAGCTCCAGTAGATATGATTAGATTAAGACTAGGGAGCTAATGAAGCTTAAAAAACTATTAGGCGAACAGGGGATATATTGACCCAACTATTAATGCAAGAGGCATCAAGAGAATCGGAAGGAGTTAATAGTCCATCAAAACATTTTCTGTTCCTTCCATTCCAGGCAATCCATAAAATTACAGCAGGTATCATCTTCCAGATTTCCTGATGGTGCTGTCAACATTCCAGCAATTCCAATCTCAAAAAGCTTCTTTGATGCTGTATGACATTACCCACATAATACATGTTTTATGACAATGGAACATGTTTAATTTGAATTGTCTAAATTTTCCATGTGTCAAACATGCTTGCCTGACCACTAACCATGTGAAACAGACCGCTTTGAATGCCTTGATTTTCCAATTAATTTTCAAGATCAATTGGCAACAGTGTGATGAGTGTCTGATATAAGATGAAAGACATAAATTATTGTAAATTTTTGTTGCTGTCCATTCCACACCATTGAATCTTCAACATTCCTTACACAATGAAAGATTTTTAGTGCCTTCAGAATCTCAACCAGCCTCCCAATTTCCAATCATTCGGCAATCTTCTAATTTCTATCCATGTTAATGCCATGCATCCTCAATTGTAACTTCAGGTATAGAGGGAAGACTGAACAAGTCTGGATGAGTCTTTGGGGGGACCTGGTCCTAGCCAATTATCATTCCAGAATGATAATTTCCTACCATTGCCAATACTGAACCCTACGTTCATAGCAAATTCGCCCCAGTATTTTATAATTGGTCCAAATACTAACCCAAAAGAAGAACTTACTGGTTTACTACTCCAGTGCCCCGTCAATCATATCTTTGATTGATCACTGTCCTCGATAAGGTTTTATCTTTAGTATTGTATCTCCATAACCACTTCCACAGAAGACTTCTCCTATGCAATCTTAAATTTCTAATGCTCAGACAACCAGATTTGTCTATAGAGATCAGAGATTTTCATCCTATAGGTGAATATAACAAATTTCTAATAACAGATGATTACCTGCTGACTCAAGATTCCTTACTGCTGTAGACTTCTAATCTTGTAGTTCCTAGTCTTTAGGAAATTTTTGTAACTCTGTCCTTGGCTCCTCCTATTTAGGCTTTGTTTCGATAGTAATTATCTTTTCAAGTTTTATCTTGTTGATACAGTTGCTGTACATATTCTGTATAAGTACTGCCATATGATCAAATAATATAAAATGCATTATTTTCCTATCTTCTGCCCGTCTCTCCTTGTGGTATCAGAGCACTTCTAAACTCCAACAAGTTGATCCTCTCCTTTTTTTCCTGCTTACTCGTCCAAATGGCCCCTATTGTTTCTGTGACTAATGCGGATGGAGCCAACAATGCCATTACGATTGTTCAATTCAATCCTGTTACCCAATTGCCCATAAAATTAACTGTGGAAAGCTCAAGTTTCAATGCTTATGTGTGGTCATGATCTCTATGGGTGTCTCAATGGCTCCATCTGTCAAAACAATCAACATGTTGATAACCCTGAGTTTGTTCCTTGGTATCGCCAAGATCAGTAAATACAAAATGCTATCATGGCCTCTGTTGATCCTACACTTGCCCCCATTATTGCTGTGGCGGTCTTTGCAAAAGCTGCCTGAATGTTTTGTACACTGCTTATGTGAAGAAATCTCAAAAAAGAATCTTCAGCTTGCGCGACTGATCATCTCGCCTCCTTAAAGACTCTCGTCCAGTCACAGATTATCTTCATCAAGTTTGATCACTTTGGATGAGCTTGCAACTGCTGGTGTGCCTGTACAAACCCGAAACTCATTGTTAAAATTCTTGGTGACTAGATCTGAATTTTGAGAACTCTCTGCATTATGAAATTGAGGATCTTGGTCTGCTGCCATTTCTGCTCAAGATTCTACAATTTCTTATGAAGTGCATTATGAAAAGCTTCTGGATCCATGAGCTTTTCCTTAAGCATGAGGAAGACAAGAAGCCGCTATCAACTCCTATTACCGCTGCTGTAGCACAACAGACAAGCTGAACTCCTCGCCAGGATAACAATAATAACTCCAGCAATCGTCTTCCAGGTGTGAACACTCCTGCCAACGATCAGCAATGGCAAGCACAACCATGGTGCCCATGAAGAAACAACCAGCTGCAGCCCTTTGACAAATACCTTTTGCTGCCAACTATATGAACCTGTGTGTCATTCACTGCCGACTTGCTATTTCTTTCCATTGACAGGTTTGTATTTAACAACGGGTCATCAACAGTAAGGCTTCTGGTCCTGCACTCTATCCAACATTTTTCAGCATGAAAGAGCTTCACAAATAGGAGGGTTGGATTCAGATAATGCACCTGATTTCTGTCTACCTCACAGACAATCAGGGTATCATCTGCATAAAGCAAATGGGAAATGTTGACAGTGGCCCTTCTCCCACATCAAAGCCGTTCAGCTACTGCATCTCCTTGGCTTTGTCCAGCATTCTTTAGTTCTTCTGTGATCTCCATTTAGAGATGGTAGAGGCAGACGAATTTATCTTAATTAGCATGTGATTGTTACTTATTGCACGTCCTCCTTCAATGAGTGCAAAATATGCTACCTCTTGATCTATAGATGTCAGATTTTCTGCTAAATATTTACTGAAGATGTGACAAGGAGTACTATAGAATGCTTTATCCAAAAAGCAAAAAAGAGAAGAGGGAAAACCATGGAATATTATTTCTAAAAGGGCTGTAATGTAGTTACTGGAAAAATGGGATTTATATCATAAGGTTGTGTTATCTTTTCCAGCGTGTTCTTGTCCTTTTGCTTGCGGGTTTCTGGAGTGTAAAATTCATCCTCATTTCTTTCTTCATCTATTAGGCTAGGAACGCTTCATTAAGGCAGTTGAAAATGATTGAAAATGTCTTCTGCTAATATCTTTTCTGGGTTCTTTTAATGGCAATGATGATTGTTTCAACCTAATAACAGTTTCTATCTTTGTTAGTTCCAGGATGTACACCATTTCTACAGCCTCTTATCCAATTTTACTTGATCGTTAGAATCTCTAATTCAAGTCAATTTCCTAGTAGCTTGGCTTTGGAAGATTTTGAGGTTGTCATTGTTGCTCATCTTATGGGAACAATGCCTCTTTTTCTGGTGTAGAAGTTGTGTTGAACTGGGACATATTTGAAAAGCAGTTGCATATATCTTTTTCAGACCAAGATAATTAGTCCTCAAGTCAAAATACTGATTGAATCACATTGGAGAGAATAATGTCTTACCCTTTGAGAAACATAGTCATCAGTTTCTTGCTGAGTAGTTGAATGAGGTTCTGCTCGCTTTTTTCTCAGTATGGTTAAATTTGAAAGTTTTATCACAAGAATGATTTAGAGAATGTGGTTCTATTTTGATTTTTAATATTTTGTAGTGGTTTTATGAACTTTCATGTGTAAGGTGTTCCTTTTTGGTGTATATATATGCGAGTGAAATGCGTCAAACCTATACTTCTGGAGCTTGTTTGAACAATGAAGGATATCTTTTTTGAGACTTTGCTGATCTCTGTATTCGTAGAGGATTCATATAGCGGAGTCCAAGTGCTTGGAATTATGGTGTAGTTGATTTATTGGTATTGGTATTCATATAGCCCACCTCAACTAGATGGGGATTGAGGCATTATTGATCTAGGTCATTTTTCTGGTTGCTAATGTTTATGTTGGCTTGTGGAACAGGCACGTGATCATTCCTTTCCGTTGGTTGAACAGCCAAGTTTACTTCAAATGGTTGAATCTGGGGGATGTCCACCACCTATGAACATCACATCCCAATTTCCTGTGAATAATATCCTACCACAAACCTCCATTGCCAATAGTGGAAGCAACTATAATTCGAATTGTTATTCATTTGCAGGCCAATCAGGTATTTGTCTGTCCATGTCTGTTTATATGAGTGGCTATATTCATATCCAGGTTTGTTTTCAATAATTAGGTCTCAGAGAGATAAATAGAATTCTATTCCATCTATAATATACCTCTCAAATTGCATAAGAAAGTGTTTAGTGGTGTTACAGTTGAAAAGGAATATTTTTGTGTCGTCATAACTAGGTTGCTTGGTAATATAACAAAGTTGTAGAGAATTTATCTCTGTTGTGTTAAACTGCTTTTGTATTCCCTCTGGAATTGTACTCTCTTGTATTGACAACAATGTGTTACGACTTGCAATTTGTCACGGCTATCTAAAATGGTTAGAGAAAGCTAATGCCTCTCTAGTTTTCGGAGTCTAACAAATACCATGTTTTTGTAGGCAAGCAGCTACAACCTATGCAGCAGACTGAGGGAAATAGTGCAGGTGTACAAAATTACTGAAGGAACCTTTTTTCTAGAGGAAAGTCAACCTTCTTTCCTCTTCATTTTGTAAGGTAGGATATATCCGTTGACTGGCCGTGATAAACAGTGGGAGTGGGACTAGTCCATCATAAGCTTCTCCACTAGATTCGACAGTTGACTCCGTTATGGAAGACGGTGTGCTAGTTCTTCCTTTGATTTAGATTCTGATACATGAAGGCTTCCTTCTCTCTGACTCAGAAAACTAACTGCCAATTGTACATTATCTTACATACAGAAACATCCTTGAGGATGCAGACCCTAGTGACTCATCAAGAATTTCAGATATCCTTTTGGATAATCATTTTGTACAAAGAACGCCACGTACTAATGATATTCACTTTTGTTAATGCCCTTAGTCTTTGAAAATCATAGAAAGTATCATTACAATTTTAGAGATTTCATTGTTGTCTTGTCTTAATTTAGCTGTTCTATCTGTCATAATTTGGAAATAGGAAATATCAACTTGCTGTTTTGGTTGACAATTTTGGTCTTTTATGTTTCTAAGTAATCAATAGGTGGCAATCTCTGAGTGGACCAATTTGGAATCCAGCTGCTAGCAATACTCATCGTTATATCGCTATTATGGGAAGTTTGGTGGTAAGTGGCTTTGTGCTTGTATTCAAAACAAATACTCTACTGTGTTCTTAGTGGAATATTGCATTATTATTATTCTATCTGTTTATAATTGCTGTTAATATGAAGAGTCTCAATTTGTTGTTATGGTAATGATGTGATAGATGTACATGTATTTCATTCCATTTCCTGGAATTGATCAAATTGGAGGGAGTAGCTATCAATATTCTTAAAGAAAACGACACTCGATCTGATTCTTAATTGGCTGGGCTGCTATGGCCTAGAAGTAGATATTTTATATGGCCATAGACAGATATTTATACTAAAAATATCTACTTGAAAACGCATCTTATGTTGTTATGGTAATGGGGTAAGCAATACCAAATACCCATTTGACAATTTTTATATCACACATGAAGGAATACAAAAAAGTTGAATTAGATATGCCTACCTAAGAAACAAGGATATGTAAGAATCCATAACTAGATCTAATTGTAGCTTTTTTGTCCCTAGCTACTAACCATGGTTACCTGATCATTTTTCTAACTTTTAAATTTGAAATCTACTAAAATCAACAACCGTTGTTGGTTAGGACAAGTAACCCTACTTCTGTACATTTGAAAAGAAGAAATATAAGTCAACAACGGACAGTCTAAAAGGGATCACTATAACTGTATTTTTGCAGTGTACGATTCTCCAATCCCAATACATATAGTAAAATCACATTGTTCACATTACTTTTTCTTTGTCAACAAACAACAATGAAACTCGTGGGATTTAGAGAGAATAGAGTGTATGCAGATTTTCATCTCAATGTATTAATAATGAAATTTTAAGTCTTCCATGAATAGTGAAAAAAATTGTTATTCATTCCGTTTAAAAAAATGATTTTATTTCCTTTTTAATCTGTTTTAAAAAAATGATCTCTTTCCTTTTTTTGGCAATATTTTAACTTTTCACGTCGCATGTTTAAAACCACAAGATTAAAAGGTATTTTGGTACATTTAATATAACATTAATTTAGAATCACAAGATTAAAAAGTCATTTTTCATTTCTTAAATTTCATTTTAAGTCAAACTATGTCATTCTTTTTTAAACAGAGTGAGTATTAATCTATAAATCCAATCAAACCGTCGTTTGTTTGGTCATATTGATTGAGAAGTTGTTGCATATATAAACACATGTACTTCTGATGTTTATATTGGTAAAAATAATAATGTTTAGTTATTATTATTTTAGTGGATTGTTTGGTAAAAGGTAATTTCCAAGACACGCCTTGACAACTATAGAGTATATGGGTTTGGCTATATTAAAAAAAAACTAGTTTTTTACACGATAATGAAAGAAAATGAGTGGAGAATCTTATACAAATGACATAGTTATGATATCATGAGGCACTTGAAAAAAGTGAAAAATTCCCTTTTGGAGAATCTCTTTAGTCTTTACACTTTACACCACCCTTGTTTACCTTTTTATGGAGATTGTATGTACAGATGGAAAGTTAATTTAATTTTTTTTAAAATATGCTTTTCTTTATTCAGCTGAAGTACACTTACCTCACATTTTAATTCTTTTTTCAAAACATTGGGAGTATCATATTGATTATTGACAATCAAGATTGCATAATCTTTTGATGATATAATTTAAACCAAATATTGTTTGGTTCGAGTATTGTGAATAAAATTATCTTTTGTAAAGGCTATTTTACTTAGAAGTAGTACTTGGTTTGTAATGCGTATCTGAATCAGTCAAGTTCCAAAGTTGGTATCAATATCAAAGTCGTCAGATCAAATTTTTTAGCTCTGTCGATTTCATTTTTAAGATGTTTAGCATTGAAATCGTTTATATTTTATAATTAATTTTGAGTTCAAACCTACTATTAGCTGGAATTTTCATTGAAGTAGTTCTAATTTCTTACTAGTAAGTGAGGAATTAGAGTTGTTTGCACCTTCATATTAATTAATATTAATTGGTAGTGTCAACCAAGTTTTGTTCGAAAACCATAAATCTTTGGTAGACCTACTATAAATGTTTCTTCCCACTCCATGTTTTAAAAACAAAACAATATATAAGAAACTTAATCCAAAAGAAAAATATATTTTTGAAGAAAATTGGTCCGTAGGGGAATTCAATTTTTTTACGTCAACCAAAGTATTGAGAGATAGAGTAAACAAACAAAATGACACAAAGTATATCTTTAGTGGCTTTTCAATTTTATTACGAAGATCATGAAACGCAAAGAACATTTTTTATATATTACATACATTTTTCGGGAAATAAAATTTAAAATTTTCCTTATCATCGTTTCCAAAAGCATTTTTAAACTAGTCTTGAGGAGAAAGCGTAATAAAAATACTCAGGGGCGCAAACGAAATGAATAGATTCACAGGACCTACACCCTATATTTTGGAGCATAAAAACATAAATTTTGGGCATAAAAATATACTCGGGCAATAAATTTTATTTTATTATTTTAAAAATATTGTTGCCATAAATTGTATTTTTATTATTAGTATAACAATATACATACTTTATGTTGCAATAATTTTATGTTGTACACACTGTTCATAAAATATATAAATAAAACAAAAGTTAATTTGATATCAGATTCCCAAATTCTATAATAAAATGTCTATTTTATTATCATCTTAAAATTTTAAATTAATAAATAATTAGAGATAATTATTTTTAAAAAAACATGATAAATAATTTGAAACGGAAAATGATTTGAAATTTATTGATACTGAAAATTTTGAATGGGTAAGTTCCAAATAAGTTAGGGGACAGATGAAACTTCCTTTGGTTTGTTATTCACATCACCAAATTTGGTGAACAAAGCAAAGCTTCAAACAACTACCTTTTTTATCTTTATAATTATTACCATATTATTTAGTACTATCTTTGGGTTTGTGGCATAATTTTAGGGATTTTTGGTACGTGGGGTAAAGTATAATATTTTAGAATTAAGTTGTAACTAAAATTATATCTTATTTGTTTGAAGCTATAAATTTATATCTTCTATCATTTAGGGGGAAAAAAGATAAATATATCTCTTAAACTATTATAAATGGTATATAAATATTATCCGTCATACTTTTTGGATATTGGTATTTCTTCCGTTCAAAAATCAGAGAATATTTTCACTTCACTCTAACTGAAGAATAATTAGGGACAATTAGAGTAGGGAAGATATGCTCCGATTTTGGTACCAATGTTTAAAAAGTATGACGAAAGATATTTGTGTACCATTTACGATAGTTCAGAGATATATTTGTTCATTTTCCCGATTGAGAATAAACTTAATCTCAATATTAATCTTGAAAATTTTGATTGTACTCACCACCTACTTTTGTTATTCCTTGATCCTTGTAGTGGTTGATTGGATCCAACTGATTTATCTTTTTTCGGAGTTGTTGTGAGATTCTATTTTTCGGATCGCCACTAATTTCTATCTATCATTAGAAGTCTTTAACTTGTCTTACAAAGACTTGAGAAGTATTTCAGATTCTAGAATTGTATTATATGTTCTTTATACTTATGCTATCAGGTTCTGGGAATTTTTGCTATTGTTTTCTATCATTTGTGATCTGACTTTCCTTCAGGAGTTCCATATATGTTAGTTCTTTCTGCTCTCACAATTTTAGAATTCTCGAAATGTGTATCCTCGTGATCTCGATTTTTGAATCGTGATAAAAAAAATTCATCTAATATAGTACTCTCTTCGTTTCACAAAAAATGACCCGATTTGACTTGACACAAAATTTAAGTGTATAAAGAAGACTTTTGAATCTTGTGGTCCTAAATTAAGTTAAGTCAAATGTATAAAATTGTCTTTTGATCTTGTGACCTTAAACATGACACGTGAAAAGCTGAAAATAAAATGCTATAAAAAAAAAGATCATTCTTTTTAAAACGAAGAGAGTATTATTTTATCCCATTTCTCTCAAATTGAATAATTAGTTCCAAATTGATAATTTTAAAATTAAAATTTAAAATAACTTTGTCTAGAAACCAAACGATCTTTTTAGAATTAAAAAGAGAAGATAAGTGGGGCAACATAGGCATCTTCTTCCGTGCGCTGCGAATTCAATTCCCTTTCATGGGACCATACGCGGTTAAGTCTTCTGGTCTCATTCCCATCATCCTCAACCAACTGGTTCCCTTCTTTTTCTAAAAAAAAATAAAAATTTGTATTTGACTAAATTTGCTTCTTTTTAATTGTTCAATAAATATTTAAATACTACCTTTGATTTAGGTATTAAAAAAAATTGACAAGTTTAAGAGACTTATTTATATCTTTGATATTTAAAATGAATATTAGAAAATAGTTAAAAAGAAAGGAATGATGTAAATAAGAAAAACAATAACAACAATCTCTGTGAAATTCTATAACAGAATAAAATATATACTGATCTTCTCTCATTATCTCGTGAAGGTAGATAGGAGAATTGTTTCCGAAAAATGCTCATATCGAGTATACCTAATCCAAATACAAAAAAGAACATGTAAAAAACATAGCAACTAACGTAAATAATATGGAGTAGACTAAAAAAATTATACAACTGAAATTATACAGAGTAATAAATGATGAATCATATAATATTGATTTGCAGAAATAGGGAATTAAAACAAGTATGAAATATTTAGTTATTTGACATCAAAATTTTGATCCATGACATTAAATAGCTGGAAAATTTAAATAGATAAAAATATTTAAAAAAATAAAATAAGTAAAATATCATTCTCATTAAATTATCTGGCCAAATGAATTTTTTCTTAACCCAAATCATGAATTTAATTATCAAGTTCGAATCTATTTTTATTTGTAATGTAAAGTTGTGATATTTTCTAGGTAAAGCAATAGGTAGTCTGTCTTTAAATACAACTTTTTAAAAGAAAGAAATTAAATTATCAAGTTCGAATCTATTATTACTTGTAAAGTTGTGATATTTTCTATGTAAAGCAATTGGGAGTTAGTCTTTAAATATAACTTTTTAAAAGAGAGAAATTGACGTAAACTTTGTAATATATATTTTTATAAGTGAAATTATTTCTATGGATTATTTTGAATCGATCAGTAGCTCAGCAACCTCATTAAAGGTCTTGACCATTTTAATATATATATATATAATTATAGACAATTTTGGAACAAATACAGCTAATAATTTGGTCTTTAGGGTTACACCATTGACCACTTTAATATATTCAAATTCTCACCAAATATTCTTTTTTTAATAATTATGTTATGCTTATTTAGTCATATTTTTACGTGTGTCGGATCATATTTTACGTGCACATAGACAAAGGACTGCCACATGGACTTTTTCATTTTCTTTCAAACATTAAATAACTTTCGGTATTTCCTCCGTTTTAAAAAAAATGATTTTTTATTTTTTTTGTAACACTTTAATTTTAAACTTTCATATGGTATGCTTATAATCACAAGATAAAAGACTATTTTGGTACATTTGATACAACTTTAATTTAGAACCATAAGATTTAAAAGTTTTCTTTCTTATTTTAAACTCCATTCCAAGTCAAAGTAGGTTGTCCTTTTTGAAACGGAGGGAGTAATAATTACGAATGATGTAATAAATTATTTTATTTATTATTTTTAATGCAAAATTTTTGCATTTAGCCACTAAAAATTACTTAATTATGTTTTATAGATATAGTTTGCTAATTACGATTTGTACCTACATATTAGAGTGAGGAAAGAGACGAACAGAATTGGAGAGAGAGGAGAGAGGTGAGCAAGAGAGTATAGAGAGTGGAGAGAGACAAATAGTATGTGTATATCTATCAAATAATTATATATATTTAACTAATATACATATATATTTGTATATCTGTCAAGTAAGATTCGAAGTGGGAGGAGAGAAAAGCGAGTGAAATTGGGAGAGACAAAGGAGAGAGGACAAAGTGGGGAGAGACATATGTATATCTGTAAGATAATAATATATATATAATTTAAAAGACGAATAATTTAAAATAATTTTTACTTCCATCTACTTTTACTTTTAAATACTTAAAATAGATCCTCGCTTTTACGTATTTAATTTACAAAGTCAAGATAATTTATTACTTTTTTCGTCCATTTTTACTTGTCATGATTTTTTTATAAAGTCAAACTATAAGAACTTTTTCTATATTTTACGATGTATTTTTTTAATCATATTGATATGCAAAAAATTGCAACTTAATAGTATTATTGCTATAATTTTTTAATATCTAAATTTTTTGTTTGAAATATTGAATTAATGTAATTTAATTTAACTTTAAAAATTAATCAATTTGACTTTTGAAAAGCGCAACATGACAATTAAAAATAGACTGTGAAAATACTTAGTTTCTAGTTTACCACCGTTATTAACTATAGTCACTTTTTATGCATTTCTCAAAACATTGAATTTATTATTTTCAATGTGTAATATAGTAAAATAGTTATATTCTATATATATCTCTTAAAGTTGTGCCAACTCAATAATAAACAAATAAAATAAAAGAAGGGAGCATTTTAACAAATCAAGAAATGATAAATTTATTTGATCTATTATAGTCTCAATTAATTATTTTAGAAAAAGTAGAACTTCTTGAAAATCTCAAGTTTTTAATTTATCCACTTCTTAATAAATAATTTATAATCATAAATTCACTATATTAATTATTATTTTTTTAATAGGTGTATCAATTTAAAACTGGACAAATAATAGGAAAAGAGGAAGTATAAGTCCTAAACAGTGTACTAGCCTCATGGTATAGTCAGAAATGTCTAGTTGGACACCCTTTATCAGAAAAAAAATTGTTATATATACAAGTAAAATGATACACAACATGATTAACTATATTTTAAACACTCTTAACATATAGCCTAATGATTTCATCTCTTTGAGATGAGAAAGTGCTCATGTGTTTGAATCTCGTTAGTCCTACTTTTTGAAAAGAAATTTTATTGCGCTATTTCTAAACACTTTTTGTAAATTTTTTAGCTCCAGTACTGATTATTAATTTAAATGATGAAGCCAATTTATTAATATTTGCATCAGAATAAATTATAGATGTCACACCCTAGAAATATGTCCTTTTCTTAAACCTGATGTAAATATAAAATATCTCATTTATAAACTATTTTTTATAAATTACGATGTCACACCCTAGAAGTATGTCCTTTTCTTGAACCTTATGTAAATATTAAAAAGAAATATCTCGTTTACAAACTATTTTTTATTAATTAATTCTTTTTTAACATTATTTGTGATGAATGATTTATCATGTGACAAGAAAAAGGTGGAATCCAGAATATAATGACCTACTCAACTAATTTTCTACATGATTTTTCTTTTTATTTCCTAAATTTTTTTGTAGAATTTGTACGAAAATATAAATAATATGTCTAGCTGTTAAGAAACAAAAATATAAATAATAAGAGTTGGTTGCATTTATAAGATAAGGTAGCTTGTAATTTTCAGTGAACTAACTCATGTTCATTAATATTAATTAAAACAAATATAGTAGGTATGATATTAATCTGAAATCTAAGAATGTTACATACGCCACAATATATTATAAATGTCATATCCATATTATTTATGATTCATAATTATACAAAGACTTTTTATTTGCTATAGTTGGTGTATTAATAGTTAACGTTATCTTTGACCAAAGAAAAAAAATGGTAACATATATCTAATTATATCTCTCTTAATTAATGAATTTTATTTGAACCAACTCAGTTCTAGTTGCATTATTTAGAATTTTAGACAACCTCGTGTAATTAACAGCTAAAAAGTTTTTAATGTAGTAATTTACATCTTATCATCAAATCTTTAAAGGCAAATAATAGTAAAATTGATTTTCAACATTTAATTTATTTTGTTTTACTTGATTACCAATATACCAGTAAAAAAATGAATGGAGTGTTTAAATTATTTAGGTAGATTTTAATTTTCTTTTTTTAAAACATGTTTCTAGAGTACTTCAGCATTTAGTATATGTACATTAAGGTGAAAAACTTTTTATGTGTAATTAATGAGTAGTTTTATGTAAACTTAAATTTTATCTTTCAATATTGTTAATTGTTATTGTTATCTCTTGTATTTATTATAGTAATAAAAAATATTGTTAATTGTTATTGTTATCTCTTGTATTTATTATAGTAATAAAAAATATTGTTAAGATGAAAATAATAATATAAGATTTATTGTGTGTTCTTACGAATTCAATATCTTCACTGTATTCGATGTCGCAGATGCCAGATTATTTATTCTAAAATAAAACGAATATACCTATTGAAAAAGTGTGATGCTTCATCTTCGATAACTTCAACACACTATAAAGTCAGCAAAGAAATCACACAAGGATCTATTTATTTTAAGATTATGTATGTAGAAGAAGGAGAAAATTCGATGCAGAAAACTGACAAGGAATTTTTCTATCATAGCAATGATAGATGTGAACTCACCTATGTGAAATGCAACCACCATAAATCTAGGCCATGGATTTAGGGTTGAACTAATATGAATAACTGAAATGGAGAAAAAAAAATTTACAGAAGAGAGAAAATAGAGAGAATCTTATTCCACAGAATCATATTGAATTACACTAAAACTGATACAAGACTATCTATATATATACTGCTAATTCTAACTGAAGTTTAACATATTCTTTTCCTGCACATTGCTTCTACATAACCACCTATCTAACTAGCTCTACATAAGTTAGTTACATTTCAACCAATTGCCACGTCACTAGGCTCAATACTCCCCTTCAAGCTGAATGGTGAGAAGACATTCATCATTCCAAGCTTATTAAGTAAATGATAATGTTGAGCCGTCCCTAGACCATTGGTAAACAAATTTGCAGGCTGCCCTTTGGTACCGTGATGAGTTTTAATCAATTCTTTTTAATTTCTTTCCCTCACAAAATGACAGTCTATGTCAATGTGTTTTGTTCGTTCATGAAAAATTGAATTGATTGTTATTTGTATGGCAACCTTACTATCACAAACCATATATATTAGTTGTTTCACCAAAACACTAAGCTTCTTGAATAAGCGTGTCAACCAAGATACTTTAGCCACTGTTGAGGTCATGCTTCCAAATTCAGCCTCTGCTGAATTCCTTGAAATTGTCTCTTGCTTCTTTACCTTCCATGAGATCAAGGAAGTACCAAATTTAATCATGTATTTTGTTATTGATTTTCGAGCTTGTGGACATGTAGCCCAGTCTGAGTCACAATATGCATATAATTGTTGTGAGCTGGCAGATGTCATGAGCAATCTGAGTCCTGGTGTATTTTTGATATATCTAATTACTTTGATGGCCGCAATCATATGAGACTCCTTAGGCTTGTGCATGAATTGACTAAGAGCCTGAACAACAAAGGCTATATCCAGTCTAGTAATGGTAAGATACAATAGTCTTCCTACCATCCTATGATATCTACTAGGATCATCCAACAACTTGTCCTCAGTGATGTAACATGTGGCTTGATCAAATTCATATGAAGTGAGTTTGAAATTGAAGTCTAATGGTGTGGAATAGGCTTAGCTCCCCCTTGCCCTGAATATGCAATCATCTGAAGGGCATACTTTCATTGATTGACCAAGATAGCTGAGGTATTTCTGGCAATTTCAAGCCCCAAGAAGAACCTCAAAACACCAAGATCTTTCATTTTAAAAATTTGTTGGAGTTGAAGTCTGCTAGAATGAAGAAGATCAGGATTAGAAACAATGATGTTTGGACCAACATATAATGTGAAGAGGGAATAGTCAAAATGGCTTTAAGTGAAACCCATGTCTAAGAGAGCAGTAGTAAGCTTCAAGTTCCATTATTTGGAAGCTTATTGTTAAGCCATAAAGATATTTCTCGAGCTTGCAAACTTTTTGAGAAGACTGAGTATGTTTGGAAGCAAAACCAGAAGGTAAATGTAGGTAAGCCTCTTCAAATAAGTCACCGTGTAAAAAACATTATATATATCTATCTGGTAGAAATGTCAATGTTTGGAAGCAGCTACAACTAAATATACCTCATAATCACCATTTTGGCAACATGAGAGAATGTCTCACTATAGTCTAGGCCTTTATTTTGACTAAATCCTTTGACAACCAACCGTGCTTTAAACCTTTCAATAGAACCATCAACCTTATATTTGATTTTGAATACCATTTGCAACCAATGACCACCTTACCAGGAGGTAAATCAACAACATCCCAGGTGCCATTGTCGTCTAGAATTTAAAGTTCTTATTGCATGGTAAGAACCCATCTAGCATCCCTAATAGTTTCATTATAATGCTCTACTTCAATGTTGTGAGTAGCAAGACAACTAGCATAGTTAGGTGTAAGGGAACCATAACATAAGAATTTGGACATAGGATAAGCACAAGAATTTGCCACATAATCAGTCAACCATATGGGAGCAGACTTAATCCTTTGAGAATGCTTTAAGGCATATGAGATGGTGTATCAAGGATAGGAGGCTCTGGAGATGAAGTAAATGGTTATACTACATTAGAATATTCAACATTAGAAGGGATGCAGGATGAAGTATTATGAGGTATAGGATCATCTTGAAATCTTTAGTAAATTTCATGACTAGAAATATTGGATCAGGGTTATTTTTCATTTGCTTGAAAGGAAATATAGACTCATGAAAGATTACATCCCTCCTGTATGAGATCAGTTTGGAATGTAAGTCACGTAATTTGTAGCCCTTCTTGGTGGGTGAATAACCCAAGAAAACAGTAGGCAAAGCTCTGGATGCAAAGTTGTCCCTTTTATGTACATTAACTGCATAAGCTAAACAACTGAACACTCTAAGGTTATGTAGAAATGTAGGTTTACGAAAAAACACTTCAAAATGAGACTTCCCAGCAATAACTGATGAAGGTGTCCTATTAATAATATAGACATCATTAAAGACACGATTACCCCCAAAAGAAAAATGAATAGATTCCTCGAATCTTAATGCCCTGACTATCTCTAAAATATATCAATATCTCCTTTCAGCCACCTCATTCCGTTGGGGGTGTGCATACACAAGTACTCTGATGGTGCCTTGAGCAGTGAGAAAATCAGTGAGTGTGACATTCATGAACTCTAAGTCATTGTCAGACTTAAGCACTTTGATTGTGGAATGGTATTGAGTATGAATCAGGAAAAAAAAGCCTTTAGTAAACACACAGTCTCATTCGTTGAATTCACTAAAAACAACCAAGTCAACCTTGAAAAATCATCTACAAGAGTGAGGAAATATCTTTTACCATCAGTAGAAGGTAATCTATAAGGCCTTTATACATCAACATGTAACAAATCAAATACATCAATTGAGTGACTATGGCTAACTGGAAAAGGAAGCTTGGATTGTCTAGCAAATGGACAAACAGGACAAAGACTAGAATTACTATCGATTCTGCTATGAGGAAGACTGTCATTTTCTTCATTGCTGCAAGAGGAATGTGACCTAGTCTCTTGTGCCATATGTTGATTGGAATAGAATCTTGGACAACAGACATATACAAAGATGCAGAATGAGAAACTTTGGCATACGGTTGTGGCTGAACAACATTTCCAAACAGATACAAGCCACAAGATTCTCTACATATCCTCAATAGCTTGCCATTGCAAAGAATCTGAAATATACAACATTCAGGATAAAAACCTAAAATGCAATTTAGCTACTTAGTAAGTTTGGATATAGATAGGAGATTAAATTGGAAATTAGAAATGCAAAGAACATTGCTAATTTGCTTGTTATCCATTATGCTAACAGATTCACCATGAGTTATATCAACATGTTCACCATTAATTAAGTGTTCCTTTCCAAACTTAGACAATTGTGTCGAAGGGTTTAGCATATCAAGCTTTGAAACTATATGATTAGATGTTCTTGTATCAACAACCCACTGTGTACTCTCTAGACTAGAAAGAAAAGAGAAGACAATACCTAAGGACGTATCAGGAGAGTGAGAAGTACCAGTAATGTTGGTGTTATCTAAATTTGCACTGGCATCAGCACTATGTTCTCATTTGATCATTTGCTGGATTTGATAATGTTGTTCTGGTGAAAAAATAGGAGCCAATTGACTTGTAGATTGTCCTTGTCCTGTATGTTGTGCTTACTAGTCTGTGTCCTCAATAATACAATCAGCAGCAGGTTTGGTTATAAGGTTCTTTATCATGTGAAATTCCTCTTTGTCAAAGTGATTATCACCTCTGTCAGACTGATATCCTCTAGTAGGTTGAAACCCTCCATCTGCCGTTTGAGCAATCAATCTTCTATAATAAGCTCTAGTGTAACCTGGTCTTCTACAATAGTCACAATACATGTCTGATTTCTTTGATTTGTTGCTCGAGTTAGACTTATTGGTTATCATAACAACAAATTTATTCACATCTAATTCCTACACTCCAGTCAAAAGAGCTCTTTGACTTTCTTCTTGCATTACTAAAGAATAGATCTAATTAAGACTAGGCAAGGGTTGCATCATGAAAATCTGACTCTTTGCCCTAGAATATGAATCGTTTAACTTAGTAAGGAATTGGAAAATCTTGTTTTTTTGTATGTGCTCAGCAAACACCTTAGTCATCTCACAATTACAAAATAGAAGGGGAATCAAGGCATCAAACTCATCCCATAGATCACTTAGTTTAGAAAAATATACAGTACAGAACTATTACTTTGGGTTAGGAAGGCAATTTCCTTATGTGGATGAAAGGTTCACACACTATTTTCTATAGACAATTTCTCCTTCAAGCTATCCCACACTGTGCGCGAATCATACACATATCCAATGCTTGTTAATAATTCTTTGGAAATAACATTCATGATCCAAGACAAAACCATAATGTTGCATCTATCCCATCGTTTCAGTAATATACCAGAATAGGAAGATTTTGCACACGTTCCATCGATGAAACCTAACTTGTTTTTTCAAGTAAGGCAATCTTCATGTATCGACTCCATAAGGCGTAGTTCTCTATACCAGTCAGTTGGATACCAATCAACGTGATTCCTGAAATATCGGTGGATTGAAGAAACAGAGGATCATTGTGATATGGAATAAGATCTGTGCAAAATGTTGGTGTACTGTTTTAACCCATTGCCAATCGAGCAATTGAAAAAAAGAAGGAGAAGAAGAAGAATGCAAAAATATATGCACTAGATCGAGTGCTCTGATACCATGTGAAATGCAGCCATCATGATTCCAGGCCATGGATGTAGGGTGGAGTTACTATGAACAATTGAAATGGAGAAGAAAACAATTTACGGAAGGGAGAAAATAGAGAGAATCTTATTTCACAGAATCATATTGAAGTACACTAAAATTGATACAAGACTATCTATATATATACTACTAACTCTAACTGAAGTTTAACATATTCTTTTCCTACACATTGCTGCTACGTAAGCACCTAACTAACTAACTCTACATAAGTTAGTTACATTCCAACTAACTGCCATGTCACTAGGCTCAATAATTTTCATAAAAGGCATGGTAACTTTTGGGGGGAAAAATGCATATTCGGAAGGAATAGGTCCCGATTGAAACAACTCTAGCGATTTTAAATTAATTTTGTCCAACAGACTCCAAATTAATTCTATTTGGTGAATTAGTGTAAGTTAATTTCACAAATTAATTAATTTATGAATCACAAATTAATTATCTAATAAATAATTCAACAAAGTAATATTTAGAAGTGAAATTAATTGATTGATATAAATTTAATCTAAAAAATTATCAATTAATCACCTTTAAATCCGAAGTTGAGCGATAACTACGGCATAAACCCCTCTTACCATATTTGTAGCTCAATCTCAAAAATAATATATCGCATCCACAACACATATATAAGTAATAATCATCATTTTTCTATAATCTCAATTTAATAATAAGTATCCTTTTTTCACCCTATTAATTTTTTTTATCCATTTATTGAGTATGGGTAACAATGAAACTAGCCTCTTTCTTCGCCGCATTAATGTTTTTTATCCACTTACTGAGTACGGATAATAATGAAAATTAATTGATAATTATTCATTAATCTCAAATTATACATTGTATCTTTTTTTTGACAAATGTTTTAAGAAAAAAAATTAATTGCAAGAAATTTTAACGGTTATATCCTCATTTTTTTAAGGATATAATATTTTTTTAATTAAATATTTACTTTTTTTTATATTATCACTTTATACCAAATGTATTTATAACCTTAAAAGAAACAATTACTACAAAGAACAAAAAGCTAACTAAATATCAAACTTTAAAAAAAATATGACAAATAAATTAATAATTAAATAAATTGTTATTTTTAGTAAGAATGACGTAATGTAATTAGTATTATCTTCCTCTACTTTTAATCGTCATAGTTTTCTTTTTAGAGATAAACAATTATAATTTTAATTAAGTGATATGTAAATATCTTTCGTTATACTTTTGAGATATTAGTGTCATTATCATTCATAAATTAGAGTACATATATATTTTTTATAGTAACAAATATATACGTATCATAATCTTATTTATTAACTCAATATTTATTAAATATCATACAAGATAGATAAAGTTATGCCACAAATATATATATTTCAATATTTGAACAAAAAAATATTAATATTTTAAAAGTATGACGGAGTATATTTACCTAGAATCTTACTAAATACTATTGTAATAATGTAGATAAAATAGGGAAGAGAGGGTAGGGCCCTTTCACTCAATGATTCACTTATCCATCCATTAAGAGTACTCTCTTTCCACAGCTCTCTCTTTCTGTCACTTTTCATATTCTCTTTACACCATCTTCAAATATTTTTCCATTTTCACCTTTCATGTTACCACCTTTTCTTTATTCTGTTTTCTTGATAACTTTTCAGATTAGTATTCAAACCCCATATGTTTTTTTGTTTTAAATTTGGTTTTAATGCATTGGGTGTTGAGTTTAGACATGAAAGAATGTTAAAGATTTAATCTTTATGGTGTTTAGGGGGATTATAGATTTCAGATCTGGATTTAAGGTGCATTTTGGGTTGTGGGTTTGATGTTTATAAAATTTCTGTGAGGTGGGAGTGTTTTGGTTGAGTTTATAAGCATTGTTTTGAGAAATCAATTTTTAGCATTTTTTTTTTGGGTTGTGAGATGAAGTGGGGTTATGGGTCAAAGTCAAGGTGTCGCCAGAGTTCAGTGGTGGCTGTGGCAGAGGAAACAGAGGGGATTGATGAAGTGTTTGTGGAGAGCTGTTGGGCTAATTTGCCTTTAGAGTTATTGAGAGAGGTTCTTATGAGGATTGAAGATACAGAATCTAAATGGCCTTTGAGGAAAAGTGTTGTAGCTTGTTCTGGGGTGTGTAGGAGCTGGAGGGAGATTATGAAGGAGTTGGTGAAGACTCCTGAAGTTTCTGGAAAATTAACTTTTCCAATTTCTGTCAAGCAGGTAAACAAATTCCCCTCTTTTAATTGTTAGTTATTTTTTTTTCTTCATGATTTGCATTCAGGCTTTGAATTTTGAGGTGGTATCATATTACAAGTACTTAATTTGCTGCTTATGGTGTTGATTTGATTTGGAGTTTTCTTGTTTATTTAAGTGTTTGTGTTTTTATAACTTCTTGTTTCTTTGGCTTAAATTGAGATTGAATTGAAGTTCAAGATTAGCTTTGGTTTAAGTTGAGATTGAATTGAAGTTCAAGATTGGCTTTTGCTTAAGTTGAGCTTGAATTGAAGATGTGGAGAACATTGAAATGATATATGTTAGGCACTAGTTTACTCTTTTGGTTCATTTTCCATATTTTTGGTGGCATCTATTCTGTCTTCTTGCTGATTATATGTCTAATTACTTTTTCGTTTTCTTTTCCAAACAACTCTTCCAAGTTCTGTTTTCTGCAAATCAGATTGTTTTCGAATCCCCGGATATGACATACTGTCTAATTGCTGAGTAATTTTTGAACTAAGATGGTCAGTCATCCCTTCCATGAGTGAAAAATAAGGAAGCAGTAAAAAATTGTGAAGTTCCTCAGAAGAAGTTACATATCAATTATGAAGTTCATTACTTATCTTGTTTCGTGTATTCTTAGTAGTAATCCCTATTTTTGCAGCCTGGTCCACGAGACACACTCCTTCAGTGCTTTATAAAGAGGAACCAGACAACACAGACATATCATCTATACCTCAGTTTGACTCAAGGTGAGCATTTGTTACTGTTTGTGAATCCGCGCCTTCAAATTATCTTATTAAACAAGGGATTGTGTGGAGGGAAGCGTGATGTTGTGTTCAGCTAGAATGCATCCTCAAGTTTGGAACCATCTTACATTTTTTATTTATCTATTTGTTGTGGCAGCATTGGCTGATGATGGGAAGTTTCTTCTTGCTGCTCGGAAGTACAGGAAGGCCACCTGCACTGACTACATTATATCACTGGATGCAAATGAAACGTCAAAGGGAGGTGGCACTTGTATCGGGAGATTAAGGTATGGCTTGCTTATTGTTGATCGGGTGATTGCTAAAGCTTAGATGGTGTTTAAAGAGTCTCTTTTTTGTTTGCTAGATCAAATTTCCTTGGAACCAAGTTTACTGCATATGATTCTATTCTTCCTTATGCTGGAGCCAAGCTGGTGAAGAGCCGTTCCACTAGGCTTGTGGGCTCAAAACAAATGAATTCTAGAGTGCCTGCTGGAAATTATGAAGTTGCTCATATTTCATATGAGTTGAATGTACTTGGAGCCAGGTGAGGCTTTACTTTTCTTGCAAAAGTTTGGAGAACTTAATTTTTCGTGACACATGAATTCTCTTTCTCGAGAAATATAGAAAAGCTCTTCTAGTAATGATACTAATGGTAACACATTGGTAAGTATTAGACAGTGGATAATGATAGGTCAATCATCTTATGTAACTAGCAGGGGGCCAAGAAGAATGCACTGTGTGATGGATGCTATCCCAGCTTCTGCCATTAAACCTGGAGGTATAGCTCCCACACAGGTTGATTTTCCAATGGGCAATAGTGGTTCCTCTCTTCCAAGGCGATTTCTTAGATCTAAATCAAGTCGCTTGGAGAAGTCTTTGTCTGGGCCTATAGAAACTCAAAGAGAAGGTTCACTGGTTCTGAAAAATAAGGCTCCCAGATGGCATGAACAGCTCCAATGCTGGTGTTTGAACTTTCATGGTCGGGTAACCGTTGCCTCGGTGAAGAACTTTCAGTTGGTGGCTTCTCCAGAGAATGGTGCGGCTGGACCAGAACATGAGAAGGTTATTTTGCAGTTTGGTAAAGTAGGCAAGGACATGTTTACAATGGATTACCGCTACCCACTATCAGCATTCCAGGCATTCGCCATATGCCTTAGCAGCTTTGACACTAAAATTGCTTGTGAATGACTCGTCTTTGAGGTTTGGCTCTACCTCTTTCCTTGCAGAATTTTAAATTCACCATCAAGCATCTTTATTATATAGGTCTTTTCACAATTATCAAGATTACAAGGATCTAATTGCATGTCGATCATGTTAAAACAGTCACAGAGGGAACTTTTATCAGTTCACTCTACAACTTTGTCAATTGCATTGGACCTTTTATCTTAAAATCTTGTTATTAATTGTCAAGTGTTAGATGCGAGTATCGTTTCTACATAAGAATATTGTACTTGATGCTTTAAGCTGGTCATGCAGTTAGTTAATTACCAAAAGGAATTTGCAGTGATTGTGGTGTAACGTTCTCTTTAACGTTCTCTTTAACTTTTACATAAAGGGAAGAGGATGTTTGATGTTGCTAGACTTCAGTGGTTTATAAAAGAGTAGAACAGATAAAAAAAAGTTCACACATATGGCATACTGTTGTTTTAGAAATTCAAATATCATAGCATGTCAAAGAATGTCAAAAGTTGTTATTACCTTCAATTTGTTCTTCCGGCTTCTAAATTTAGTATTTGCATTTGTTCAACAGTGCTAGCAGCCGCGGCGTGGTTGCTTGGCAGTGCAATAATTCCAGTGTTTGAATGTGAAGCACAAGAATGGTGCAAATGCTGAATAAAACGCCAAAGTTGATAAATCATTATCTTTTGTATGTTTTCTCAAGGACCACACCAGAAAAGGGGGATACAGAACCAAAAGAATGTTGTTGCAGCTAAAGATTAGAAAGAAAGAAAAATATATATTATGACCCTCTTTAAACATATTTTGTCTTTCTGTGTATATAATTTACTTCAATCACTTTTTTTTTCCTTGAAGACTTTAATGCTGCTCTTGCTTTTGAGAAATAACATATATATTTGTTGAAGGTTACACAACGATTTTACTTTGTAGTATACGTCAAAGACGTTTCGTATTGAAAATACTCTTAAAGTTAATGTGAATTATTAGTTTCATTTTTGTATCGACAGTTCTAAAAACATTTTCTTGACAAACTAGATTTAAACATGAATGAGTTACATCCTTAAATTATCTCCAAGTTTAGGGGTATTTTCCAAGTTTAGGGGTATTTTTAACACTTTTTCACGATTTTTGTTAAGAGCACTGCGCTCCTATAAAAGTTTGGATCACTTGTTATGTATGTGGCAGATCGATGTTGTATCTAAGTTTAATTAGCCATGTGGAAAAGTTTGAGAACACTTGTTCTGTATGTGGTAGATCGATGTTGTATCTAAGTCTAATTAGCCAAATAGAAAAGTATTTTAAGGTTATCACTAATTTAGAGATGAAATTAACCATTTATCTTGAGCTTATACATATTTTCAATACTTCTCAATGAAATAAAATAAATTTAGTTAAAATGAGAATAATTAACCAACTAAAATACAATATTATAGTACGATATGATTGTGAGGATCTAAAGTCTAACATCTATCACAAAAATTTGAATCGATATTCATTGAATCTACTATAACTGATTTTCAAAAAGCATTATTTCGTTGGAATTTGAATAATTAAGCAAATAAATAAGTAGACATGCTATACGTTGCCACATGTGAGATCTTCCATATTTTCAACCTTTCTCGTTTGTCCTATTGTATATAAATATCATCGATATTTAAAGTGACTTGAATTTATTTTTATTGTGTGTTTCGTCAAACAAATTACAAGGGATTCTTTATAATATTACTTTTTTCATTTTAATTTACGCGGTATCGTGTGTTTAGAAATAATTTTATTTAAGAGATAAATCAAAATCATAAAATTATTCTAAAATATAAAGTTTGATATTCTTCTTTCGACACTTCCTTTTTTTTTTTTTTTTAAATCGTATGATCATTTCTTGATTGGTGGGGTTGTGTTATTAAAAACTTGGGCCAAAACTTGAGTCTTTATTAGGGGAGACGTATCATTTTTATTTATGTAAGAAAAATAAAATCATGGTAAGATATTTAATTGTGCTTTTTGGTACATGACATGATTTGAAGAAATAATATGATTCTATTTTATATTTTGATGGCTTGAGTTAAAACAAATTAATCTCATAGTTACGAGTTTTATATATTTTTATATTAGTGTACACATTTAATTATGAATTTCTGTTTACTTCCATGTACTCTGAAAAGTAAAAAATTGTATTGTTCAATGGCTTAGCCTATTAATAGTGAATTTTAAATGATTTTGATATTCTTTAGAAAATATTGAAGGTCGTAGAAAAAGAAAAAAGAGTACAAAATCTAATTTGTAACAAAGAAAGACTTCTTAAATATTAAAAGTAGTAATATGTTAGAACTTTGAAATAAACATCAAATTTCATTTATTAAGTTACGTAACGAAAATACTTTGTATTATACATCAAGATGCTTTACTTGAAACTATTAATATAAGAAGATATAATTGAATTACCTACTCAAATATTAGTAATTGTATTGATATATATGATTGTGAGGATCTAAAATCGAACATCAGTCTAGAAATTTGTATTGATATCCATTACAGTTTAGTTGTACAGATTTTCCATTTTTGATACTTTTTTTATCTCGAATTCTTCATAAATATACTAATTTTACCGAATTTAATATGCATTTGTTGACCTTTTTGAAGAAACCGAGCAATATAACAAGTATAATGCAATAGATTTTCTTCTAGCGTCAATATTATTTGAACAAACAATAGATAAGTAGACACGTTATATGTTGCCAAATGTAAGATGTTTCTATGTTTTCAAGGTTTTCCGTTCAATTATTTATGATACTCTATATTACATTGGTGTGTCGAATTCTTTAAAAATATACTAATTTTAAAGAATTCAATATGTATTTATTGATACTTTTTAAAAATTCGAACAACATAGCACGTACGATACAATTAATTTTCTTCCAATGGACCAAGAACGGAACTAGAAAGGGTCAAGCCTTTAGCGAAAAGTTACACCATCTATACATGAAGACAATATATTTATATAAATAAATGTTTTTTCTAACTTTCTATTGTTGGAAATAAAGATTTCCAACATCTATGAAAGGAAACTAAACAAACTAAATCAAGGAAATCAACTAAGAATCTGCTCCTATAATTAAGTTAGCTATATATGGAAGGTACAATATTTTCTGTAACACATATTATACCATAGATGTTAAATCTCCATTAATTCAGCCTTTCATTGTGTTTTTACTTTTTATATTTCAAATCCACTTAGTGAAAAGTTTAGCTTTAACCTTTACTTTCAGTGTCAATATTATTTGAATAAGCCATAGATAAGTAGACACGTTATATGTTGCCAAATGTAATACGTTTTCATGTTTTCAAGGTTTTTCATTCAATTATAGATATGGTATGCCCGGTGGCGCTGCCACTGAAACCTACTTTCTTGTTTCTATACGACTCATTTGATTCACAGACTAAATTATTTAAGAATTATAATCTTTAAATTAAATTATCCCATTTAGGAGGGAGGATGAAATAATATCAAGTTAAAGATAATGTGTGATATTCAGAATTAAGCTTGAGACTAAATTTATAGTTAAGGATAGAACCGATATTAAAAATAAATTAATTTTGAAATATCTTATTTAATCGGAGGAAGCAGATAGATGAGTTTGTTGCTTCGTGGAATTGTGTTATTGAAAACATGGACCCATACTCTTTGTTTTTATATGTAAAAAAAATCAAAGATGGTAAGATATGTAATTGTTCCTTTTTGAGTACATGACAAAGTTTGATGGAAAGCAATTAATTTTAAAATATATAACATGATTTAAAGAAATTCTATTTCATACTGATTTGAGTATTATCAATACTCCAAATTGTGAACAATAGAAAAAGATTTTACACCAAAACTTGTGAAGAAAAGGAAACACTGATTGCATTTATTCAATGAACTTTAAACTAGTGTTCAATTAATGGATCAATGATATTAACTATAATATAATATGATTAATATCGTATAGATATCGATCAATAAAGTGTGTGAAAACTAAGGAAGTTCAAATATCTAGTAAAATTATCGAGGTGTTGCACAAATTGATCCATGCAAGCTTAAAATAGTGAGGGGCCTAGGCCAGGGATGGGATAGTTGTTGCTTCCAACTTGCAATGTTCAACTAAGAGAAAAGAAATGCAAGTTACTCAAAAAGGTCAAAGAAATGCAACCAAATAACAAATATATTTGAAAGCTATCTTCATAAATTCAAGCCAACAAACTATCTCATACTATAACAATACAAATATATAACAGAAAAACTGAATGACTGCAACTTTCAGCTGCTACCTATTCATCACTATATAACGTGCATTACTAGCGAAATTACGGTTTCTAAGATATGTACATAGAATCTGAATCTAAGCTGCTTGCATCTGGAGATGATTACTGGCAACATGTTCTTCTTGTTTCGTTGGTTGATCATCCGAATCCAGTTCTGGTTGATTAAGGCTCCGGACGAATTGAGTGAATGCAGGGAAATGTTCAGGAGAAAAGAAATCAGCACCCATTCTTTGATATGTGAACAAGCTCATTTCCTTTTCACTTGACAACAACTTCTTTATCTGTTCGAAACCATTTGGTGCATTTGCAACCATTGAGTTTTGCCCTAAGATTTCCACTCCGTGCTTTCTGCAAGATGATGTAATTTGAGCAACCAACAACTCTGGGCTCGAGAGAGATTCATTTGGCTGGTGATTGTCCGAGAGATCCATCCCAGGCAAGATAATTTGGCACGAATGCTTTGCAAACATCTCAACGACTTCTACATAACCATCTCTGTTGGCTGTGTTATAGAAACCGGCTGTTAGCTCGCTAGGATGGGATCGGGTTTTATACCACGAATGCACAAGAGGAAGTTTGCCACAAATGGAGATAGGAACGTCATGGAATGTTTCAGTGGCAAGTGAAAGAAGTCGGCTTCCATGAGAAATGAGCTGCTCCGAGTACCAAGATAGGAAAAAGTTACCATAAGTTGTCTCCCAAGATCCTTCATTCTCCTTGAAGAAGGTGCTTGTCATGGGTGGTTGATCAGAACCAGGGGCATCGTGCGGACCACCCAATCCCCAGAGAGGATTCCCATTGCTCTCGGCATACTGTTTGAGAGAACTCAGCATGTATTTATCATAACACTGAAACTCACCAGCTCCTTGATGATTGTTCATTTTGGATGGATTGTGATGAGAAGGATAGCGAAGCTCGCCTTCTGGTCCTAGACCAACGGAAATGCCCTGAAAGATGACACAATGTACTAATGAGTTTTAACTTTATACATTGAAAGATAACTATCATTAGATTAGATTTATGCAAAAATTCTTTACGACCAATGAACCATAATGCCCAAAAGCTTGAAAGTTAAACTAAACAATGCATACCGTGATTGTGGAGCCCATGAACGGTGAAAATGCAGTCTTGAAGCTCTCACAGAACTCTTTGTACACTTGAACCGGAGTCTTTCCATCGAGGACAGGAACATCAGTAACAGCAAATGAAAGAGAATCCTTATAGTGTTGTCCTGATTGGTCCTTAAAGAAGATACTAGGATCAGATTCACCAATCTGAGAAACCCATTGTGGGAGTTGAATTTTGGCTTCCTTTGATGCATGGAAGCAAAGTGACACATGAAGCTTAAGTCCCAACTTTTGGATCATTTCAGCAAGTGCAAGGTAGCCCGTCCAGTCATACTTTCCCCTGGTTTCCTTCTCAACAACTCCCCACCAGACGGGGAGTTCTATGCCATCTACACCTAGTAACTTCAATGCTTTTAATCCAGCTGCAATTGCTCTAGCATGGTTTATTGTATTACTACTTGAAACAGCATCAAGTGGCAACCCAACAAATAGTTTCACACCATCACTCTGCAAGAGAATATCCAATAGATCAAGACATGTCAATATAGCAATACAACAATGTTTAAATAACCTAAAAAAGCGTGAGATGGTCGATGGAGATTGAAGCAAAAAGTGAGAAATGAAGCCGCACACTCCATTATCCATCACGAAAATTTCAAAACTAGAAGAATATCAAACACATTTGAATCTAGTACTATGGTAATCAAATTACAATTAGTATAACCAATCATACCAGTATAAACCAAATTCTCATTGATATTCCTATTCATTGAACATTGAAGGACATTTATTCTCAGAGTTAGCTTCAACAGTCTTTATCTAAAGTTCTAAGAGACAATTGTGGTATATAAGAAGGCAACTCAATACTTCAGAATTTCGAAATAAAAAACATATTTATTGACCAAGGGATCAACATAAGCTCAAGTTGCATGATTAGAACGGTAAAAACACCACAAGATACAATAACACACCAATATTACTACAACAACAACAAAAACATATCCAGTGTAATCCCACACAGTGTCAGAGCTAAAATTTCATAAAATATCTTAAAATAGCAGATTATTATGTTAAGTGTGTTCAAAATATGTTATTTAATTATTTTATGTTTCATTTTACTTATATGCTATTTTTTTCCGATGTGGCTACACCACTCATCTGGACCTTACCCTTACAATCTAAAGAGGAATCTAAAGAGGTAGGGAGGTTGCTTCCGATCTAATTCAGGCTCAAAAATAACATATCAATATTATTCCAAACCCCCAAATTCTAAATCAGAAAAAAAAAATATGACAAATAGCATATTCCCTACAAATCTCAAAACAAAATAAATGAAAACACGAAGATCTGGTAACTTACCGTCTTAATTTCTCTGTTATTCTTCAATATGAGTGGTTCAGGTTGCGAACAAGCAGATGCTTTCAAACTAAACCCATTCAAAGACTTGGAACGCAATTTTATACACAATTTTGAACTTTTCAAAGAAGATGAAAAAGAAGAAGAGGAGATGTTTGAATTGAAAGTCTTAGTAAAACTACAATTCCCAACTTCTCTACATCCCAAATCATTCCTACCCAAATTCACCTGAGAACTTCCCATCACTGAAACCTCCATAATTTTCCTTTTGAATCTAAAATTATTAATAGAAAATTTGGGCGTTTTGTCAGACTAACAAATTCTTGACAATCAGCAAAAGGAGAATTTCAAGTAATTTGGTAAAATGAAGGATTTAGAGCTAAAAATTTGAAGAAATTGTACAAAGAGAATTTGAGATTCAATTGCATCTGGGACCAGTTTTTATAATAATTAAGAAAGAAGACACCAATAGAAATAGTGCTAGATGAATAAGCCACGTGTCATCTTCACAGTTAAACGAAAATTCAAGCCGCATAATTTAACTTTTTCTAATTTATTTATTTTCTTTTTCTTGTACAAAAACTCTTCACTGTCACATATTAGTACCAACTTGCACAACGTTAAACGCACGTCTCATAAGACATAAAATTATCACGTATATATATAAAAAATAAGTATAATTATTTTTTTATTTTAGCCATAATACATATATTAGATTTTAGCCTTAGCTTCAAATTTTAACTTTGACTTTCAACTTTCATAATGCACAAACAGACACTTTATCGATCCATCTTTTAAATAAATAAACACATGAGTCCTACATGAGAAAATACACATAGGACACCACGTACGATAAAAAATAACATGTCGGATGACATGTAAGACATGTGTGTTTGTTTGTTCAACTTTATACAAGTTTAAATGTCTACTTGTGCATGCATATCCAAAGTTGAAGAGCATAAATATGAATTAAAGTATTTACTAAGTTTGGTTAAATTCGCAATTGATCTGCTAACTCTCCAGTCAAAAAAGACTACATATTATTTCTTCTATTCTAATTTATATGATTTACTTTTTTTTAATCAATTTCAAATAAAATAAAGCACTTTTATGCTAAGTAATAATATTTTTTTCTTTTTTAATCAATTTCAAATAAAATAAAACACTTTTATATTACATAATAGTAATTTTAAAATAGAAAAAAAAAATGAAATTGGAACCACCTAAAAGAAAACAGGAGAAATTAAGATGGATATTTTTTTGTGGATAAGAAAAGAAGAAAGGTGCAGAGCTGACATGTCAAAAAAGGGCAACAGAATTGATAACCAATTATTTTATTTTTTGTCAGTTTTTGAATCTACTGTTTAAATCTCAATAATTTAGAAAACCATAAATAATATGTCGGGACACGTGTCATGATCTGGTAGCTTTGCTGACTCAGTTCCATGCCAGCTTTTCTTTAACAAAGCATTCATTTGATTAGTGACCATGTGAAAACAGCTATTTAACAATAGATTCTCAAAGAAATTGTGGATAAGATTTATGCTATTATAGAGGAAAAAAACAAATTAAATTTATGTTTAACATGTTTTATGCAATGGATTTAGGATTGGATCTTGACTTACTATTGCAAATTTATCTTTTATTATTTAGATAAATCACATATGAGATTCAAGCACCATCTAAAATAAATCATCAAAATTTTTATTTTAGAAAAAAAGTATAAAGTGATTATTTTTTGAATATTTAATCAATAAGATAGGCGTTGAGTTTCATTTAGAATATGACTCATAAATATAATCAAAATGAATAATTTTTATTTCTAAAATTCATGCAAAAAGTAAATGTTAATAAAATTAAGATTGTGAATCTCTTCTATAGACATATAGTTGATCTAGGTAAAATAACTAATTTTGTCTTAGGTATAACTAGAGTTCTTCTGTTCAATCTAGACGATATTTTTTTAAGTTTGAGAAAATGGTCAAAAGTCTACTCAACCTATATTCGAATTTTCGGACACGTTGTATGCCAACCCTTTCAAAAGTACACTACCCTTTAAGGAAAAAATCTAATTTAATACTTGTGACATTTAAAAAAGAATAACGAATGTCACATTGTTATAGTCTCGTAGAGGCATTAGGTTCATTAAAAATGTAAAAGAAGAGAAGTCTACCCATTCACACATTATTTTGATGTAAAACTTAAATTGCGTAAAATTTATTCATATGGTGGAAGAACCCTTTTAAAACAATCTAAGCAAATAACTTACGAGTTTTTCTGTACGTTTTATCCTCACACTTAAAAATAATATAAAAGAAAACTACTAACTTTTGAGTACAAAAATTAGCCGGTTCATACTTCACACAAACATTTAAAACATATAGTTAATCTAGTATATTAGAAGGTTTAGGTTTACACACCTCAAAAACAACAAAACATATGTCATACTTATATTACAACCAATGGGGATATGATCACATTAACCTTCAAAATTCATGTAAATATACAATACAGAGATCATGTACAAGTCCCCAGGTTTATATAAAATATAGATGCCTATATGCAAATGTTATCTTCCTTAAGGCTCTCAAAATTTCCATCTTCAATGCCCAACTTCATGCATCCTCTCGAACATTTCCTACGATAGAAACAACTATCGCTGAGCATATAGCTTAGTGGTGTAAAAACTATAGGTTCCAAGCCCTTAGATTCGCTGATACACCTTTCTCAAGTCATGGGAACACCATTAAAATATAATAAATTGATTAAGTAAACAGTATATACAGAGTATCAAGTTCAATATTCTAAGATCCAAATGTCAAAAACGCTCATAGCACCATTTTCCAAGAAATATAATAACAAGGCTTGGCCAACATACACCATGTCGTCACGCCAAGTACAACAGGTATAAAGAAGGGTCGGCGCTTTGTATCAAGAAGGGTCAAAACTCAATAATCAAGAGAACCAAGAACCATATCAAAAATGACTTTTAGTTCGTACTTAAAATGGACAACTTTCATTCTTCAGATGGACTAAAAATTCAAAGTAAAAAATGACAAATGAACTGAATCAAGAGACATGTCAATAGTGACAAAGTCACAACCACAAGAAGGACGAGGTCCAACAAGAGTGTCATATGATAAAATAATCCGTCTAAGTGGGCGAGTTACACAAGTGTCTTAGTGTCTTAAAGGATAACAAAACGATTAATGCAAAGTGACAAGAGGTAACCAAGGTACCAAAATAAGCTTTCAAATATACCAGAAGCTAAAAATTATACAAGTACAAGTTTATACACAAACCTTAATGCTTTAGCCCTAAACCAAGCTTGAATTCATGGACAATTCGACCTAGGTTGTTCCTTCCCTTCTTATCTTCTTCTCGTATTCTCTTCTTCATTTATTCTTGAGATACGATTATTTGAGAGAGTTCTGGTGTCTTAAGGTGAGTTAGTTAGAGTGATTAGTTTAGGGTTTATTAAGCGTGTATAGGTGGTTAAGTAACCTATAATCTACCTAAATTAACCCCTAAATAATAACTAACCCAACCCCTAACTTCTAACTTAAAACAAAATTGCTAAAAAATTAGCAGCACCTACGACCTAGCCATCTTCGGACCGTAGATTAGACTATTTTCCGTAGTTTTGTCTCATGGTTTGGACCTACAACTCACCATTTGCAGGCCTGACCCACGCCCATTACCTATGGGCCGTAGTTTGATCTAGTGGCCGTGAATTGAGATCGTGAATCAAGGACCCCTTAGGTGGTATTATCCGCACGTTTAACCCCTAATTATATCCATCTAAGTATAGGAACCAATTATCTAGATTTTAACCCTTATACAACATTCGAAAGTCCACTACAAGACCCTACAACACACTAGTTCATTTCACTATTTTAACTTACTAGTTTTCGGGTAATTTAATCGTTTCTTAATGTTTGACCTCCAAACTCATCAACCTAACTTGAGTAACCATTTTACATCATTTAAACATCACCTTAACCCAAACAACCTTTTTTGGCCCTAGTTTCACCTGCTTGATTCCACCAAACACTAGTTAGGTCTAACTAGGTTCTATGGGGTGTTACATAGGGGTAATGGGTAGGGTAGGTTAGGGGGTAAAAGGTAGGTTAGGGTAGAGGGTATATGGTAGGGGGTAGGGTAGGAGGTAGGTTAAAGTAGGGGTAGAGTAGGTGGAAGAGTAAGGTAGGGGTAGGGTAGGAAAGGGTAGGGGTAGAGGGTAGAAGAGGGTAGAGAAAGGGGTAGGGTAGGGGGTCGCCGGGTGGGGTTTCCGGGGGGGGCGTCGCCTGGGGGGGGGGTAGGACGGGGTGGAGGAGCGGTGCGAGGGGATAAAGGTGAGGGGTCTACGGGGGGAGAGTTAGTAGAGGTGAGGTGAGGTGAGATACAAATGAGGGGTAATAGGGGGTTGAGGTGAGGGGTAATGGAAGGAAGGGGAGGGGGTTGGTAGAGGTTAGGTGAGGGGTAATGGGGAGAGGGGGGTAGAGGGATGGGGGTAAAGGTGAGAGGGGGTTAGTAGAGGTGACGGGTCATGAGGAAGGTGGTTAGTAAAGGTGAGGTGAAGGGGTTAACTGGGGAGTGGTTGGTAAAGGTGAAGTGAGGGGGTAGAGGTGAGGGTTGGAAGAGATGAAGGGGCGGAGGAAGGGGAGGGAGAGGGTAGAGGTGAAGGGGTGAAGGAGGAGAGGGGTAGAGGGAGAGGGGTGGAGGTGAGGGGAGGTTGGTACTGGTAGAGGGTGGCTCTCAAAAGTTCTTTTTTTTTTAAAAAAAAGAGATTAGTCAAACACAATTTACTTTTCGAAAGCACTTTTTAAATAAATTAGCCAAATATAAATTTGATTTTTTTTTTAAAAAAAAAAGTTAATTTACCATCTTTTTTAAGCTGCAAAGGCACACCTATAATTAAGACATAAATTATATCCAGGAAAATTTACGTGACATAACAAATTAAGACTTATATTTGCCCAAAATAATGATAGTATTAAAAAGTTACAAATTTTATAATAATAGTTTGAGATTTTAAGCAGATGCATGTGAATATACTTATTATTCGCCCAATTGTTTGGGAATGAGTATATGTGTGTTATAAAATGTCGGTCTGCATAGTAATTAGGAGCAAAATTATAGTTGTATACAAAAAAATTTCCTATACCCTTTCTTATTTTAATTTATTTGTTCTACTTTAATTTAATATAAAATTTAAATAAGTAAAAAATGACTTTTGAATTTTATACTATTAAATTGAAACTATATATTAAATATATAAAAATATTTTTGAAACGACTTAAGACTTATCAAAAGAAAATATGTAGCTCATTTCCCTAAATTATTAACCAACAACTACGAATAATATTACTATTATTATATTATATAATTGAGCATATATTATACTTTGAATTTATGAGCTGACCAACATAAGACCTCAATTCCATGTTGTTTCACATAATTCACAAGTATTCATTGTATCTTAAATTTTAGATTGCAATAATATATTCTTGAAGTATAATATTTGTTTGTGGATATAACAATATAGAAAGTATAACTATGTCTTATACTTTCTATATAGAATTTTTTTAGAAAAAATTGTTATTTAATTATACACTCTCTATTTTCTATTATTCACAAATAAATTACTCTCTTTTTTCTCTTGTTCTCTCCTTTCTAGATACATCACTCTTCAACTCGTAAATACACGCTTCCCTGCCCTCAATCTCAGCAGTTATCTCCTTCATCCATTTCTTAATTTGAAATTTATTCTCTCTCCAATCGATCGATTTCAACTTTCTCAATAATAAATTTTCCTTCTTATTCAATTTAGAGTTCCTCATTTTTTTTTCCGATGATAATGTTATATAGAAACACAATATTTCGTTTTTAGCATTATCATTGTGAACTATAGAAACAAATGAAAGGCCCAATAAGCATAGTAGCTCTATAGTGTGTTTGTAAAAGAGAAAAAATATATTTTGACACACAAAATATACCTATCACATGAGACATTTTAGTTGGATTGTACGTGTACTCATTATTGTTTTCAGATAACAATCATAAATATTATCATTGACAAACATAATCAACAGACCTAACAAAGTACCTCAATACTATTGTGAATATTAGGCCTCCCAACCGTCAACTAATTATCTATTTGCTCCATTAATTAAAGAAAGAATGAAATAAGTAAATATAAAATTTCGTTTTTTTTAAGGTTTAATTAAAAATTTTCTGCCCCTATTGTGAAGATCTTTGACCTTCAAATTATATACCAATTAATCATATTAGCATTAATAAAGAGTATTTAGACTTTTGTTTTCATCTAAAAAAGACTCCTATTAATTCATTGAGGACATTAATGATGATATGTCAAACATAATATATAATTATTTTTTTTTAAAAAAAACATTTATATTTTAGCATTATAGAGACAAGTGTTGCTTTATCCTTATACAATTATCTTTTCTTCACCACGTGTCAGCTATGTATTTGTTACTTTTAATTCTGATATATAGTATGAGTCACCTAGTTTTTATTAAACCACAACAAGCGCTCGTGCATCCTTTTTTAAACTTTTTTTTAAACTTTGACACATACAATTTAACTGGATGTAGCATCAAAAACAATGTTTCGCTCCAATCATTTTATATGTTGTATCAATATGTAGTGGATATTGTGAAATTAGGAGTTAGGCCTAACTCACACCTCAAAAGCTAGCTCAAAAGGAGGAGGATTGCCCAAGCCTTATAAGGAGTGCACACATCTCATTAACCACCGATGTGGGATTTTTGTCATTCTTTAACAGATATATTGCAAATTCTGACTCATTTTTTTCACCTACAAGTATAATTTTACTCTCATATCATTCCTAAGTATCATTGGAGATGAATTACCTTCTACGATACATCAAATTTTAAAATTTTTCTTCAACTCGTCAACCTTCAATTCAATTGCAATGACAAATTTAAGTTTAGAAAACAAATTATTTGCCAACAACTATTTCATCACTTTAGCAACGTGCATAACTCATATCGCCTTTCCATACTCCCGAATGTTTCAACAAATTAGATATATCATCATGTATCAGCTAATGATTTCAACTTTTTTTTATTCTCTTATGATTTGGAAGAGATTTGAGAGTAAAAAATTTAAAATTTAAATTGTTTGAAGTTGAAACGATTCGGGAGAGATTGGCATCAACTTAATTTGAGTGATTTGTGAATTTGATATTTACATTTTATTTCCTTTTTAATCTCAACAAACAAGTTGTTAAATATATCAAATATAATGTATTAGGGATAAATGAGATGTATTCAGATGACACAAATTGTCACGATCTAAATTTACAAGTCGTGATAACACCTATATTCCGATTGATAGGTAAGCTAACCAATAGTTTTACCAATTTAACTAAATAACGAGGTAAAAAGGTAAACAACGAGTAAAATATCTCCAACACTAAGTCCTTCATAAATACGAATTGTAGATAGCTAAAATACCACCCAATAATTGGTGTCATTAGTACAAAAGCTTCTAAGATACGGTGTAAGTCTGACACAAAGATAACAAGTCTAAACATAAGCAATATCATGTTTGAATACAAAAGCAACAGAATAAATAATAAAATAAAGAGAGGTGTGGGCTGCGGAACAACCGAGCAGATCACCACAACTCCAAGATACTCCAAGCTCGGACTCAAAAAGCTCCATGAGATGTGCTCGTATATATTCGGAATCAAATCTACATCACAAAGAGTGCAACAAGTGTAGTATGAGTAGGAAACCATGTGTACCATATCTCATAGGCCAACAACGAAGAAATAGTGACAAAAGTTCATATAAGAAAATCATCTTTTACTTATACAAATATATGTTATACTTTCCAGTCAGGTTTTATCAAATATGGATAATCAAATATCACGCAATGTCCAACCATCAATAAAGCACATAAATCATTAAGAATGGGTGATGCAATGCAATATGACACCATGAAATGATAAGTCTTAGATGTCAAGTACTCTCTCAACCGTATATACATGATTTTTCTCATAAATACATCGAGAGTTCATAACTCATGGGAGGCACGCGAGGTCCATGTAGCGACACCAGATAATCTCCACGTGTCTGAGCGGATGATCTCAATGCACTACCATAAAATCAAACAATTTTCACATGAAAGATCTCTACATGCCCAAATTATATTCTTAACATCTCACAATTTCTACACGGACGATCTTCACGTGCCCATCTTTTACTCAATCCCATATCAATGCATGTGCACACTATGATTTCAATAAATTGGGATGATGATGTATCTCAACCAATCAAATATCAGTATGTTATATAATCACCTTAACTATCACAAATATATGTGCTCAATAAAGAAACAGTCACCAAAATAATTCATGTTATTAATACATCTGTTAATGCCTACATGCTTTGACATTCTCGGATTACAATCCACATGCTATAGTAATAGATTTTCTTTATAACAAGGGTACTCGTAAAAATGTCCGTCACACAATTGTAACGTGACCCCCATTTTTCTCCCTTACAAATTATCTACTTCCATTTTAATCTTAAATTAAAAAAAATGTTCTTCAACGGAGTCTGAATGTCTTAACATATGTCGAACACGTGTCACGAGTTCTCAAGATTTTGTATTTCTCTATCGTAGAGCTTCAGGATGTTCTCAATCTATCAATTATGCAATATTTGTAAGTAAACAAATTCATAGACACGCTTATGTTATATATCTATCCTAAACTCAAACTCACCAAAGTCTATACTGAAGTTCATGAATCTTAGTGACAAACAACTATATGCGTCAAATCCCATATTTCTAAATTTTAAGCTTAGGTTAAATCTCAATTTCCTAAATGACATAATTTTGATGGTATTTCTATAATATAATATACATAATATTTAATTACATATCTTAATATATCAAAATTTTGATTTATAATATAATAAATAATAAATATTAATTAGAATTGGAGATACGGACTACAAAACCAGTGGCGATGACTATTGGAATCAATCATTGCCTTCAATTTTTTTAACAACTTACTAATCAACTGAACACACGTGGCATCAATTGACTTGTAGTTGACTCAATTCGTAAGTTAAACCTTTGTATTTATGATTTTATCGACTAAATTCTTTTACTCACTAAAATACAATATTTTAAAAACTTTTGAGTTCTGACTGAAGATTTGGAGAATACATAATTCTTCTAAAAGAGGTTCATTTCTCCTATGATCTTTTCTTGTACACTGAATTTTCTTGTTTGAGTTTCGGTAAAAAAAAATTCAATATATGACTTGCACTTTCTGTTCTCAGTTAAGAGAAAATAAATGTATATTATGAAGCCTTTTTAATATATGTATATCATAGTTCATTAATATATATAATATTCAAAATTGTTTAAATATTCAAACACATAAAGAGATGAACATGGGAACTACTACAGATAAAAAATGTTCTCCCCATAGGAGAATAAAAAAGCAAGAGTGGTTCGAAATAATCTTTAATTTCCAAAAAGATTATCATTCATATATTTTCTAAGTATTCGTTGACTCTTTAATGTGTTTTAATTACCTTTCTAAATTTTATAATTCACTTATATTAATCCATCTTTTATAGATATTTATTAAAGTCACTCTATATTTCTTTCTCGTAAGATAAAAATACTTACACGTCCAAAAGATAAAAATATCTTTTGCACCACAGAACAAGGGGTGAAATATAAAATTACGGAGCTTGCACGGATATTAAAGATCGTTAGTATCTATAGTCAGGTGAATAATCTTTTACGTGCATCTTTTCTTACTTTTGAAATTGATTGTTTTAAAGTATAAATATCTTATTTTTCGTTATTAATTCCTATATTAGACATTTTTGCCTCTTGTTATTTATCTATATTTAATACTTCTTAGGACTCTATTCCAATTGTTAGACTTCTTTTTACTTTTTTGGGCAAAGTAATTTAATTTTCAATTCTTGATTATACAGAAAAATGGGAAATAATTAAATTCTTATAATATTACCTATTTCTATTTTGAACGAATTTTAAATTAAAATTTCCACCCTTTTACAAATTTTATAATAATAATAATAATATATAAACATGCCTTTTAATTTGATCTTAGCAGACATTTGTGCCTCTAACTTTAGATATGAATAAATAGAGACATTTGTTCCATATGGCATAATACAATATGTTGAACGCCACTTATAATACATGTCTTTTTAGTTTATTTAATCAATAATACAAAAAAATAATCGAAAATAAACTTTACTTCATATATATATCATCATATGTACTTCAATTGATTTAAGTAATTAATACTCAAAGTCGATAGTAGAAAACATATTTGAACATTATTTCAAAAAATTAAACTTTAAATCTGTAAAACATGTTTTAATATAGAAAAAAGAAGTTGAAAAATTATTAATCTTTAAATATGAAAATGTAATAAATTAAGAGAAATAAGTATTTTTAAAAATGAACTGATGGTGTATATTCACTGTCAATGGATAGTCGTCAATTTCTTATTTGTTATGCTAAAAAAAAAACTTTCAGAGATTAAACATATATAATAACAGGGTTAGTAAATACAAACTTTTTATTAAGAAAATAAAAATTTACGAGTAATTATTTTTCAAAACTATTGAAAAGGAAAAGGGAAATAAGAAGGTAAAAAGTAGTCAATAAAATTTGAAAACCTTAGGATATAATATCCAGTGTATTCTCTAGACTTTCTATCAAGTCTTCCTTTCATTTCAGGTGCGTTTCTAAATTCTGTATTTCTCTTGTAATTTATGATGAATATCTTTGTAGATATTCATCAAAATAATTTTATTTCGTTTCATTTGCAAGAACACATAATTCCCTTAAAGATTTTACTAAAATAACAAAAAAACTCGACGATAGATGCAAATGTCATCGCGACCAATTTATTAGAAAGAATAAAAAGAAAGATAACTAAACAACTTAGTTCTTAATTTTGTGTATAATCGTCATGTTACTATTTGAAACTAGAGGTTGAGAGATTATTGGTTGTGTTAATGAACCTTAAATGGAGCAAAAACTGCCTTGTTCAAAGGGAAAACTGAACTATCATGACCCAAACTTATACCATAAACATGACTACTTTATGACTAACACCCAAAAATCGATTGTTGACCCTCAAGCGAACCATCATCTCGATTGACTACAAGCGGAAGACTAACTCAAACAAACAAATTGAAAGAAAAAAAAGTGTAAAAACAGTTCACTTAATCTTAAAAAGCTGAATATACTTCTTATAAAACTAAAGGGAATTATAAACTAAACGTTATTCTAACGTCAACATAAATCACAAAAAAAAATGCATATAATGAAGTTGGTAAAATGTTATGCATAATAACTTTTTTTTTTTAAAAAAAAAAAGGGGGGGGGGGGGGGGGGGTAAAAATATTGCACATTGTGGGAATTATACAAAATAGTTGAATGTTCATTACATAAAGACTTGAAAATTAAAAATTAGATGATCCAATTTGAGGTGGACCTGGTGGGCCAGAAAATGTGATAGGGATATTGGGTGGATCAGGGCTCAATGGGCCTTGTGGTGGGCTTGGATAAGGATCCCTAGGACCTACTTCCCAACCTGATCTGCCAACACCATCTTCAAGGATCCAACAGCAGCATAGAAAGTAGAAACTGCCACACACAAAAAAAAATGTATTATTTGCAATCTATGTTTTGTGAGTTTTAGTTAAAATAATAAACTATGAATTATAATATATATGTTGGAAATGACACCAACATTATCCAAATCTTTAAGGACCCTTTTGTGATTAAGAAACTCAGATATATATTGTCTGAAAATAATTGTATCATTCAATAATACATGCATCTAAATAAAAGACACATAACATTAACCAGGGTTATACTACTTAATTATTCATCATAGCTATAATTTATTATGAGTACCTCTCGTGATAAGCATTATACATTAATTACGTGAATTGACTTCGAGCTTGTACAATTAATCACATTTGTATATGTATAATTCGCCAGAATATACGAACATATAGATATAATATACAATTATTTAACCAATATACATATAGAATTCACCTCTCTCCCACTCTGTGCCCTCTCTCGCTTGCTTCTCCCAGTCTCCAATCTCACTCGTTTCTCTCCTCCCTCTCCAAATCTTGTTCGCCTCTCCCTCCCCCCTCTCAATCTCACTTGTCATATTTACAAATACATTTCTATAACATACAATTATTTAATCAATATATCTATATTAATTCACCTCTTCTACTTTTTATCCGTCGTTTTCCTCTCTTTTAGTCTCGCTCACTTCTTTCCTCCCTATAACACGTAAAAATGAATCGTACTCATCAAACTATAGCAATAAAAAATAGAAAGAAGATGATGGTTACCAAGAGGAGAGAGCAAGACACATATTAGAAAAGTATCGACGAACAAAACCAAAGCCAAAAGGAGGTCCTCTATGATAGTGAGGACCAGACATGCTAGGAATATCTGGATTTGGTGCATACATGATATGATCTCAATATTACTTGCTACAATTTTGAAAAAAAAAACAAAAATAATAAATGAAATGAGCCAAACTATTATAACAACAAATATATTGAGACAATTGTGTCTTCTTGTGTACATGTTAAGCTAAGAGGATGTGTCTTTATTATTGGATAGTCACCAAAAAATGATTTTATCCTAGAAATTAAGAAAGCGGTGGCTATTTGGTGCATATACATGCTTGTTCCAAGTGTATTGCTCTAATGCATATACACGTAAACAAGTGTTATATCATCTATCAGAGACGGAGCTAGACGGAGTTCAAAAATTTAAATGAATTCATTATCTATTTTTACAAATTCTGTATTCATATTAGATAATTAAATAAATGTAATTATATATTAATTTGTAAACTCCTAATAATATTAATTGACAGCTTAATAGTAAGAAAAGGATATTGAAAACTTTTTTCACACTAATATGGTGGATTGGAATCCTCCATTTTGGAATATAATTATTTATTTGTAGGATAACATTGAATATGTTATAATAATTTATTAAATTTAAAAAAATTATACGATTAAGTAAATTTATATTATTTAATTAATTATTATAACTATAGTTTGTTATAGTTACCACTAACGACTAACATTAACTACTAATTACATGAACTGACTTCGAGTTTCTATAATTCGTTACGTTTGATTCGCAACTAACAATTCTTCGTTTCATTTGTACTTTGTATACGATGATTAGTATTTGTATATAGCGATAATTTCCTTTGATCTTTCAATTTTATCACTATATATATTCAATCTTTTTTTTTCTGTAACTTTTTAAAGTTTGTACAAACATATAGTTGCCAAATTTTGTAAAATATTATTTGTATAACTGTTTAAAGTTTATATGTTTATTTTTATATCAATTCGTTATTTTAAGTTTTATCATATTTGTATAATTTTTCAAACTTTGTATCACTCAATTATACAAAAACACGTGAATTATAAAATGTACCCATGAATTATATAAATATAATAATGTCCTCTCTCGCCCGCGTTTCTTTTTCCTCCCCATCTCACTCGTCACTCTCCTCCCTATAACATGTCGCTACGGAATGCAATTAGCAAATTATAAGTATAGAACGTAATTAAGCTATTTTTGAGTGAATATATGGGAAAAAAATTATTAATTTATATATATCAACTACAAAAAGTAAAATTTTATTACAAAATTTGACTTTTAACTTCGAATTTGTTGAGACAATAATAAAATTGACTATTAATTTGAATTACGTTACGTCTCAAAAAGAGAAAACATTCCTTACCAAAAACCTTTTCGTACTTTAAAGCGAACCCTTTTACTAAAAATTATACTTAAAAGCAAACCCTTTAACTAAAAAATTATGTTAAACTTCGTATTTAATCGAAAAATCTTTAATATATATATATATTTTCTTTATATTTGTGAGTTTTTCAACTTTTAAGTCAACGATTAGAAAGATTCTGATTTTTGATGTTATGACCTATAAAATTAGAAAAAATTGGCTTAGCATTCAAAACTATAAACAAAAAGTGAAAATTATCCGCAATTTATTCCCTATTTTGAGATTATAAAAAAACATTCCTCACCAAAAAAAATTTTCATACTCACCAAATCATTTAACTAATTTTTTACTTTTTTAAAAAAAAAATAACCTTATCCATTTCACCATATTTAACATAGGCATTGCCTCTATGGACTGGAAGGCTTTTCTTTGTCATCTTCACTTGTCGCCAATTTTATTTGCATCTCTCTTAATAAAAAAATAAGATTAATTAAATTATTTTTAATTATTTTTTTATCTCACTTTAAAACCTTTTTTTTCATCATATTAATCCTTCTCTACGTTTACTATGAAGGATAAAGATAAAAATAAAAGAAAATAATTAATTTTATCTTTAAGTTTTAAAAATATCAATTATTAATTTTAATTAACATAAAAAACAAATTAGATTAGAGCGAGTACTCCGACAAACTAAGGACTATATAATCATGCGATTTGAAATTATGATATAAAATAACGAGATAAAGTCAAAGTTTTGTTTGAACATCAATTTGATCTTTTTATCTAGTATATTTTTTCATAAATATAAAAATTTCATAAGTTGTAAAAGTATTAGAATTATCTCAATTCTTATACAATCTTATCAAATAAGCGTAGATTTATAAGATCACATAATATACTGTCACAAAAAAATTCTTTAAAGAAATAATATTTAATGATCAAGTTTTAATTCAATAAAAAATAAAATGAAATATAAGATGTGGACTGTGGTATACCAATCTTTATTAAATAATTTTCTTACATTCGAGAAGAATCAACACTATTACTTTGAGCTATTTGTTAGCCAATTTGATTAGTAAATGTATCTAATAAAAAATAATGATTTTGATGAATATAAATAGTAAAGTATAAACGGATTTGAGTAGTAATATATTCTATGTTAGTAAGATTAATATAAAATATAAATATTTTAAAAAGTAATGATATGAATCGAAGGGTTGTTTTTACAGTATAAACTTATGGATCAATTTTTGTATTGAAAAAATAAAGAATGATTTAAAATTTCTAAATATTGTTTGGAGAATTTAAAATTTCATCTCAAAATATGAAATCACAAAATAAAATCACATGTTCATATGTTAGATTTCGTCTTATAATTTTATATTTGCGATTTCGTATCGCCAAACGTCTACTAAATACATATGCATATTAGTTGACTATTATTGTCGAGATTTGAGACCAATACAATTACATATTGTATATTAGGAGTAGTAATTAAGATTTTAAGTAGTCCACTCCTAGGGGTAATTACACACCTTTTAAGAAAACAAGAAAAAACCAATACCATATCTTTTATTTATCCTCTGATCTTTCATCAGATTGATATTTTGTCCACTAAACACACACTCTTTTATCTTATTCATTGCTAGATTGCTAGTATTTATTGTCCACCATTCCCAGGTGATCAACAATTAAATAAGTACTTCTAAAAGAAATTATTTGGTTACTGTTGAACACTAACCAAAGAGTGTACAACAGTAAGCAACAGCAAAGCACTGATACTATGAATATGAGGGACTATTCAAGAGATTCATCAATGAGAAGCTATGCAAGGGAGACTGAGGACTTGGCTGAATAACCACAACTACAATCCTTATGGCTCTAGCTGATATAACAGGGAACTACTTGTTTTGAGTGGCTACTGCAGTTTGGGGCCTTATGTCCAAGTGATTTAGTTTTTTTTGCTTACATGCACTTCTTAACTCTTCAGTCTTCACTTTGATGATAAATTTCTCCATTCTGGAGCTTTTCGATTATGTTGCGACACATTGAGCCTTCTACAAGTTCCAAAACAATGTAGTCACCAACTAAGGCTATGTGCCTCTTGATCAGTCATTAACTCGAGGGACAAGTGCACAGATAGCCAATTTTGAGACCTCTATATATAAGGTATAGTGCAAGTTTAACTACTTCAGATAAGTTTTGGGGGAAAAAAAAAGATATGTTCATGTATAGAGCTTGCAAGCAGAACATAAGACATCATTGTAATTTACTACTCATAACAGGCAAAAGTAAAAGGAAAGAACAGATGTAGATTGTTTATTAGGATTTTCATTGATCTAAACAGAGTCTGCTAATATGAAGGAAGTAAAAATTTACATGTACAATGGTGAAAAGATTCTCATTATCCAAAAGAATACAAAAAGGAGGATACTAGGATTAAAAAAAAATGCATTTTACCTCTCTATGCTGTTGAGAAGTTTCTTACTTACCGTATAGGACAAATAATCTGCAAGCTTTGCAGCTCCCTTCAAGTATACCAATTGTTGAATCACATCATTCTTTCGACTTTACATGCTTTCTTTTCCTTTCTTGTTAGAATCCTTCTTTGATGGTTTCGTCTTTCTTCTTGGAGCACCACCTGTGGCAGGTTCCACCAATGGGCCTGACCATGTTTGGATCGGTTCTTTGGGATAGGAGAAGTTCATGGAAGTGAAAGGGACTTCTGAGGGTTCGTAGGCTGGATCGATGTGATGTGAAGAACCCAATGTATAACCTAAAGTTCCATCCTGGTGTGGTGGAGGAAACTTTTCACTCTTGCTCTTCGCATTTGCTTGTGTAATTAGACGCCGCCTCTGTTTAAAACAATAGTCAGATAAACAACCTTGACAGAATGTACTAAAGAAATGAAATAGAGGATTGTTCATCTCCATAATGAAACAAGAAAAAGAACTTTACAGCCCTGATGTACTCTATTCCCTGCTTTCAAACTTATGTAACATCTTCTATTTTCCAACGCCCAAAAAATGTTAGAAACCATACCACCAATAATACTATTTATTACAGCTCATAAATAACCAAATTCAAACTTCAATGCAATGTTTTCCAAAATTGAAAAGCTATTTCAGAAAACATCACATAAATTCGATGGCATACAAGTTTTAAAATGTTAATTTGACTTGGGAGCACTATTATTAAAGTGTGTATGCCATCAAACACTATCATATAAATTATAATGCAAGGAGTACTAGTTCCAGATGTTGCAACGTCAAATAAGCATTGATTAGGTAACTAAAATGGAATTAGAGGAATAGAGTGTATATAATATATAACTACTAGGAAAAGCAAGGGGTAGTTTTGACAATCATGACATCAGCAGACAACCACCTACTCCAGCTGCAAATAATTGAAAAGCAATATCTTGTACTGTTTGTATTTTGGAATGTAATTAGCCCAATGCAAAGATAACAATATAAGTTGGAGAATTGTAGACCTCAGAATCTCAACAGTTTTCTAATCTCCTTGCAATATAATTATAACATGGCAACACAGAGTAGAACTATTTAATCCTGGGTAAGAAATAAACTGAAAGCGAAAATATGACCATCTTCATATTAGTATCTTTGTTCTGTTAGGTTCAGGTGGGAACTGCTCCTACAGGTTCACATTATGCATATGCAATTTTACAAGCATTGGATGGTAAAATATAAGAATTAATAAGCTTCTTAAATGACATACATCAATATTAACTTGCAGCTCCGCGTTGGCTTCAGGAGCAGGGATTGCCCTAACTGCTCGATCACGGTGGCGATTTCTCCTCGCACCATCAGCATTGGCTTTGCCAGTAGCCCTTTGCCTATTTAGCAAATATTTCAGGAAAAAAAAGTTTAGGAGAAAAATAACAAAGTGCATATCAACATGAATTCAGATAGAAGATAATGAAGTTCTACTTAATATCACTAAGATAGGCCATAATTCAGAAGACTGATTCAAGCATTTATTAGAAAAACTGATTCTTTAACAGGTCCTGTAAAGGGGAATTTATATAAGATACAAATAATTTTGAGCAAAAACTGATGAAGTATATAGGTATCTCAACAAGAATGGTGTATGTTATTAACAAAAGGATCATAGGACTTTCTTTTGGTAAGCTACAAAATAATCATAAACTTCAATATGAAAACATGAATGTGAAGTGTGATTATAAAAATAAAAAAAGGAATCCAGATAACTAGACCTTCGAGCATCTTCATCTCGCCGTTTAGCATCCATTTCTTTGCTGGGTGGATATTTAGGAAGGATGGAAGGTTCACAAGCATAAGGTTTGGTAGTAAAGAACTGCACAGCAATAAAAGGAACATATGGTGACAATACTTCAAAATAGTTCGTGATTAATTTCAGGAAAGTGTATTCCATCAAATGCTCCACATGCATTCTTGTGTTACAAAGACATAGGTCAATTGTTTCGACCGCATGTAACAATCAATGAAGGACCAACCAATATATGCTTTGGAAATACATGTAAGTTCTCTAGCACTAAACGAGGGATTGACGTAAAAGAAATAAAATTGATTTGTAGATATCAGGCAAATCAAGTTCTTTATCTAAATGTATACAGATAGTCATTTTCATTATGGCCATGTGATGCAATATTTGAAACCAAATCATCAGATTTCTCCACATAATTCTCTTAAAAGGAAAAAGGGAAAAAAGAGTGTGTGCTATAATTAATAAAGGGATAATAGCACTTCTTCAGTTAACTGATTTTGATCCTTGTGACAAATGACTCAAAACATTTAACCTTTGATTAATCAAAATGTGTGCCTTTGGTCTCTCTATGTATTTAGAAGTACATTACCCTGAAATATGAAGTAACCATACAAGTTTAACATAATACATAGGTAATTAAATAGTAAAACGGTTAATACTTGGGAAAATTATACTGTTCACAAATTAAAAGTGCACATTTCAAGTTAATTGAAGGGTTAAAAATACTTTGGCAGATATCACAAGAACTAAAATTAGGATTTACCAATAACTGAGGAACCAAAATAGCTATTAATTCATTAATAAATGCAGAAGAACATTTTCTTATTAATACAGATGATGAGATTGAGGAACAAGTTTACTTGAAAGCAAAAAAGAGTTAAAAAACAAAGACTTCATCACTAAAACAGTTAGCCAAGTAAGTTGCCTCCGAAGTAAAATCGTTAAAGTAATAAAATAGATATGAACATCTTACTGCACTATGTAATGCAGCTGTAGCTGTCTGACGCTCAGCTGGATCAATGGCCAGAAGAGTCTCAATCAATGGCAATGATGAAGGTGGGAAATCTTTAAAGGTCTCAGCGATACATCTTCTGTATGATTGCTGAGGTTTGAATATAGTTGCATGTGGAAGCCTTGACTTTTTCCAATAATCTTCTGACGGAGATCCGCATAGCTTGAAGATCTTGTGGAGCTGCTCAACCTGAGTATTATTGCAGTGTAAATCCTAAAGTCGTGGAGCTCACGGCTAAAATCCAGTTCATAAGAAGAGAATGAGTTTAAAGTTACAAACATATTGATAAATAAAGAATTCATAAGTTTTTGGATTATTTTTTTATTCATGGTCCTCCCACCACTCCCAGTCAGGTGGGAAGGAGGATTTGCATATCAAGGCAAAAACATAGGCATTTAAGCTAAAGCTGGAGCAACACCACATCAGGACCAGGATTTGCGGGAAGGAGGATTTGCATATCAGGATATTCTTTTTAAAGGATTTTAGTTCTCTGGTTTGTAGTCCTGCCACTCCTTCGAGATAAAGCCACATAAAAGTTTAAGCCCAAGAAGCTATTCTCTATCCTAGATCAAGATGTATGCCCCCATGTCTCAGTCTGACTCGAAGATAAGCACAACGTTCAGTATTTCATGCTCTGACTACTTGGATTTCAGAGGAGAGAACCTACTAGAAACAGCATATACAATTAATCTGAACCAAAATCTTTCATCTCTTAACATACATTTCTTATCATGCTAAAGAAAGTTTTTAGTAGTTGACTGAATCTTGATTCAATCAAATAAAGCTACATCTTTCACGAATTATCTGAAAGGATGTCTCATGCAGCAGCATAAAAAAATTATTTCATATTAAGGGGGGGATTTCATGTGGACAGAAATTAGCCAAATGCAAAAAATGGAAATATCGAGACGTCTCATGAGATTTGTATGGACGATAAGCTCATTTAATTTTCCTGTATCATAGTTGAAGCGAAAAAGCTTCTCTTTTTAACTAACAGATGCACAAGCAAACAAATAATTTGATGCAACAAACAAGCAAGGGAAAAACGGTAATCTTTTCTCTTATATCACGAAAGACCTGTCCCTGTCAGATTGTTTTGACCAACAAATTTCAATACCATACCTCTGTACGACCAGGCATAATGGGCTTCCCAGCTAATAGCTCAGCTAAAATACAACCAGCACTCCAGAGGTCCACACCAACACCATAGTCTGTGGCCCCAAGAAGAAGCTCTGGGGGTCTGTACCATAAAGTAACCACGCGACTAGTCATAGGCTGCTTTTTATTGGGATCGAAGACAGAAGCCAAACCAAAATCTGCAATCTTCAGTACTCCCCCACTGTCAATTAGAAGATTTGATCCTTTTATATCACGATGCAACACACGACGGTTGTGACAGTGTTCAAGCCCTGATAATAGTTGATGCATGTAACATTTAACCTACAAATAATGATCAAGAAATAATGTAAACAACTCGGAACCAAACAATTACAGTTATAACTCAAAAGGCAACTAATATGACCCAACCTGAGCCTCTGTGAACTTGACTCCAGGGCTTGCTGCTAGTCCAGCTAAATCATGATCCATATAATCAAACACAAGGTACAAGCTACAAGACATCCTTGATGTAACCAATCCTTGCAATGTAATAACATTTGGATGATCCAAGCGGCGCAAAATCAAGATCTCTCTTGCCATAAACTTCACACTCTCTGGCTCCAAATTATCAAATCTAACCTTCTTTAATGCAACGATGTTCCCCGTGAGATTATCTCTAGCTTTATACACATTGCTATAAGTACCTTGCCCAATCTAATACAACATATAAATGACAATGAATAAGATATTAATCAATCTACAAAACAAAAAACTAGTAACTAACAAATGAAGTGAACATTTTGCTTGCCTTAGCCAGCTTCTCAAATGCATCCGCCCTTCGTGGAATCCATCCATTGATAGCCTCTCCAGCTACCTCAGAGAGCCAGGATGGCCATCCAGCCGCTACTTGCTCGCCGTGCACATTCTTAGGTGGATTGCTCAACCTTGGATTAGGTTTAGACCTTCTCCTCTCACCCCTAGGCCGTGCATTGTCATCCTTCTTCTGATCTCTACCATTCTGAACTTCACCAACATCACTGCCTCCTCCTCTTCCTTCACCGCCGCCATCCACCTTATTTACAGTTCCAACTTTCTCTCTCCTCCCAGATTGTGCTGCCAAATCTCTATCTTCCCCATTTTCTCTCCTCCTTCCAACTACAACCTCCCCACTAGGCGTCTCAGAAGATGAAATCTCTTTCCCAAAAACACAACCCATCCTTGTACAATCTTAACCTTCATTTCTCATCAGACTTAACAGTCTTTTCCCTCATTCAAAATCCCCACACACATGCAATATCCTCAAAAAATGCAAACTTTACAAGAAAAACAATCAAATGGAACAAGATTAAGCTTAAAAATATGAACTTTACAGCAGTTAACTAAGCAAAAGAAACAAATGGGGCTGCAAACCAGAAAGAATCAAAGCAAACTAAGTAATAGTTCTTCAAAAATGCAAGTAAAGAAACAAGAATCTGAGATAGAGCAAATAAAAGCAAGATTAAGGAAAATGGGGTTGTTAGATAATAGTAATCTGAGAAAGGCCTAATTGAAGAACCCTAGATTTTGTGCCCAAGAAAGTAGAAGCACTAATGATTTTGAGTTTAGCCCACCATTTATGGCGGTCAAAAATGGAGTTTGTAAAATTGAGAAAAAGGCAAAAAATAGAGAGTGAGTAAATGTAATGGTAATAGCTTTATTGCACTTCTTTTGTGGGATTGAAGATCCAACATATATATTAAAGTTTCAAATTAATAGTCCCACATTTCCACCATACCAAATATAAATAAATTAATATTTTCTTTTAAATCAATGCTCCTGTTTCAACATAAATATTGGTACGTCAGTAGCTTAATATATAACAATATAAATTAAATTGAGTAACAAACTCAAAATATGGAATTACAAAAAGTCAATATTTTCCCTCATCCATTAAATATAAAGCATAATTTTATGTGTGCTACTTCTCACTAGAGTCTGTTAATGGTTATGGTTAACAATCAAATCAAATCGTAATTTAAATTAAATTGATTAAAAAATTAATGATTAATTTAGTTTGATTAGGTTTGATTTTTAAATTTTAAAAACTAATACTATTTGATTTGATTTTAGTTTTACCAAAAACCAACCGCAAAAGTAATCAAATCGAATCGATAAATTAGATATATAAGTATATGTTATTCATAACTAAATTAAAAATATTATGTTAAATTTTAATTAATTTAAAGCTTCAACTTTACCATTCACTTTAGCTCAAGTATAACAATCTCAAATTCAAATCTATCAAAATTCATTTTAGTCTTTACCTACTGTACTTCACATAAATAGTCATATTTTTCTCTTAAATAAATCACTTTGTTCATGTAATGATAACTCTAATATTGTTTAATTGTTTGGCTGAACCAGCATTAGCTTTTCTATAGATTATTCATGTACTTGGTGTTTGTGTCTATCGAGATACGTACATCCTTAAAAAAAATTATTACTTTCAAACCCAAAAAACCAGAAAAACTAAACCAAATCGACAATAACCAAATTGATGGTAATTTTTTCGTTTGGTTTGATTTGGTTTTAAAAATTTTAAAAAAATCACTAGAATGGTTTGGTTTTGGGTTTGATTTTAATCAGTAACCGATCCAAATCGAACCGCGAACACCTCTACTTGTGACACTATTATATATATACAGTGAGATAAGAGATTGATTAAATAAATTTTAGCTATCCAATTAATGCTTGTTTTATGTGATATATTTTATTTTTTGAGAGTTAAATAGTTTGAAGTTGACCAATAATTTACACATGAAATTTTTAATTTTTTTGAAATAAAATTTATGTATTTGTAAATAGTGATGGTAAATGGGCAGTTTGGATCAAATGTGGGTGGGTCAAAAATTCAAACCGCTCATATTTGATATGGGTAAAAATAAATTGAGTAACAAATGAGTTGGGTAAAATACTAGCTTATCCATATTTACCCATGTTTTCATGAGTAAATGGTACTCCACTTGAGAATTCAACATGGAGAAAATATTCTAATCATTTTTTAGATGAAAAATATTGAAAATGTTTCATTTAGTTTTATCGTATCACAAAAGTAAAAAAAAAACATATACTTCTCAATATAAAATAAAATTATTTATAACACATGATTAATGCATTTTGAGCAATGTTAATACTTATATAATTATAATTAACAAAATAAATACACATTTAAAATATATATTTTGAAGGACCATAGACTTAACCTTTTCAATTATAGTGAAAAATAATCAGTTCTATATAAGAACATAAAAAGCAAGATAAATTATAATATTTTTAATGATATCAGGGTAGTCCTAACGCCTAGGCCACTAAAGTCATCGCTTGGGCGCCATATTTTTAGGGGTCCTCATTTTTAGAAGACAATTACTTATGTATGTTATTTTTTTAAAAAAAAAAATTATATGCACTGAGTGCTATAATTTCTACTAAGAAAATTGAATATGAGATAGAATATAAACCTGAATTTCGTAAAAAAAAATAATTTGATAAAAATATGAATAACGAAATCACAAAGTCCCTTGAAGAATCTTTTAGAGCTGATTATTTTATATATGTAGAGAACATCAAATTATTTTTCATTTTAAAATAGATTTATGTCAACTGAAGCATATGAAAAAAAAATTGATTTCTTGTTTAATGGTAAAATATTGAGTCTAGATGATAGAAATCTTTTAAAATATTGTGTGTAACTTTGAACTTTCTTTGACACGTAATAGTTATTCTGATTTTGATGGTTTAGATTTATTTTTTGAATTAGAAGTGTTAAGAGAAATAATACAAGTAGAAGATAATGATCTAATGAAAATATTCAATCAAATAAAAAGACTTGATTCTTTTTCAAATGCACATATCGCTTATAGAATAATGTTAACAATTCATGTAATCGTTGCCTCACCTGGAAGAAGTTATTTCAAAATTAAAATTGATTGAATCTTCTTTAAGATCAACGTTGTCTCAACTCTCAAGAGAGATCGGATGAATTAGCTATATTATCATTTGAAAAGAATTTATTAAAACAAATCGACTATAAAACAATACTTAATGATTTTGTTGTTTACATCTAAAATAGCTAGAAAAGTACATTCTAATAAAAGTATATATGATAAAAAATATATATTAAGGCCCCTCTCTTAAATTTCGCTTTTAGGCCCCAATATTGTTGGAGTCGGCCCTGAGTGATATCATGAATTTATAATGAATAAAAGTTAAAAGTTTAACTCATTTGACTAATCCATATTTTATCCATATAAAGAATCACTTACTTAACCCGTTAAAATATGAACAGATTATCAAAATATGGATTCATTTTATTCAACACTATTTACAAATTATATAAAAGTATTATAAGTTATAATAGTTAATAATTTAAAATATTAAAAAATATATGAAATTTAATTTTAAAATAGATTATACAACCAAAAAGAAACAGCTAAATGACCTTTTTTTCTGCGTCTTTAGTGGCTGCAGGTCAAAAAGCACCTTCCTATTTTTTCCTCCCTCCTATAAACTTTCACTTGCTTTCGTTCTCTTCTTCTTTTTTCAATTTATTTGATGTAAAATTATTATATTTTATGTATAAAAAAATATTGTAGTATCAGAGGATAAAAGTTCATAGAATGATTAAAAGAATTCGTTTGATGTGATAGTATTTAGTGTGTCAGTTTAGAAAAGAATAATTTTTTTCTATTTTAATTTGTTTAAAAGAAATTAATTTTTTTTGTAATATTTTTATTTTAACTTTCTACTTGATATTTTTAACATGTTTAAAGTCACAAAATAAAAGGATATTTTATATATTTCACATAACTTTAATTTAAGATCATAAAATTTAAAAGTTTTCTTTTATTTTCTTAAACTTTGTATCAAGTCAAACCAGGTTATTTTACTTATAACGGAGGGATTACCTTTTTTTTCTTCTTATGCTCTACAAATTTTAAGATTATTTATTTAGTTAAGTACATGTTAAACCATCTTTAATAAATAATTTTACTCGTATTGATACAATATTTTCCAGATATTATATGAGTGATTAGATCCTACATGTTTGATACATTATTATTCCTCAATTACCTTAATTAATTATCTCTTTTTTTTCCTTGTACTTTTTCCTTCTTTTGTGATAATAATTTTTCCCTCTATATTGAATGGAGAAAATATCGAACGATTTTTAAAAAATTTAACCAAAAATTAAAATGAATATAGGGTTAAAAATTTGGAAACTGGTTTACATGCTATGTACCAAATATTTTATTCACTGATTTTATGAAATACTAAGACAATAGTAAAAAAAAATTTATACAAGAATTATATGGGTCATACTCTCCTTTTTCTTTGGTTGAAAAGTTAGAGATTAATAAATAATTTTTTCAAGAAGATACTTATTAAACTACGCTAAGAAACCTTAAGACAACTAACATATTCGAACACAATCATTACCATTTTCTTATTTTATACTTCGAGAATAATTGGTAAAAGTGATTGTTTAGCATGATTTGTAGTAAAAGTTCTTGTATTTAGCTCCTTAATCACTTTTGAGCTTTTGTTTGGACATGTATTATGAAATTACGACTTCGAAGTTTTAGTTTGTGGATATGAATGATATGATTCACAAGGTAATCGCACGAGTATTGAATAAGTTCTAAAGAATTGAAAGTTGAGAAGTTCGATCAAAATTAATATTTTAGATTAATGAGTTCAAATCAAATTCTAAAATATTTGTTACGTACGGAGGGTGATTTCTGATTTGGTTGAATGATTGGTGCAGATCCCGATGTGTTGAGGAATGGTTTGAGCCTTTGATTAAATTTTTTAATTTCAAGAAAGTTAAGTTTGATCATGGTCAACTTTTAGTCAAGATGACTTCACATGAGTGATTTGATGAATCAAACAATCTGAAATATGTTTTTAGCCAATTTGCATATTTGGTTTGTTTTCGTGCGATTTCGGATGAATCCTATGTATCTCTTCGAAAATATTTATTTGAAACTATGCAACAACTAAATTTTTGTTCAGGTGCAATTGATCTTTTTTTTTTTTTTCATTTGTGATGGCCTAGTTGTTGGCTATTAATTGCCTTGAGTTTCTTATCATAATTGGATTTTCATTTAGAAAAATGTTTAGGATTGACTTGTTTTTTTCTAGTAGGAAAAAATTTACGACTCTATAAATAATAGTTTATTCCTTCTAACTTAATTAACACTTACAATGTAGTCATAAGTGATTTGAGAGTTATGGTTAAAGGGGAAATTTGTGGGACACAAGTGATACGATATCACTTGTGTGAACCTCTTTATATAACGAGTGAATTCGTTGAGTTTATTTCTCTCTATATTTTGTACTCTCATGTTTATATAGTGAATTGCTTATTTTCTTTGTGGACATAGGTCGATTAATCGAACCACATTGAATCTTTGTGTCTTTTGGTATGTTTCTTGTTTGTCTTCTTCTTTCGAGGTTTGCATTGGTAGCTTTTGCATAACACGTGCTTATTAATTTTGGTCCTAACAAGTGATATTAGAGTAAAATTCAATGATGTGGTCAGGTTGGCTGGTTCAATGACGGAGTCAGTTCCAATGTTTCAATAATAGTCCAGGTTCAATGGTTTGATAATCAATGATTGAATCAGATTAAAAAATTGGGTGTTCATCTTGACGGATGTATTTCTAACCATAACCAATTTGACAGTAATGAAGATTTTTATTAAAGAAATTATTTCCGAAAGGTTCTTTGTATTGAGACATACATTTGATTCAAAGATATTAAGGAGAGAAGATGCAAGTTATTGAAGATAATCTGAAGATGGTGGATAAATTTATTTTTCAGAATTCAGGCCAAAGGGGAGATTTGTTAGGCATAAATTACCCTTACTGTCTTACCATGTAGGTTTTCCTATTAGGGAAAAGTTTAGGATTGACTAGTCCTTTTCTCGTAGGAAAGATTTATGACTCTATAATAGAAGTTTGTTTCTTCTAACTTAATCAGTATTCACAATATAGTCCTAGGGCTATGTGAGTTTTGATTAGGGGGAGAGTTTGTGGGACACAAGTGATATGTTATCACTTGTGTGGACATCTCATGTACTCCGAATGAATTTGTAGGACACAAGAAATATTTCTCTCTATATTTTGCACTCTCATATTTATATAGTCGATTGCGCATCTTCTTTGTGGATGTAGGTCGGTTGACCGAACCAAGTTAAATCTTTAAGTCTTTTGATATATTTCTAGTTTGTCTTCTTACTCGTAGTCTTTCGAGTTTTGATTTGCTAACTTCCACATGACACCTAATTAATTTCAATTCTAAAATTTGTCGTATTAGAAAAGAGAAATCTAGTCAAGGATAAAAATCGTGGTAGAAAACTCACATAAAAGTGTTTGTGGTCGAGTGTATTTCGTGATAAACAAAAAGTCTTTATGTTCACGAAGGCCCTAATCTAGATTAGTCTCCTGATCGCTTGGAGCCCAATATGTTGTTGTAGAAGGAATTAACTCGTAGATTTTAGAACTTAATTTTCAGGATTAGAACTCGATTTTGGAAGGTTGAAATCATGATTTGGGATGATTTCTAGGGGTATGCATCCGTTGATTCGGTTCGGTTCGGTCTCATGTATTATCGATTCAGTTTATCGATTTTTGATTTACCAAATAAAAAATATCCGTAAAATATTATATGTCTTCTCACTTGTCTAAATGCTTTGATATAGTAAACAAGAATGATAATAAGAAATTGCATCAATGAGAGAAAATATAGTATGAATACTATAATTACATGTTACCACCAAAACGTAGTATGAAATTTTTTATGTTAATCAAATTGCGGACCATTACAAACTTGCAAATACTACAACCTACAATTACAAACTAAAACTAAAATAAAATAGTCCAACAAGACTAAAACTAAAACTAAAATCAAATAGCTACAATTGTGAACCTCTTACTTTAATCTTTAGGTTTTGAGTAAACAGTAAAAACTAGTAAAGCGGCCTAGTGTGAAGTTGGTAGAGTACTAATAATTTGATATAGTTATAGTGTCTAATTATATATTAAATTATTAATATTTAATAATTAGGAAGGGTAAAATAATAAATTATTACCGTCTTATTGGGTTATCGATTTACCCAATAATCCAATAGTAAAAATCGATACAGAACCAATAACCCAATAATTTTTTTTATAAATCCATATAAAATCCACTAACCCAATAACATTTTTTCGATTCGATTTATCTGTCGGTTCAATTTTTGCACACCCCTAATGATTTCAACATTATTTTGATAGATTTCTTTGTTAATATTATCATAACCTTACAATTACATCTTCGTCGTTAATCTATCGTTAAATTAGTGATTCAATTAGTATATTGAATTGAAAATTTTGGAGAGTTTTTCTTCTATATGAGAATTATGTAACTATTCGATTTGGAATAGATTAACAGTCTGTTAATATTTTGGATCATATCCTTGTAATCTTAGAAGATTATACTTATGTCATTAATATTTGGGATTATAGTGGTTGTTTGCATTCTTATCTTTGTTTTGTACTGAAGGTTTTTGATTTTAAGACTTATTTCGCTTCTTAAATTACTCTATTTCACATTCTATTGAATATCAAATCGATTAAGAGTTGACTTATGTATTAACAGAATTAGATTAGATTTCATCATGACTCTTGATTTTTTGAGAGATACTCTATCAGTCTCCTTACAAGTTTTATGTAGTTGAGTGTCCCAACATGAATTGAAATTTGTTCATTGTAATAGCCATGATTTTTCTCACCCTCATCTCTATCATCCTCTCCCTAACTTTTTTATTGTGGCTTAACAGCTTAACACCCTTATGCGCGCAAGTTATTGCAATTCTAAATGTCATTGTTGTTCTTATATAACAAGATCAATTTACTCCATATTTAATTTATTAGCATTTTCATCTTCTTAAACGACTTTAAACAACCCAATAAAGCCACTTTGTATCTATCGTGCTAACTTTTTTCAAAAACTGGTCTCATCTAGTCCAATTGCTCTTTCCCTTCGCAGCATACAAATAATACTCTTAACCTCCTCAACTTTTATGCACTAATAATATCCAAAATTGCGACCCCTCTCGAAGGGCTCCAAATTTTTCAACACAATGTACTTGCCCTCTCCCTTTTCATTTAAGAGTTTTATGTAAGTATGATTGTTAACTCTGTCTAATGGGAATCTCCGCAAAGTACTTTTGTCGTCCTTGTCTTTGATGTACTACATTTGGTCTAGGTCACGGGATCTTCTTGTTATAATCTGTATTAATGTTAGTCAAAACAGAAACAAAAACAGAAAGAAGATGAAACAGACAGAAAGTAATCCGAGTCCATAAAAACTGCTGCATCTCCTTAAGAAATTTAATCCCCTTACTATACCTGAGGTTACGAATTAATTTCTCCCAAGATAAAACGGATTAACCTGTTAAAGAAGTAGTGGTTCCTCTAACTTCAATAACTTCAGTGAATGTAAGAAAAACAACAAGTCACACACAAACTCAGTCGATCGATAAATTTGTTTATAAGAGAAAATGAATGCCGAGAAAAGGATTTTTTTTTCAGTATTAAAATACTGGAAAAAGTCTTTTATCTATAGCCATTTTCTGTAAGAGACGCGTCTGTTCGAAAAAATCTGTTAAGACCTTTTTTTTCTAGACCGTTGTGTCGTTTTGGAAAGGTAACGGATTTTCAAAAAAGTAACGACTTTTCCGAAAGAATAATGAATTTTCGGAACGTTACGATTACACGCAAATTAATTATGTTAATTAACTAATTAACTAACATCTTGAATTAATTTATAAGAAAAAGGAAATTAGAAAAAAGAATTTACTAATGAGATTGACGAAATAAATTTTGTCCAAAAACATTATCAATCAATCACATCCAAATTCGAGGCTGAGCGACGATGGCGCAAGGAAGCACCTTGTTCTTAGCTCCTTAAGAAGTAAAGGAGGTATTTTCTAATATAAGGACAACAATTTTTTTTTCTTTTACGGGAAAATGTACAAGTACCCCCTCAACCTATGCCCAAAATCACAGACACTTATACTATTCTAATGTCCTATTATCTCCCTAAACTTATTTTATAAGTAATTTTCTACCTCTTTTTAGCCTACGTGGCACTAGTTTGAAAAAAAAAGTCAACCATCGTTGGGCCACAAGATAGTGCCACGTAGGCTAAAAAGGGATAAAAAATTATTAATAAAATAAGTTCAGGGGGGTAATGGGACTTTAGTATAGTATAAGTGTGTCTCTGAGATTTCGGACATAAGTTGAGGGGGTACTTGGACATTATCTCTTTCTTTTACCGATATGAGAGAAATGACTTTTGATTTGCACTCTGCAAATGACTTTTCATTTTCCCTCCTAATTGGTTCAATCATTTTTCTCTTCTATTTTCTCTCTCACACTTTGCTAAATTCAACATTTCTTTCTCTCACTTTAGCTAGCCTGACAATTTCGTATCCCTACTCTCGCCCTCTAATTTCATGCTTCCTATATATTTATTATAGTGAATTAGATAACTATTAAGATGAAAAGATATAAAAATATATGAGTCCACATATATAATTCACTATGTGTCCTTACAGAACTTAATCTCCTTACTGTACTGGAGGTTGTGGATTAGTTTCTCCCAAGATAAAATGGATAATCTACTAAAAAAAATAGTGGTATCTCAAACTTCAATAACTTCGGAAAACTCAAAAGGCATCAATGAATTTACACAAAGACTCCACTTTGTTTATAAGAAAATGTATGCAGAAGGAGGAAATTTAATATTTGAAAAAAGAGACAAAATCTCTCTATTTATATATATAGTCAACAAAGGACAGTATGAAAAAGTGTTAATTGTGTCTTATTAGAGGGTCACAACCCATTGAAAAAGAAACAACCTCTTAAAAAGGTCACAACCCTTTACAAAACGCATAATCTTCGAAAATGTCATAGTCTCTCGAAAAAGTCACACTCACACCCTTTGATTTTTCATTCACACTTTAAAACTCAATAAATTTAACATACTGACATTCAAAATCTATGATTTTTCCTAGTACCCTTACATTATTAAGGAGAGAGTAGAATTTTCGAAATAAAATACGTTGTGCCAGCGAGAAGCCAAAAAAAAAAAAAAAGGATAAGAAACATTTGAGTAACACGAAATATAATTATTGTAGAATTAATATTTGGTTCAGGAATGTGTGTAGTAATCTAATAAATAGTCATTAAATAGCATATTGTTTATTGAAGCTCTGTGTTTGATTTCTTGGCAGCAATTGTTTTGAGATTTGCACTAACTATATTTTAATTCACAAAAAAATAAAAATAATCTAGAGATCTGATGTTTGGTGAATCTCGTAATATACTATATACTAAATCTGAAGTTCAAAACCCAGCTTTCATTTCACATGAATTATTTTTTAATTAAAATAAAAATAACATACTTAGCCAAACAGTAAAATATAACCGGGTTCCGTATCAACTTTCAAAGTTTATAGATTTGACTTATATTAATTATCGATTTGTTGTTTTTAAGATATTGACTTATTAGTTATTGATTTACATCGTTTACTGATTTGTTACTTAGAAACATAGTGACAAGCCAAATAAACCATGTACATGAGTAGATAGATCGTATCTTACTCAAAAATAACACTTAACATTATAGTATAAACGAAAGTTTGAGACTGGTAGAAATAAAAATATGAAACTATTTCCTAAGTCAAGAAATTTATATATCAAATGATATAAATATAATTTATTAATTTATTATCGGGTTATCTGTGAACCATTAAGAAAGAATCTCAAATCGTTAATAACCAATAAACCAACAATTCAAAAAAAAGTCAAAATCTTGACACCAACCTTTTTTTGTTATTATTTTTTATTTGTTGTTCGGTATCCACATTGGAGCCCAATCAAATTTGAATTCGCATTGAAAAGCCATACGTTGAATGGTAAAACGCTTCTTAATAAAAACAATTTTATATCCAAAGAGACTCGAATCTGAAAACTTTTTGATTAAAAATAAAAAAATACTTACCACTCCACCATGATCCTTAACGGTAGACCAACCATTACCGATAAACCGCCCTACTCGTTAGCCATTTATGTTTTCTAAAAAAGTACACTATGATGTATATGAATTATGAAGTATTTATTTATTTATTTTTGTACATTAGTTTTTAGTAAATAAAAAATATATATTTGTTGACAATATTTTTGGTGGGCGGTTTACAATGTAAAAGTTTCATCTATTTATAAATATATTTAATTGACGTAATTATCTGTTTAAATGGGACAAAAAAGAGAAATAAAAAACTATATTATTTTATTGGTATAAGAAACAAAGAAAATAAAACTCGAATCCACACAGAAAATAACAAATAAAAATAATAAACTAAGTAGTGAAAAACAAATAAAAAAGTCACGCTCCATATATAGCTTAGATTTTTGTAGAAAACATTATGTAAAACCCTTTATTAATTGGATGCTTTTAAATGTTACTCTAATAATTTAATGATAACAATTAGAGTTTTAAAAATTGAATTAGTCACTAGTATTTCATATATTATCATAACCAAAACAATCATGTCAATATACTTGACAACATCATTGGCTAAATCAAATGTAATGAGATTTTATTTTTTTTAATTAATTACATGCAGGATTAGCTTTAAAGGAGCAAGCATGCTTCATCTTCCATCATGGACCTCATTTACATGCAAGATAATATATTACATAGTAATGTATTATTCTTACCGATAGAATAAATAAAGATTTCCACGATATCATGCAATGTCATTGACTAATTATAGCTGAATATTTTTATAGAATTATCGTTGAAAGAAAAAGTTATTATTACTAAATATCTCTTTTGGTTGTAATGTTGTGATCACTTGTTTAATTAAGAGATCATTTTTGTCGTTGAAAATTTCTATTTTTTTTTTTTGTATGAATTCTCCAACGATAAATTTTAAACGTATGAGATCCTATCTACTCCATCTGTGATGTCCAAAAGAAAAATCGGCTGTCAGTACTGACTTAAACACATGTGGACAGTTGAGTAGTAGGTTGATTTGATGAAAAGAACTCATGTCATTCCAAATGAATTTTCATAATCCTTGGCTGCCAAACAAGGACCAATTTTGACTCAAAATGCATAGATTCCTTTTTTTTTCCAACTAAAACAAGGTGGTTACTTAAAGAATAATAAATTGGATGGTATTCCAAAGTTAGAGAAGTTTCATAACTTGTTATTGTAAAGTGTTTCTTTAGATGTCAAGTTTGTAATATTTTGGGGTTTAAAGTTTCAACATATAGATATTTAAAATAATAACTTTATATTATATTATCTATATATAATAGTGACGGAATATTCTAACTATTTTTATTTGGCTTAACATATAAAAATGATTCTTAACTTGATTTCAGCGGATAACTATGTCATCCATCTTTGAGTGTATACAAATAGACATTTTAACTTGTATAAAATTAAACAAGTAGACACACTTGTGAGTTGTCCTACATGGATAAGACACGCCAGACGCCATGTAGGACTCAAAATCATGTTATAAGACGATTGTGTCTATTTTTATAATTTTTATATAGGTTTGAGTGTCTAATTGTGTACATCCAAAATTAAAAGTTATAGTTGTCGGGTGACGCTAAATTAATTTAAGGTCCATCTCTATGTGTTACGCCTTCTTATTTTGACTGGATGTTGTTGCTTTTTTCCCATTACGAATAAATTATTATTTTTAGCAATGCGTATGGTTAGTAATCGAATAATTAAATTAAACCGAAATAAATAACAATCAAATTAATAAATATATACTATAATTAATTTGATTGATTTCGAAATTTTAAAACCTATTAAATTAATTTTATTTTTATTTTAATCAACAACAGATCAAAATCGATCCATAAATGCCCTATAATAAGTAGATACTAGTATATCATAAGTCATAATAAATTTAAATAGTTTTGAGAAGGAAGAAGATAAAAAGGTTGTTAAAGGGTGGGTAAACTACGTTGACTCCAAATTCCAATATATATGTTAGTGTCTGAAATTAGGTAAAATAACAACATAATATTATACAATGATGAATAATCAAATGGAAGTGATATATATGTATTAATTAAGAAACGTGTCATTCAAAGATAGTTGTCTACTTGTTTTTTGTATATATATATATGAGAGTTGCTAGCATATATATGCATCTAGAATTGCTAAAATTCCTTGCCATCTAAGCAATATAACATAATATTATTCTATCACAGTCTGTATTTCTTTGTCATATTGTATTTTTTTCGAATATTAAAATGGATTTATTTGCTAATTAAGAGAGTGAATTATTTATGTATATTTAAATTAGTATAATTATTAGTAGTACAATGTGTGTTAAGCATAGAACTCATGTTTGATTTGCTTTATCCTAATTATTTTTAATATTTTGGGTCCCAAAAGTAATTTGCATGACAAATTTTGGATAACTTAAATATATGTTGTCAAAAGAAAAAAAAGATAAAGTTATAATGACATAGAGTGGGATAAAAATGAAACACATTATATTCCAAAAGAAGCAAACAAATAGTATATATATAGACTTCATTATGTTTATATAGTAATACGTGCATGACAAAAGGAAGCATAACAAAATAATTATGTTAGTTGTGGTATAATATATACTTGAACCTACCACCACAAAACAAATATGATAACAAAGGAAGCCAAATAATTGTTGTTTTCAAGTATTTCACCAACCTATAATCTAACTTTCACAAGGTTGAACTCTTTTATCTTTCTTCTACCATAAGTTCTTAGAATACCTTAAAGAAAATATCGCGCATCCAAGAGCGTGACAGAATAATTGATGAAGTAGTTGAGAACTCCGAAATCCTAGAAATTCAAATTTCAAACATCAGGTGATTCTCTCATTTGTTCTAGTATTAATGGACATAGTTATCTGATACATGTTGCTGATATGAGGTGACAGATATCTCGTGAAATTAGTCGAGAGTGACCTGACACGACAATTATAAAAAAAGACAAAAGAAAGGATTCCAAATGGAACTTGTTAAAAATTAGTTCGTCTATGATAGAATCTCCATTTTTTTAAAATACGGTAAGTTGCTATGCAAGGTTCTCTGTCTTATTTCCTGGTATTTCAATTTAACGTTAATTACTTTCAAAGTGATATGATAATCTATTTATGTAAAAAAAAAAAAAAAGTTGTCAATGTATAAAAATTAAAGACGTACCAAATTGCGTTACATAACTTTTGCCATAAGTTGATGTTAGGTTATTTTGTGCTGGTAGGTTAAGGTCAATTTCAATAAATCAAATTACGTATAATAAGAAGACCTCTTGGTCCATTTTTGCACGTACAAATAGTGACGGTGTCAGAATTTTCAATAAGGGGTTCAAAATTTGATAAAAAATAAATATACGAAGTAGCTGAAAGAGAATTCATCTATCATATACCTAAAAAATAATTTTAACCATGTATGAATAATATAATTTTCTATCAAAAAAGTTCAGATGAACCCCTGTATATAAGGTGGCTCCGCCAATACATACACATACAATAAGGTTCATTAAATAATATTTTAGAAAAAATCACATAAATAGTTGATCGCAAAAATAATAATCTATATATATGATATGGGTTGGACCAATTGATTATGTAGTCTTAGGCAGCCCCATATACCCCACCCCTCTCCACAAAACAAAAAAAATAAAAATAATAGGTCAATCAATTGTCAAATTTTGACATTTAAATAATTTATCTATTTGAAATTGAATGTACATTTAATTTTAAATTGGATTCGAGTTGAAACAATACCATATATAATGAACTTTCAAAAATGATTGCTAAAATAATATGAAAAGTCCACATTTACTCTCAATCTAATTGATGATGCAACTTTTCCTTTTTACAAGAAAAATTAGGAGGAGAAAAGTAAACATGCAACTTCTTTAAAATAATTTTTTATAATGTGTGTAATGTCAATTAACGTCAAACACAAACATTTGAAGTTGAAATAATATAGAATTGCTCTGACCTAGGTATAAATATTACTAGTCAACCCACTTGATTTGCAAGAAATTTGGTAAAATATAGCAAATTACCAGTTTAAACTAGGGCTATTGAGTTAATATTCACTAAAAATACGAAAATCAATCTAATAGAATAAATCCAGAAAGGAAAAGCGATATACTTTCTTGATTTGATTTAGCTTTTAATTTAAGAATTCGATTATATTTGATTTCGTTCATATCTGAAGTAAAAGATGAATTAAAAAAGCAGTTGGTAGAGCTCTGCTCTTATTGGGTCGTTGTGATTATGGGTTGAATGTCTAATTGTTCATGTGGTAACTGATAATGATAGTATTTTGTATCTGAATCGTTGGCTCATTTTTTTTAAGTAATGGAAAAGAGGATTGAAATATGCCACTGAAAGACTCTATTGAGACAAAGATGGATTGTCAAAAACGCAGAAGAGGTAGAACTGTCAGCTTGTCAAATCTAGTAGTATGAATCATATGGAGTTGGCGATATATATACACTTTTGTTATATAATATTTATTTTTTTTTCGAAAAAGAGGTTGTAGTATATATTATCTTTTGTATTTTTGGGTACCTCTTAAATTGTACCTTGAAACAATATACATTTGTGCACTTCTGGCATAGATATTTTGAATAATTAAAAATTGTCATTCGCTTAATTACTCAAACTAAAAATAGTATAATATAGGCATGATTCATGTATAATTTATGTATAATATGTATATAACTAAGTATAATTAATGTCTTCTCTACTTACATTGACCGCTTAACCTAATATTTTAGTCTGCCTTGTGAAGAACTTCGAGTGTCTATGAGCGATCAAAAAGAAAAAGGCAGTAAAATCAATTAATTGTTTGTATAAAAATCTCAATTTTAAGGAAAAATTATCCCAATTTTACTAATCTTATACTTACTAATTTTTATATAGTTTAGAATACATCCATTTTATCTTATCAATTAATAATTTTATATTATAATTCAAGTTAAGTACCCCTTGATGCATGTACTTTTGCTATCAAATTTCTTATTTTTATTTGAATAATTTCATACCATATTTCATGTCAGATATAGTTCCATGCATATATTTATGACATCGAATTCCTTATTTTTCTCTTAGGCCCAACAAAAATGATATTGAAATAGCCCTTCATTAATACCAACAAATAAATAGGGAAAAATACGCGACTTAGCAAACTTATATATTTAATTACTCTTATAGTTATAGTTTGCTATAATTATCACTCGCGATTAACATTATACATTAATTACGTGGGATGACTCCGAGTTTGTATAATTAGTCACATTTGTATATGTGTATAATTTGCCAAAATATACAAATACATATGTATAATATACAATTTTTTAACCTATACCATATAGAATTCAGCTTTCTCCCACTCTATGTCTTCTCTCGCTCGCCTCTCTCCTCCCTCTCTCAATATCTCTTGCATCTCTCCTCCCTCTCCCTATCTCGCTTGCCATTTATACAAATGTATATGTATAATATACAATTATATACATATACAATTCACCTCTCTCCCACTCTCTGCCCTCTCGCTCGCCTCTATCCTTCCTCTCTCGATCTTGCTCGCCTATCTCCTCCCTATCCCTGTATCGCTCGCCTCTCTCCTTCCTCTCTCAATCTCTCTTGCCATATATATAAATATGTATAATATACACTTATCTAACCAATACACATATACAATTCACCTTTCTCCACTCTTTTCCCCCTCTCTCTCGCCTCTCTCCCAGTCTCGCTCGCCTCTCTCCTCTATATAACATGTAGCTACAAATTGTAATTATCAAACTATAGCTATTGAGAGTAATTAATTATTTTTAAGTGGCTATATGTGAAAGTTTCCCAAATAAAAATGACATCGGTAGCCTACTTTTAGGTGTGCAATTTAAAAAATAGTCATTATTTGGATATTTAAAATTTAATCACACCAAATGTATCTAGCAACAAATTATTTTTCTTCTTTGCATCAATTTATTTAACCAAATTCTTTTCATAAAAAGTGAACATCCAATATCTGTTTTAACATGTTTCATATAATTATAAAGAGAAAAAATAATAATCAAAAGTAGAGATATTTTCTAGTTGGAGATCACACCAACTTTAATTCTTACTAATCGTAATACAAATTTTAGGACACAATAAATTTTGAGTAATTTTTGTTTGGAAATATAATAATTTTATTAATATTTATCATTCCTTTAAAATTTAGATACCATTAAGATAATTTTATATAAATGTCATTTCGAGATCTTTTCAAAATCTAATTATTTGCTATTTGAAGAAAAGGTGAAATAAGAAGAAGACGAAAAAATAATTGAAAAGAAGAAAAAGGAAGGAGGAGGAAGACTAAATTTTGTCCATCTAATTAAAATTAAATTTATAAAGTTGATTATATTTTAATTAACGGCTCTAAAACTGACAATTGGTGTGCTTAAGATACTTGCATTCTCCCATTGGATCGTCAACAATTTTCAATGGGTTTTTGTAAAAATATAGAAAATAACAAATTACTTTCTATTTGTACTCTTTTATAAAGTACCAAATTTCTTTTTTTTTTATATTGCGGATACATTATTATGCAGGCAGATATTTTAATGTAGAAATTATAATTATCAAGTCAGTGCATTAAAAATGGATTTTATCAGTTTAATGCATTAAAAAGGAGATTTAAAATAAAAATACAAAATAATTACCACAATTCACGCATGCGTTTCTTTAATCTTCAAATCATTCATTCATAAAACACTATTGATTCCATTGCTATTTTATGAAAAAGCTCTCAGGCTGATTCTAAAAAACGTATTTTTTGGTGAAGATTTGTAATGAATATTTTAATCTTGTAAGACATTCACGTGTATGGGAAAGTGATGTTAGGTACGAGCGATACATAAGTGATGACAATTACCTATTATAGACTTTCTGGAAGAAGCTAGAATTTTATTTTGTACTTTGAAATTGCAAATCTAAAAATAACATCTTATACAGAGTAAACATTAGGGAGAAGATTTCAAGAAATATTGATTATAAATGAGTCCAAATGTGTGAAAATAAAGGTACATATTTATATTACAAGTATTATGTTTCTAGCTTTACTTCTCATTATATTGTTAATTATACAAATTGAAAATTCGTTTAATGTATCTATAATTTTTAAATATTTGCAGGGAGTTGCATCTTTTGAATATATCTTTGCAGTGTATGAAGATGCGATAAGATACATTGTTTGTCTTGAGAGAAAAACGTGTTCATATGGTAAATTTCAACATGACGAGATACCTTGTACGCACGCAATGACTGTTTTAAAGAAGATAATTATTAAAGATGTACAACCCTACTGCTCTGATTATTATAAACTTGATGCATTAACAAACACGTATGCAGTTACAATAGAACCACTGCCAGATAAAAGTGACCGGACCACCAAGATACTAAAAAATATCTAGAAGGCCAAGAAAAAAAGAGAAAGAAAAATCTAGATGACAAAATTACCACAAATACAAACTGTTGTGGACAAGTACTTTCTTTCCAAAAGATTCTTGATATTTGAAGTATTTTTTTATTTCATGTCTAATAATTCTCAAATTTGATACTTTAAGAAGTAATTTCAAATTACTATTTTATAATGCAATAAATGAATAATGTTATGTTTTGAAATCAGACAATATTTTTATTGATAATTTATGATAAAATTGATTTAGTATACATTGCAGTATATCTGATTATTTATTGTTTATTAATTTTGTATGTGATAGATTAATAGTGTCAAATAGTTATGATGTGTGCCAAAGTTACTACAGACAACATGAAAAAATTGTATCATTTGAATCAATTATATATCATATACATAATATATTCTTCTAAATTTTGTATCTACTAATAATAGAGTATCGAAAATTGTATTTTTTACCAATATTATATATCATATATATATAATTTTGATAATTGTGGACGCAATTGTATTTCAGTACACAATAACTTTCTGGAAATTTAATTTAGAAAAGGTTAGAATAATTTTAGCATAAATTTTGTTTATTTGATACTTACTATTTTTGTAATGATATGTGCCTAAGTTAAAAGAGATAACATGTAAAACATGTCATTTGAATAAATTATATCATATACATATTATGATCTTTTAAAATTTATATCTACTAATAATGAAGTATCGAAAAAATAATTTTTTAACATATGTGGACGTAATTCATGAGTTTCATGCACATGATAGCTTACAAGAACTTTAATATCAGCTTAAAAAAAGTTAGAGTACTTTTAGCATAAAATTTGTGTATATGATACTTAACATCTTTGTAACTTTGGCATGAAATAATAAAATCGTATCAATTTAAAATTTGTACCTATGTATCATATAGATATTATTATATATCATATACATAATATTATGTAAGTGAGTTTAGTATCGCCTTATAAGATGTAATTTGTACCATGTTGTGTGAACAATAAAATTTGTAAAAATTAGGCAAATCACATAGTCTAAAATAGAAATTACTTTTTATTCCTACTCTTTCACTAATTACCAAAAATTCTTTTTCTTATATTATTTCGGATACATAATATTGCAGATCAATACTTTAATTAAAATAGACGAATACTTAAATTTTTAAATTGTTGTTATCAGTTTACTGCATAAGAAAAGGTTTAAAAAAGGAAATTATAATTAACCCCACGAGTAACGCGGACGTTTAACAAATCTACCAATCAGTCTTCATAAACCTCTAATTGAATTAGACATTTTTGAATTTTGAATTGTGAAACCTTCTCATTTTTCTTCGAAAAAAAGTAAAAGTTTGATTCTTCTTTTATGGCTGTTTTTTCTTTTATTTTCTTTTTATTTGGAATGTTGTTTGGCTTCTTGAACCTTTGGTGTCAAGAGAGATTATAATTTTATATTTGGTACAATTGCATCTATGTATTAGTGTGTTATGCAGTTCCAATGGAATCAATGTCGGACAAAAGTGATTGATCAGTTTCGAATTGTGTTTTGAAAGAAGTTGTCTTGCCAACAAGATACAAAAGAATGTCCAGTAGATCAAGAAAAAGAAGAAAAATCCAGATGAAAAAATAACATCAAACATGAATTGTTATGGGCGATGTGGACAAGAAGACCACAATCGAAGAACTTGTACTTTCTTCCCAAAAGAATCTTGATCAATACTTTTTTGGAGTACTTTATTTTTTTCCAGATCTAATAATTTTTAAATTATAACCTTTCTTTCCATTGTTACGAATTTTACATTAAAAAGTACTTTTAGCTTACTATTTTTCGATCCAATAAATTGTAATGTTACGTTTTTAATTCTGCCTATATTTTTTATTATTAATTTTTTATAAAGTGAATTCGGTATACATATTGTCTATTGTTTTGTGTTTGATATAAAATTACTTTTAAATATACGTCGTATCGATTAAGTAATAAATGTATATGTAACTGCTAATAAAAACTGAAAATACTATTACATTGCATTCATTTGTTTAACATAATGAATTTGATACTTAATTCTTTGAATTTTTTTGTATCAGATAATATATTATCAAGTTTTGTAAATGTACCGAATAAGAGTTGTGATGTGTATAGGATAAGAGACATATTAGTTAAAGATACTAAATATATTGCAAATTTAGAGGATTGGAACAATTGCAAATATATTGTATCAGGTTTTAATTTTGTGAGACACATCAACTTGTGATTTTGAAAGCATGATAAATAATAATTGTATATCATATCTTAATATATTTTTTGACAAATTTGTATCAACTTATACACATCAATTTGCTCTATTGAAAGCATGATAAATAATAATTGTGTATCATATACATAATTTATTATTTGACAAATTTATGTCAACTTATAATATGGTATCAACTGTAGTAATTTGTACCAAATTTATAAGAGGCATAATGTTAAAAGATACTAAATATATTGAAAATTAACTGATTTGTATGAAGTATAAAAGTATAGTATCAGGTGTTGTAATACATAGAAACCGTGTATTATATACATATACATAATAAAAATTTAAAAAATCTTGTATCTGCTAATAATACAGTATCAATTATATATTAGTTGTAATTACTCTATATTATAATTAATATAGAGTATAAAATATATGATGTATAAAATACTTATAATAGACAAAATTTTACAAGGTACTAACAATATCAAATATTCTATTCAAAATAAAGAATTTTGTTACAAAAAAATGTAAAACTTGAGAAAATGTATCTTGAAAAATAATAAATTCTTCAAAATATTAGTTAATGTATCTTAAAAATTATAAACATCAAAAGTTGTCTGTGAATTGGTACATAATCACTAATCTATATGAACCAAGTCATCTTGGTGTTGTGGAGTGAAATAACTCTTCACCTTTAGTGGATCATCGCTATCGCTAACATATCCCACCTTGACCTTGTCGAACTCGTACTTCCATAATATTGTTGCATATCTTGTGTGAAGGTAGTCAGCTCAGAAATCATTAGATGAATGTCGACTTCATCGCTAAAGAATTCGGCAAAGGCAACTAAAAACATTCAACCGTCACTATGAACATTCTCCTGTACATTATAAAATGAATTAAATTTGAACAAAAAGTTAATTACATGATACTTTATAATAACTACAAAAAATCTTAGTTGATACATAATGATAATTATAGTAACTGATACTCAATACCACTTGATGATATTTGTTTCTGATACTAAATGAAACATCATATATTCATTATATGTTATTTAAGTATCGTGGTTAAACTATTTTATAATATGATACACTATTCTGCAAATTACATCTCATCAAAATAATTTGACAAAAGACATAAAGAGACCATCGAAGTTGTCCCATATTTGCATAAAGACACCTAAACTTTTGAAGTGTCCTATCACACCACTAAACAAGTATATATCGTTGTAAATTGGCCATTTTTACCCATTAACTCATCCGGGTTGTTTACACGCACGTTAGGCGCGTGATGGGTCATTTTTCCTTTTTATTTACCACTTAAAAACAGCCACATGTCATTTTCTTTCTTTAATATTAATTATTTAATCAATTTTTGTTTCTTCCCCAATTTAAACTCAAAAAATGGCCGTTGGTAGCCCTAACAATTTGATTTCCATGGCAAGAACAATATTGGTGCTCTCTTTTTGACGACTTCTTCATCTTCCTCAAGAAAATAAGGTAGGAATTCGTCTTTTCTCTTTTAATTTCCAGTATAAACGTTAATTTGAAGTTTTTTTATGGTTGAATTTCTTCTCAATTTTGTGGTTAGTTTTTGATTGAAAATGTCAAATGCAATGTTGAATCGTATTTGTAATGATGAGAATGATCCGATGTTGCGAGTGAAACTGCGATGCAAACATGGTGACTTACTATCAATGCAAACTTCATGGTCGGAGCATAACCCAGCTCGAAGATTTTGGTCTTGTCCACGCTATCGTGTATGTTTACTAATTTTTTTATGGAGATCTTTTGTTTATGTATTTTTCTTTAATTTGTGTTTTGCGTATTTTAGGAGGATGCGTGCAACTTCTTTAGATGGAGGGATCGAGAAGAAGTTGATATAAGATCCAAGTATGTTATTCCGAGATTAGCAAAGAGAATTAAGGAGTTGGAAGAAATATTGACATCTTATGAAAGTCGTGTTGAAAGTAACCAAGTCATGATGAAGGAGAAAAAGAAGGGCAAATGTTGTAACTTGAAGCTAATCGTCTTGATCATTATTGTGTGTTTTCTATGTTTAAGTCTAACCAAGAATGTGAAGGATGAAAGTTGTAGGTGTGTACAACCAAAATTGCCATAGACATGTTTAGTTACTTTCAAATTTTTGAAATTGTAGGTGTGTGTACCTAGAAGCTAATTAAATAGATCTTGCTAGTTGTAGGTGTGTATAACTTGAAAGATTGTTGAATGTTCAAGTTATTGTTGTTCTTTGTTGTCGAAATTGTTATGATTTGAACAATTAGTTAATGTATTTGGTTCTCTAATCTATATTATCGTGGCAACCATTTGAGAAGCTTCACAAATATGTCAATTACAATTAAAAAGGCAATAACAAAACTGACAAAAAAGAAGACTTCATAATCGAGTTTGATTCCAACCATTCAAGTTTGTTTGGTTACACCCAAAATTGAGTTTGTTTCCAATAAAAAACAACACAAATATATGCTTAGTTAAATTTTGTTTGTCAAAATGAACAAGACAACATCAAAATGCCCTACTTCCATGGCACAGAAGTTTTTCTACTTGAAGTTGTTTGACCTTGGCTATTAGCAGCATTAGCAGCAGCTACAGACCTAGTTTGGATAACATTTTCAGCCCTCATTCTTTCCAGATTGCTACTTGTAACAGTTGTCTTCCCCTTCCATTTGAATCCACGTACTGGTGTGTAGCCAATATCACCAGTGACAACATCAGCCCTCTTTGTAACTTTTGTACCAGTATTGATGACTCTTCTACTTGGCAATCCAGGCTGCTTAGTCAAATAAATACACAGTCAAATATTAGACAATTACATTGAGGTTTACATATCACTAATGATGGATATCAGTAATTACGTTTTGCATATCACTAATGATGGATAATTGATGCCCTTCTCCAAGTTCAAGATCATTCTTCACTAGTTCAAGAAATCATGTCCAAGTATACTGTTTCTCAACCTCAACAACTGCCCAAGCAATAGGGAGCATTTGGTTGTTTCCATCTCTACAAACTGCCACTAACAACTGGCCTTTACACACACCTTTGAGAAAACACCCATCAAAAGCAATCAACCTTCTAGCACCTCCAAAAAATGCTTTCTTTAAAGCATTGAAGCAAACATAAAATCCTTCAAAAATTTTCTGCCCAGTTTCAGAATCTTCTCCAACCTTCACTACACAAGTACTACCTGGATTAATCCTTAATATTTCATCTCTATAATCAAAAATCCTACCATACTCCATAATGTGATCACCCATGATCTCTTGTAACACTCTAGTCCTAGCTCTTCTCACTGTTGTCCTACCAACATTAATATCCAACTCCATTCTAATAATGTCCTGCAACAAGACAATGCTGATGTTTGGCTGTTGAGTTATTCTTTCTTTGTATTTGGTGGCCAAAAACTTTGAGTTGCACATGTAGTTATGAGTTGATGTCAAACATTTATGGATAGGGTTGTATGTTTTAACAATGAAATCTCCACTAGTTTTATCCTTACTTGCACACAACAACCAAGGACAATTCTCTTTACAACATCTCACTCTAACTCTGCCAGGCTCATTTACATATTTTTCAATTTGAATATGTTCTTGGATTGCATATCTTGTCACTGCCACTCTAAATTCTTCAACAGTTCCAAAAACCAGTCCTAATTCCCAAATAATGTTTTCAGCAGTTGTATCAAACACAACTCTATTTGGGGTTTTCTTCCTCCTAACAGGTTTATGCACTACTTGATCAACCTCTTCACCATATATTTCAAAGCTAGGAACTTCATCACTTTGATAATAAGGTTCATCACCTCCTAGCTTACCAACTAAGCTTTCCCTAATACCATTATTTGTCTCATCATACCCTATATCTGGACCTTTCTCATTAACATTAATCTGATCTGAAGTAGTTCTCCTACTTCTCCTTTGTGACCTTTTGAAATGCCTCTTGGTTGCCCTTATATCTACATACTCTTGATGAACATCACTGTCAACCTCAGTATCTTCACTAGTATCCCCTTCAGATCCTGATTCATCTTCCACTTCATCATCAGTTGGATCATCATCTATTATAGGATAATCAGATGAAGGAGGAGGCACAATAGAAGGAGATGGTGGAGGCACAGTAGAAGACTGAAATTCAAATGGAGTGCTGGAAGTTTCAAAAGGACCAGTTGTAGGGATGGAAGGAAAAGTAGAAGTAGGAGGCTGATTATTAGGGTTAGAAGTCTCATTAAAAGATTCCTCACCTACCCCACTTTCAGTCACATGGGGGACAAACTCCAATTCAAGTGGGGCCTGATTAGCTTCACTAACCCCATGAAAAACATACACCTTCACTGTATCCCCATCATTCACCATATTGAAAAGGTAAATATAACCTTTTCATTATCAACAAGGACCAATAACACATCCCACTTGATGAAAAAATCACAATCTATTGTATATCCTAGTTCCTTTATGTAGTCCCTCAACTCAAAATAAGACATCCTATCAACATCTACATCTAAGAATTCTGTCACATTCCCCCCAATATATTTAGGTGGTGGACCAAAATCTATTTCCCCCCCCCCCCCCCCCCATGATACTATCTTAAAGTTATAAGAGTAAAAGTCATCCTGAAAAATCATGTAACAACAACAAACACAATTCAAACACACATTTCAATAACTAACTCTAACAAGTTGTACACAACAAACATAATCACTAACAAACAACAACAAGAGAAACACTAACTAACAAAAGTAGAATAAAGCACTAACATTAAGCTTTAACAGTACTAACAGAACAAAAACACTAACATAAGCAGTTGTTATTGTACAAACTGAAGTCTACAAATGAATAAGAGACAAATAATAACATTCGAACTAAGTGGATAACATCTAACCCTAACCTAAAACACAATCACAAAACCCTAATCACTAACAGTTGCATTAAGTCAATAACACAATACCCTATACTAACTAAGTCGATTACCCAACATACTAAAAAATATCCTAACAATGGCAACTGTAGGAGGTCGATTCTAACAATTCTACACTATAATAATCCATAAAATCAGAATAATCGTAAAAAAAAGTACAGATTTTAGAACCCTAACCTGTTAGCATTCAATCTCCAAGAATCTTCACAACGAGAATGTCAACAACAACACTATCGTCAACAACGATCGACAATGATGAACAACGAGAATGTAAACAACAACACTATCGTCAACAACAAGAACACAGTGTATTTCGTTTGATTTTTTAGGGAAAAGGAAAAGTTGAGAAATGAAATGAAAGGACGGAGTTCACGAATTTTCTTCAAAGAAAGGGTCGGGTCGGGTTCTCTACGTGAGCAACACGCGCAATAAAAAGAAGATGGAATGACTAAAAATGGCCAATTTACAACGATATATAGTTGTTTAGTGGTGTGATAGGACACTTCAAAAGTTTAGGTGTCTTTATGCAAATATGGGACAACTTCGATGGTCTTTTTATGTCTTTTCTCAAATAATTTCTACTATATAGTTTGATATATTAGTGACAATATATCAAAAAAAAAAAGAATCAAAATTAGAATTTTATATATAATTTCATAAGATTTAAAGCAAGGTACCAAAATATGATACTGTATCATTGTTGTCAACATATCTAATTTTTTAAAAATAACTCACCAGGAATGAAGTTCTTTCACATTTGCTTTAAAAGATGAAGTTTCATCTTTCTTCGACTTCGTCTTCTAAATATTATGATTCGTCATTGTTAATGGATCCTACAACCTTTTGAATCTATTTTCAGCTCAATAATCATCATCGGAATCATAATGAGTTGATTAGATCTATTTTCATGAAAGTTTTCATCATCAAAATCAAATATATAAGGTACCATACTAAAAAGAGGGAGCATAATTCATATTTATAAGAAATTGTAAATAAAAACATTAATTTTTATTTATAAAAAAAATGAAATCGGAAGAACTGGAAATAAAAAGTTGATAAAAAAATGGTTTTACCCCTTAAGGAACTTGAAATTGATGAACTTGAGAGAGAATAAATTTGAAATCAAGAAAATTGAGTGATTGATGTAACTGTTGATATATGAGAGTAATTTTAGGCGTAAAATAGAAACAAAATCGTTGGATTGGAAGGGATGTGAATAATGTATCTGAAAAATGTGAGGAAAAAAAAAGAAAAAAAAAGAATTTTTGAAATATTTGAAATGGTAGGAAATTTTAGAAATTATGGAAAGAAATATTGTGTATTTAAGTAATTTTTCTATAAAATTTTATCATTTGATGAACACAATTTTGTATCATATACCTAATAATTTTGATAAAAATTTTGTATCATTTCACCGTAGTAAAAGGTGCAGGGATATGTTTAATACTTAAAATATAAAAAATTAATAAGATATTAAAATGTATTGAAAACTAATTTAAAAGCGACGTAAAAACAATGAACATAAAAACTCTTCAAATTTAGAAGAATTAATTACTTATAAATATAATGTTGAACTGGGGAAGAATATTTTCAAACACTTAATGTATATTCAAAATAATAAAATTTCATATCTCATTGGACATTAATCAGTTCATCATCTGTCAATGGAATGGAAACACCCTTTGGTCGTATAAGATCATTATTCTAGTTTTGGTATCCCGCCTTGGCCTTGTCGGTATCATATTTTCATAACAGTGTTGCATATCTTGACGAAGATAGTCACCTCGAAAAGAAATCGATGGGACCTTGAATTCGTCACTCAAAAATTCAGCAAAAGTAGCTCTATAAGTTCAGCAGTCGCTGCAAAGACAAAGAATATACATTATAAATTGAATGAAATGTGTAAGTATAGCTGGGTGGATACAATACTGACAGGCTATCACACTCTTGTTGCATAATGCCTCGAGCAAATTCCACATGTAAGTCGGTTTATAGACTACCATACTATTCTAATAGAGGTTGCTTTGTATGTTTAATTACATATTTCATATTCTGCAATTCCATAAAGATAAATGATGTTGATCAATCACTAAATCGATAAATTATGCATACATAACTAAAAGGGAAATACCATAACTGATTCACAATGTAATGTTTCAGATCATTTTATATTTAGTATAATAACAATGCAGGACTGATACACAAAATTATATTACTTATCTATATACACTTAGTTTTATTTAAATATGATACAAAGTGTTAACTATCAGATATGTTATATTATGTATTTGCATCATTCATGTGCATATCTACGAATATGATATATTGTAAAAAAAATAACCTCTATATCATACTGTGAATTGAAGGCCTATCTTAGATACAATTCTAAACACACAAAATTTGCTTAAACTAGTCTTTCATATACAAACGTAAAACAAATACTTATGAAGGATAATGAAACTTTAATACCAACATTTGATAAAATATCAGTGTTTCAGGTAGAAACTCAAGATTTTAATATATACAAAGAAACTTTATTTTTCAACAATGTGTTTCATCTACAAATGTAAAACTTATACTAAATATCAACATTTGGTAAAACATCAGGGTTTCTGGTAATAAACTCCAGATTTCAATATATATAATAAAATTTTATTTTTCACAATGTCTTTCATCTACAATTGTAAAAGTTATACTCAAACTCAAACAGTCAGTGTTTCTAGATAAAAACTCCAGATTTTGATATACACTATAAAAATTTATTTTTCAATAATGTCTAAATTAAAAGAAAAAGAAAGACATACAATGGGTAATGTGATCGGAAAATGGGAGGGGCAACTTTTCTATCCCTATTCTTTTTAGTTTTTGCATATTTTGCTTTAGATGATGCCCCCACTTCCTTTTTTTATTTTTTCTTCGTAGAAGTTTGATTCACCATTAATGTCGGTGCATGCAAGCTTTTAGACCTCTGTTCTATCAAGTTGGGGTCTTCTGATTCAAAAATTTGATCATTGTTAGGTGTTATTCTTTGGGAAATTCAAATATTAGAAGATGGATGATCCATTTTGACAACTGATACAAAATCGATCGAAACACATAATTGATTTTGAAAGAAAAATGAAGAAGAAGCTAATACCTATTTTGAAATTTGGACTGTTGAATTGTCTGAAAATCAAATTCCTTTGAATTCGACAACTGATTTGATAGTGAGAGAGATTAGAGGCGAGATTTCGGGTATGAGAAAGGTGAGTATGGTTTCTTTCAAAATTAAGTATCCGAAATAGAGGAATTGGGGGGAAAGGAAGGATTTTTGAATTTTTATGAAAGAGTAAGGATTAAATGATAATATGTAAACATATGTAGTGTAGTTTAGTAATTTTTCCATATTTTTATTTGGCGAAATGGTCTGGTGGACCCTTGTACTTGTATTTGTTTGTATTTTGGACCCTTCTACTTACCATTTTGTTATCTGGATCCCTAAACCCTTCCAAACACATCATTTTAAACACAATTTTTGATGTGACATCCTATGTGGAAAGATTCCACATGGAGCGTGTAATACACACAAAACTAGAGCGCGAGGAGCTTTAAAAAGTCATAATTTTACCTTTAAAGACATCTCTTCTTTTTTGTTTTCACTCAACACCATTGTTGGACAAACTTGAGCTTTTCTCTTGACTTTTTTTTTTCTCTTCAAATTTCTTCTCTTTTATTTTTTCCTTCGATTTACTATATCTCTTTTTTGTGTTGATTGTATTGTATCTTTGTTGGTTTGATTTTGTTGATGTTCATGATGACGGCTCAATTTAGTCAATCTAATCTCAACAAAAGTATTTAGCTAACAATTTCGGCTTGTAAATCTTAATTCCAACAATTTTCTTCACTAAATTCTTAAGCCCACAACTCCAAAGATTCTCATTCTCAAGTTCCTCTATCACCTACTCCCTCAAATTAACCGTATTCGACACTCCAATCCCTCAATCATTCAGCAATTTCCTCATATCATTCTCAACACCAACACCAACAAATTTGTAATCGGCGTTTTAAATTTATTTCATAAATTCATAAAATTTTGTTTATTATTCTTGAAGCTTCATCAAGCTTATTAATGGAGTTTTTGATTTTTCAATATCTTATACCTACAATCACCACAAAATACACACAAAATCGAGATTTTTTTTAAAAAAAAATATGACAAAACGAAAAAAATAATGAGAAAAATGATTTACAACAAAAAGAATGAATTTTGAGAAAATATTTAGGGTGGGACAATATGTGGGGTGTTATGAAGAAGAACAAGGAAAATGGTGGGTGAATCCAAAGAAAGAAGGATTGAAGTGGAATGAGTATAAGAAATTTGGTTGGGGAGGGGCAGCGATTGGGGTGGGGTGGGGTGGGGTGGGGGGCAGTGATGGATTTGAAGAAGATGAATCCTTTTTTTAAAAAAAGTTCTTTTCATTATTTAATTTTTAAATTTTAATGTTCTTTTCATATTAATATTCATTTGTGGATTTTTTTTGCCAACGTGTATGTGTTTGTGCAACACACATCATACCACATCAAAAATTGTGTTTAAAATGATGTGTTTGGATGGATTCAGGGGTCCAAATGACAAAAGGGTAAGTAGAAGGGTCCAGAATACAAACAGATACAAGTACGAGGGTCCACCAGACAATTTCACTTTTTTATTTTGAGTTAGATTTTTAATTTTTGTTTATATATTATGGAAAATTGTGCATTATAGCAAACTATTAATCAAATTAAATGTTATAACTACAGTTTTATCTAATTCTAATTCACAACAAACATCTTGTCATACGCCTCTCTCCCTTTCATTGGAATCTGCTCACCACTCTCCTCCTTTTTAGGCATGTCTCTTATCTCACTTTATACAAACACAAATGTATAATTTGTGTTGTGTTTGTATAAAGTGAGAGAGATTGTACATACAAATACATATTTCTCCTTCCTATATACTTAATTATAAAATACAAATTTTTCTTTGTCCAGTACGTTTTCTATTGTCTTTCTCCCTCTCGATTTATACAAACACAAATTAAACAAATACAATATATACTTTACCCGATTCAATTGTATACAATTCAAATTTTATGCAGACAAACACAATCACTAATGCATATACATAGTAGTTATACATATACAATTATCTAATATATATGCATATACAATTCACCTCTTTCCACTCTTTGCTTTCTCTAGATCTTCTCTCGCTCCTCTCTCCTGTCTCGCTCGTTGTTCTAGCCTAACATAGAGAATATATACATATACAGACGCAAATTTCATAAACACAAATACTTCGTAGCAAACATAAATTGGGTATGAAGCGCAAATAGCAAAACTATAATTATATAGTGCTAATATGATATTTATACTATTCCTTTTTTGTACAAGTTTTTAAAGTTTGTATAAATATGTAGTTTTCACAATTTATATTCAGAATTTGTATATTTTAGTATAATGTATTTTGTATAACTGTTTAAAATTCAGATATTTGCGTTTATATAAATTAGTTATTTCAAATTTTATCATACTACTCTATTTTTAGATTTTTTATTACTCCGAAACATATCCAATTTTAGATCTACGATTCTACCATATTTGTACAAATTTATAATTGTATATAGTTATTGGGATAATGCCCAAGTACCCCATCAACCTATGCCCGAAATTCCAGAGACACACTTATACTATACTAAGGTCCTATTACCCTCCTGAATTTATTTTATAAGTAATTTCTATCCCCTTTTGGCCTACGTGACATTATTTTGTGGGGCCAACGCTGATTGACTTTTTTATTCAACCTAGTTCCATGTAGGCCGAAAAGGGGTAAAAAAATTACTTATAAAATAAGTTCAGGGGGGGTAATAGGACCTTAGTATAGTATAAGTGTGTCTCTGAGATTTCGGGCATAGAATGAGGGGTTCTTGTGTATTTTCCCCATAATTACTATAATTGTATATTTCTATATTTACTGATACGAAATATATATATATATATAAATCTTATCAACATAATTGTTCTTATAAAATATTGATGAAAAATAACTGATGAATCATACAAATACACGCGAGTTACATAAAACGTACCCGTGAATTACACAAATGGGTAAGCTATAAGTATAATTCGTAAGTATACAAACTATAGCTACGAAATTTATTATAATGTTGTTTGCAAAATTTGTCCCTTTTTATATGTATATATATTAAGAAATTATAAATAAATAATACAATTTTACTAATTCACTCCTTGATACATTTTTTTTTGGAACTTTACAAAAAAAAAATGTAAACATCTATATGAGTAGTATAAAAAAGTTTAATAAATATTTTCTTAATTTATTAACCTGAACAACTAATATGAAATAATTATTTTTAATAAGATGAATAACCAACAGGGAATGGAGGTAGTAGGAGACTGATATGGACAGTTTATGAGTTATTGTCTAAAATCAGTCGTCAAATATGACTCAAATCATGTATATCCTAATATTATCTAAGTGAGCAAAAAAAAAAACATCCTTATACTATACAAAAAATACAAGAGTCATCCTTCAATTTAATTTTGTTAAGAAACTGATTGAACCAATAAAAAAAAATTAGTTTGGTCATGTCTTGCACGTCAAGAAGATCAATATTACCTAAAAATGATAAGGATATGGATAGGAAATGAATATTTTATTCTCAAAATTTAAATTTTACGTGTTGTTAGTGTATAAGTTTTTTGCATAATCAAGTAAATTAACTTAATTCATAAGTTTTGAAATATTTATATAGTGTGTTCCAATGTTTAGAAAGATAATGTAAAAAAATTATTTTAAAAGTATTACGTCCAACTATTTAGAGATTTTCTTTAATAAAATATTTAGGGTGCACCTAACATATATACAGTGCAATTTGCATTTTATACAATGTACAATAATGTTGGAAAGTAAGTGAAATTACGTAAGCGTTAAGTTATGAAAATAAAATAAATAATTATTGTATTCGAAAAAATTGAAGTTGGAGTAGTATTTGACCATATTTTTATAAGAATTATTTAGAATTTGAATATATTTTGTCTGAAAATAATTTAAATTCTCAATTTCTAAAAAAAATAATCGCTTAACTTGATTAGTTTAACCACGTGTACTTATATTCATTCGACTTGACACATTTAATCTTTTATTGATGACGTGAATTTTTTAAAAATAAATAGAAAGAATAATAATCTTACAACTTTGTATATATTAGAAAGATGTTTTATATACTCATATAACACAAGAAAGTATTTTTAAATTTAAATTATACGTTTACTTTGAATAATTTTAGCCAAAAACTCGACAAACTAAACTACACATAAACTTCATTTTAAATGTGGCCCAAACTCAAAAATTGATTTCAGTTTCAGTTAGTATAAAACCTCATCTCCATTTTTCTCCAACTTCATTATCCATCCATGGCTACCATAACTTCTGCAACTTCCATAATTGGAATTCAATGCAACTTCGAACCTCCACAGCAACACTTCTTCAACCGTACTATTAAGTGTTCGCTTTCGATTCCCCCTATTTCAAGCCCTAATTTCACTCTTCACAAGCTTTCGTTACATGCAATGCCGGCCAATTCATTCCGAGCCAACGCTTCCTCTGCTATAGGTATTCTCTATCATTCACAAGCGAATCATGTTGGACTATGTTTTAGATTTATAGTTTCGCTGATCAAATATGTGATTAATTGCTCCACTGCGATTTTTATTTTTTGGTTACTTGTATTTTGTAACTTTTTAGTTATAAGAGTTAAGCTACATATGTCCTGGTAGAGACAATAGCTGAAGTTCTGTACTATGTCCAGATTGTTAGTTAATTAAGCTTAAGTTTTACGAAATTGCTTATGAATGGGTGATTCTACCTTCAAATCGGGGCTTATTTGATAGAGAAGTGTTCCCTGGCTTGTGCGCGATAGTCGGCAGTATGCCACCTTCCGCTTGCAATTTCCAAGCCTTGAAAATGTCACTGAGGGAACAACTTTACCATTGTGGGAAGGCTCGGTAATTTTACTTTTAAATATCGAGTGAAATTGGGTTTATTTGCATCCATTAGCTGTCAAAAATTGGAACTGTTCATTTGACAAGAAGATTTTTTGGTTGATTGGATCACATCTGGTGGATTATATGTATATATTAAGACAACCTAGTTGTATGGAGAGGAATTTCCTTGATTGTGGTAATTTCCATATCCAAGTTAGCCACGAGTTAACTCGTGTAACCAATATTGACACACCGCCAATAGTCCCTAGAATGTATCCGCCATTTCATTTCTATGCTAGTTATGCAACTTTCAAGAATTCAAAATTCATTAAAATCTTTTCATAATTTACACTTTAACTGTGCTATCTCTATCAAGCTAACTGTTCAAGCATTACATCAGTATTTTTGTTCATTTTCTCAAATACATGTTTCTGCTTTGTTTCTGCTTACTTTCACTAAGATTACAAAAAATTTAAAATACATCATAAATCTTGTGTCTAATCTAATAGTGTTATATTAAATGGGACGGCGGGGTTAATTGTTAGCAATAGGTTGTGAATCGATGTTTGGAAGAATACATACTATTTACTCTTTAGATATACATCTTCCTGAAGTTCAATTGTCAAGTTTCATTCTTATAGTCTTACTTGTTGGTTCGTGAAGACGCTCCAAGTGAAGAATTGGAGGCTTCTTCAAGGGGGGGTATTGGAGCAAATGACTTGTTAATTGTAGGACCTGGAGTTCTTGGGCGTTTAGTGGCTGAAAGGTGGAGAGAGGTACATCCTGAACTAATAATCATATGATTTCTTTGAGAAGTAGGACTGTTAATAGTTTTGGACCCTTTATGTGGCAGGAATACCCAGGCTGTCAGATTTTTGGGCAGACAATGACCACTGATCACCATGATGAACTTACTAAAATGGGACTTAGTCCATCTTCAAGAGAGACCAAGTTTACGTTTAAGTTCCCTTATGTTATATACTGTGCTCCTCCATCCCGAACTGAAGACTACCCTGGTGATGTTAGGTAAGCTTGGCAGTTCTTTGAGTAGCTATCTCCTCTCAACTATCTGTGGAGGCATTCTTTGATATTTAGTTTCAAATATTTTGGGGCTCATTAGGCATGGTGCATGGTGTGTCAGTTCTTTGGGAAAAAGAACATCATGATGGGAAGTTTCTGTTAATATCTCACATAGACAGCACAAATGCTTTTAAACAGTTGGGCAGTAATAAGCAAAATCTTTGCTTGTTTAGTAAAACTACTGTTTTGTTGTGAATTAGTCCCTCCTTTCCTGCTGATGTATGATTGCTGGAAGCATCCTAGCTAGTCAGTAGCACTAAAATGCTTTACGTAGCAGACAGCTGCATGAGTAGTATATGGGATGGTCAGACCATTTTTCTTATTCGGCTCTGTTAATCTGGGCAATAATTGTCAGCAGCAAATGTAGTTTTAATGATTCCAAACGTTGTTATTGTTTGTCAGCATTGTTTTTCTTCAGATTTTCTGTGCTGACATTGATCATATTGATGTTATAATTTGATTAAAACTACAAAACTCAGTGCCACCGTAAATTGTTTTCTATTTCGCACTTCCAATGAGCAGGGACGCTGCATTAAAGTGGAGTGGTGAAGGCTCTTTCCTGTTTACCTCAAGCTCTGCACCATATGACTGCTCTGATAATGGATCAGTAGATGAGGTGTGATATCCTGCATAAACATTGTACTGCTGGTAACAGTTTCTTATTTTTATTAATTCCTCTTGAAGGGTTTTTTAGCCTTGCCAATTAAAGATATAGGCTTTGGAAAGTGGAAACTGATTTTTCTGAAGGAAATTGCTGAATTTTAACTAATGAAGTTTCATCCTTAAGAGAATTCTTCATGTATTTTAATAAGGATGTCTGAGCTTTCATTAAACTCTTTTGGCTGTCAAATGTGTAGGATGGTCCCATAGTCCCAATTGGAAGGAGCCCAAGGACTGATATACTTCTCAAGGCAGAAGAAGTAGTGCTGGAGTTTGGTGGTTGTGTTGTTAGATTGGCGGGTCTTTATATATCCTTGGATACAATCAAAGATCTAGAGTTCTTTCTATGTAGCCTTTAGATCTTCATTTTGTATTTACCTTAACCACTAACACAAGGAAGACAGAGGTGCGCACACATATTGGTTACATAAAGGAACTGTGGACATTCGCCCTGATCACATCCTCAATCTTATCCATTATGAGGTGACTGCACATCCATTTTTCGTATCATGCTTAGTTTATGGTTACCCTTCATTCTTCTTCATGTGTCTACAGTTGTGTTGTTGATATTTTAGCTCGTCTTATCTTACAGGATGCTGCCTCCTTGGCAGTCACCATATTGAAGAAGAGGCCTCGCAGTCGGATTTTTTTGGGTTGTGACAACCACCCCTTGTCCAGGTCAATCTCCAATCTACATGCTTGTTAACTTTTCTGGCTCAAAGTCCATGTTGCCCTTAATTATTGTGTTATCTTGTGCCAATAACAGGCAGGAACTAATGGACTTGGTCAATAAAAGTGGGAAGTTTGAGAGGAAGTTTGAGGGTTTTACTGGTAACTGACTTCTTTCAAAATCCTTTAGCCATTGGTTTAAAGAATCATGCTACAATAATCATTTATTCCTTCTTTCAGGAACTAGTGGTCCTCTAGGGAAGAAGTTAAACAATTCAAAAACTCGTGCTGAGCTAGGATGGGAGCCTAAATATCCAAGCTTCGCTCAGTTCCTTGGAGTTTCAGATTAAATTGCTGCAGAAGCTCTATTCTTTCGAATTATTGAAGAAATGCAGGTGAACTATTTTCACAGAGTTGTCTTTTAATGCGGCAGATCCTGATCAGTGTTTTTGTGCACTTAATTGCACCATGTTGTGCAGATATTGCGTGTGTAATATAATTCTGAGTTTTGGTTTACGTGTACCATGTCTCCGCTGTAATTTGTTGTTAGGAAGGGATGGTTGTGTTTGTCAATTACTACTGAGATGTTTATAATTGGATTAAGGTGATATTCTTGAAATGTTGGTTTTATAGTTAAGAAAAATCTACATACGATTTTTATTAGCTTACTCATTCTTAAAAATGAAAGAAGCAACTGATCAAGTTGATCAAATAGAGACCTTATTAGAAGGAGATTAGATACTTGGAAAAGATCGTATGAAGTGATCTCAATAAGTTATGTCTTCACGTATAGAAATAAGGTAAAACCGAAATAATGTTGTTATCCATATAAAATGATCATTGAAGCAGTCAACGAGACAGGATCTTGAGCCAAAGTCTGTTGATAAACAAAATGAGAAAAATAAAGGACTTTGGTACAAGAATTTTCACCAATTTATAACATTTGATTATATGGAAATATAATTTTCGTGGTGGATGTTATTATTTTCAATAAGCTTGACAATGTATGAAAAACTTGATATGCACCTACCGGATGGATGTTGTCTATTTATTTTTATAATTCACTAAACAATTATTTTTTAATGAAATTTCTAAAAGATTCAGAAATTAGAAGTCCGATGCATTGCGATTTTCAATATTATTATACGAATTGAAACTATCCTAACGAATACGGTATTCGTGGCTTTTAATTAAAATCAAAATCAAACTAATTTAGTCGATTTTTTAAATTTCTAAAACCAAACCAAATCATACAAAAAAAAAATAACCATCGGTTTGGTTATTGTCGATTTGGTTCAGTTTTTCTGATTTATTCGGCTTGAAAGTAATAATTTTTTGAGGACGTACATATCTCGACAGACACCAACACGAACAATCTACAGAAAAGTCAATGTCGGTTCAGTGTAGCAATTAAACAATATTGGAATTATCATTACACGAAAAAGGTAATTCATTTAAGAAAAAGTGTGACTATTTTATGTGAAGTACAATAGGTTAGGGGTGGGCATTCGGTATTTCGGTTCGGTTTCGAGTTTTTTTTTTCGATTTTCGGTTTTTGTAAATTGTGTACCGAATACCGAATCAAAATATTTTGGTTCGGTTCGATTTTTATTATTTCGGTTCGATTTTGTTATTTCGGTTTTTTTAATGGGCCTGCTTAGTTGGGCTTTTAAAAATTTACAATTTTTTTGTTTGATTTTCAGCTTAATGGGCTAAAAATAGTTATATCAAAAAGTCTTTTACTTTTTAATTTTTTATTTTAAATTATAATATTTATTATTTAATATTAATAATTAATATAATATAAATATATATTATAATATAATATTTTGGTAAACCGAAATATCGAATTACACAAAATCACATACCGAAAACCGAACTGAAATACCAAAAAATACAAAAATATATATCGAATACCGAACCGAAAAACCAAAACCGAAATACCAAAAAAATTCGGTTTGGTACGGTGTTTCGGTTTTTCGGTGTTTATGCCCAACCCTACAATAGGTAAAGACAAATGAATTTTGATGGACTTGGATTTGAAATTGTTATACTTGGCCTAAGTGTTGGGCTTGAGAAATTGGTAAGTTAAAGACTTAAACTAATTAAAATTTAAAAATATATATTTTAATTTATTTATGAATAATATATAAACAATTATAAAATTTATATATCTAATTTATCGGTTCGATTTGGTTATTTTTGCGGTTATTTTTTAGTAAAATCAAAACCAAATTAAATAGTATTGATTTTCAAATTTAAAAATCAAACATAACCAACTAAATCAAATATTAATTTTTTCAATCGATTTGAATCAGATTGCGATTTGATTTGATTGTTAACCATAACCACGAATGAGCCTACTGACGAATATGGTACATAATCATTTGAGTGAGATTTTGTTATAAAAAACGATAAAAATGATCATATTTACCTTTTTATGTAGGAAGGTAGGAATGTGAATTTATCATAATAACTATTTATGTTGATTATTTATATTATTATTGGAACTTCTTTAAAATAAATAGTAGAATGTTGAAGAAAGAATGTTTTCACAAATTTCTATTTAATTAAAGTATATTATGATTTTTGACAACTAAAAGTGATGATTTTTTCACGTAAAATCATTATATTGATTAATATTCTATATTTAATTATTTGGAAAAAAACTTATTCCTCATTTTAAAATATCATAGGCAACTTGATAACTTTAAATGATGAACGGATTCAATTCAACCTACTACAAATGAACTAATCATCATGATATATTATAATAAGGTAAAAAAAATGCACCCACTCAACATAAAATAAAATTTTCTATACGTCTCTTTTCTCTGCCGTGCACATTTTACATGTTAACTTGTTAGAACCGACCATCATTTAATATTTTTTTTTTTAAAAAAAATATCAATAACGATTACGGTGAAAAGGTTTTTTTGCAAGTGCAAATTTTTCTTAGATCTTACAGCTTTGATGCTCAGTTCTGTTCTCCCGCACACTCACTTTAGTACTTTTTCATCCTTAACTAGAGATTTTGTATTCGAATCACCAAGAATATGAAAGCTTCTTTGTCATGGAAAACGTCCTAACGTGAATCATAATTTAGTCAGATTTCAATATAGATATCAAATATATGAATATAAAAGCTCCTTTATTAAGATAAATTATAATTTAATCAAATTTTAATATAAATTTTAAACACGAGATAAGAAAAAATATACTATAAAAAGACAACAAGTGCTATCTCAAGATTTTCCCATGCTCACGAATGAACATTGAAATAAGTGGGGGAAGCAATAAAAATAGAAAAATAAGATTGAGTTGTCGAAATTGTATTTGTTGAAAATGATTAATTAGTGAAGAAAGCATAAACGACGGCTCTCTTCACATACCAAAACATCAAGCAAAACAATTATTGTCTTCATTCATTCATGTCTACTTTTAACTCCTTAATTAATTAAAAAGAATTGATTAACTTAATTATTGAGCAATTTTTAGGCACTTGTCAACTTATATTAACTTTTGATTTGTTAATCGTGATTAGTAGGGGTCCATTATTTGCTGAGATCATAAGACACTCTTGAAATTTGCACAATTAACTAGTGGTTATTAGAGAATGAATTATATTATATAGTTTAGATTGAAAGATCCACTTCCCTCTAAATTAGGTCATACAGATTCTTCTTTTCTATTTGTAGTTTATAAGTAATTATTAAGTTGTGAGTTGTGACGTAGTTTTTTTTTTTAAAAAAAAAAAGTCTAATAAACCGTGTTTATAATATAATTTAACACTTGTTCTTTAGACAAATGGCAATGTTGTGGTACATAGAGAAATTTAACTTTCACGAGGAATAATAAGTATCTCTTTTATTTTTAATTCAGATTTTACGTTTGAACTCTATAATAAAATTTTAGATGTGGAGCATTTTGACTTTGAATTCAGGATAGCCTGATCCCGAAATGAATATATGACACCAAAAAATAAAATAAAAAAGATCTAACCCTGTACCATTATATTCGTAAAAGGAAAGTCTATTTTATTTTTCGATATAAATTTAAATTTAGTTGATTTTTAAAATTTGTCCGACCTCGAAACGGCGGCTCGATCACTTTATCAAGAGGAGAAGATAAAATCTGTTTGCAATAGAAGACATATTACTAATTTGATAGTAGATATGTATGATGAACTTGATGAGTCAATTATTTCCAAGACCTAATTCCATTTTGTTTTTATCTAATGAATTATTCTTCTTTACTCTTTTTTTTTTCTTCCTCCTTGCTTGTAGCTTTCAATTCTTTCAATTTTCAATCAGGTTCCTTTTAGTTCTATTTACGCTTTCTCAAAAGACTAACTTTATTTATAGGTGATAAACATCTTTCTCTATTTTTCTAATAAAGTACTGCTTAAAAGTGAATTGGAGAGTAGTTGGGGTATATTATTAATGTCATAGTCTAATTAAGGGTTCCAACCATTGTGTGTGGGGGGTGGGGGTCCCCTTTAGCCACTTTCTTATGTAATTTTAGTGTAGTCAATTATCCCTCTAATACTTATGCTTGAGATGTGGGGGTCCCCAAATCTAATCAAATACAAAAATAAAAAGATATGTTGGAGTATTTATCTCCCAAAATTAGAGAAGTGTAATGAAAGATAGTGATAGTATAAATATAGAAAAAAAAAGTATTAGGTCAAATTACTTATTATTTTTTTTCATGAATAAATTGATCGTGAATAATGGTAAATATTGGTAAGTTTATAATGAAACTAATAAACTAATATCTTTATTAAACATCAAATATTGAATTTTATGATAATTTATTGATCTCCAAGAGACATTCAAATAATGGTTAAAAGGTTAATTCTATTTAAAATAAAAATAGCGTTCACCGATCTGAATCACATACATTTCTATACTCTAACTTAATGTTAATTGACCATTTAGTGGCTCACACGCATATATTTTGTTATAGAACTAAAGCAAAATAAGACAAGATGAAGAGAAGAAAGAATATAAGACAATAGAAGAACAATATACGCTAAATTTTTTTTTTTCCAAGTGTTCACCAAATCTTCAAGTGCATACAATATAAACCCTTATGCCTCTATTTATAGTATAACATAGAGGCATACAAAAGGTTAGTTATAAACATGACATTAACATAAATATAACGGGGAGAGGTTATGAAAGTGAAAGATTACAAGAATAATGGTTATAAAGGTGGAAGTTATGGTCGTCTTCATAAAGGAAAATAATAGAGATAATGGGTAAGTAACTTCTTGGTGTACTGGACATCCACACTATAATATTTTATAACAATTTTTATGATACTAGCAAAGCAAAAAGAACAAATTAAATTATTGAAACTACTAATTCACCATGGATACGTCGTCAACTAAAATTTTAAAAAAGAACATATCGAATAGTCATATCAAGCACATAAAACTTATGGTAGAAGACATGTCTCATACATTTCACTTTAGTGTACATTTTTACAAGTAATATAAGAACTATAATATAGATTATTTTGAAGATGAATGTCACACTCAAAAGAGTCAACATATGAAGTCTTTAATTACGAATATATGTTTGGTTTAGATTCCTTGTGAAGATTTCGTTTATCTTTGATGTGGAATATGGCAATATTTTTCTTCTTCTTCTTTTCTTTATTTGGGATGAACTTGCTAGATATGTTGTGGTTAAATTGTACCAAGCCTAACTAGCTTTATTCTGCATACTTTTTAGATTAAAAATGCTAAAACTTCACTCTTCTAGCTCCCTAAATCCTAATTATGTGTTGATTCAATTTACAAGAATTCAAAAGAATATAATGGAAAAGTATTTGAAAATATTTCTAAATTCAGCGTGAATTATTTATTTCATCCACGAACTATTGACATTTTGAAAAACAAACCAATAAACTGAAATACACCCATGAGTGAAATATACCCGTAAGTTCTCGCCAAATTTAGAGGTGTTTTCAACACTTCTCTCAATTTTTATTTATTAATAAGAGCTTCATGCTCCTATAAGAATTTCAATTCACTTGCTATGTCATATGTCTGATTGGGAGTGTATCTAAGTTTAGTAAGTCAAGTATATGAGTGTTTTTAAGGCTGTCAATAATTCGAAACAAAACTAATAATTTATGTCAAATTCAAAAGTGTTTTCAATACTTCTCTAAAAAATATTAATAGACTTTTCACTTTTTTTCTCTCTTCGCTATGTTGGTATCTAATTACACCAACTAGGGGTGCATCGGTCTGTTCGATTTAATTTTATGTATTATCGGATCAGTTTTCGATTTTAAATATGTTAAATTGATAACTAACCAATAATATATTTTTTATCCATTTTCGTTTATCGATTCGGATCCTTAATAGTTTGATTTTCAATTTAACCAATAAAAAATATTTATAAAACAAATAGATGGCTTTTTTTAATAAATTTGATGTGACAAAACAATAATGTAACTGTACAAATGCTTATAAAATAGAAACAATAATAGAAGCCTGAAAATAACTATACAAGTGTAAAAAAATAAAAATTAAGAGAATTAGCATTCTCACTTTAAATTTTAACGTTTTGTATAATGTGAAGTTTTGAACTCAAAGTTACTGTGAAGTGTGAATAGAAAGCTAAAGAAAAAGAAAATATAAGATACTAAAATTAATATATAATATTTATGTACAAGTAAAAGTAGTGACACTTAGCTAATTGCTATACCCAACTCTTCTTCTTGTTAATAGTTAAATTAAAGTTTCAACTTTGAACATAGGATTGACCAAAATGTCATAACAACTTGGTAGTATAAATATTAGTGCCTAGTGGGATCTTTAATCTTCCTCCACTAGTCATAAAGAAAAGTTGGGACATTTTTTTCCCCTTAAACAATGGAAAGCCAATGGTTTTGTCTATGTGATTCTATTGAAAATTATGGGGTGGTGGTGCCTTCCTCTCATAAGTCATAATTCTACAATCCTTCTTCCCTCATTAAGAATCTTTGTAAGCCACAATAGTGAATAAGTGACATTGAACTCCCACAGAGACTACCTTTGTATTTGTTCGTTTTACTAAAAATAGATATTCATAACGTTTGTTATTTCAAAAAATCAAGACATAATTAGTTGTTTGTTTTCACTTTTATCCTTAGTCATAAAAATAGAGAGATATCGTTATAAATATAACACATATATATTTTTGATGTTACACAAATGACTCATGTATTACCATTTTTCTCTAATTGAAGGGAAAAAATCAATTTTAAATTTAGTTTTAATTTTTTTTTGTTAAAACAAGACATTAATAGGAGTGTATTTGATCTTTTCCACACGTGCTTTTTGACTTTTTACTCAATGTCTAATTTGAATGCATTACTTTGATTGTCAAATTTATTTTTTTAACTTTCTTGTAAAATTACCATATATGCCCTATTTTATATAACTTTGATTAAAACAAGACATTCATGTAGGGGTATATTTAATCTTTTTCTCACGTTCTTTTGACCTTTTTTTTATTCAATGTCTAATTTGAATTCTGATTGTCAAATTTATTTTTTAACTTTCTTGTAAAATTAATAATATATCCCCTATTTTTTACAAATACAAAAATCAATTACAATATAATACGGAAGAAAATAATTTAAAATATTTTTCTTACTTTTTTCTCTTTTTCTATTCACGCTTCTTTTTTAAAAAAAAAACTGATATTTTTACACTAAAAAATTAAAGAAAAAATAAAATTAATATAAAAATAAGACACATAAATATTGATAATCAAAGAAGTAAAAAAATTGTGAAAAGGATCATATACCCATACATGAACTCTTTAAAAATTGAAGTCAAGAAAATAAATTTAATTTTTTTTTCTTTGTATTTCCTTATATAAAAAAAGATATATGTCAGTCATTTTTATAAAGATAGGGATATATATATATGTCATTTTTATAAAGAAAAAAGTATATATAAATCATTTTTATAACGCGAAATATATCAACTTTAAATAACAAAGTTGAGAGATATATGAAATCTTTTTTTTCAATAGATAGAGTGGTTAGCAAATAATAATAATGTAATCAAATTATCTTTTAATTAATGCAAATCTTTAGGAGCGTACAAAATATAACATGATAAGTATTTAAGATCGGAGAGAGTTAAGGTCCATTTTGAAAAGCATTAAGAGGAACAAAAAGACTAAAGGACACAATTTTCAAACACAAGACCCCACTTTGCTTCCATTATGTTATACTCCAATAAGTAGGTTATACAAAGAGAACTTTCCATATTAACAGTAGATAAACTGCCCACTGAATTTACAAAAGACATTATTATTATGTCAATAGTCTACATCTCAAGTTAATAGTGTGTCTCTATAGAGGATTAATTAGTAGTCATAGATTTTGGCAAACTCAAGAGTCTTTTTCCCTTGAAGTTTATTTGTAACATAGTGCATGCTGTACTCTCCATGATTGTACCTTTTATACTTACAAGGGTTATTTTCATCAACCAATTCTTCCAATGGTCCTAACTCAATTTCATAACTTGGTGCATAAAATGTCACAATAGATAGTCTATCCTTTTCTTGATGTGTCACTGCTCTATGCTCCACACTTTTGTATCTCCCATTAGTTAGAACCTGTGGTACACGAATACAACGAATCAAAGGCTTTATTATTAAGTAGTCATCGCGATATAACGTATTAGCACAATATGACAGAACAAGTGCACACACCTCAATGGTATCACCAATGTTGATAACAAGTGCATTTGGAATTGGTTGAACAGGCACCCAAACATTGTCTTTAAGTATTTGTAGGCCAACTGAGCTGCTGCATTTACCCTGTTGCAACACTGTTAGTGCACTTCCATCTGAGTGGGGACTTAATCCCAAAACAAGATCTGGTCTAGGACATGCTGGATAGTAGTTCATCCTCACTGCTTGTACAGCTACTCCAAACATTTCTTCAAAAATATCCTCATTCAATCCAAGACTCATCGCTATGTATTTCAACAACTTCTTGCATAGTTTCCTTATCTCTCTAGAGTATATATCCACCGTTTCACTGCAAAAAGTGCGAAAACTGAGCATCTATTCAGGGTGTGACTAAAATATTGCACACAACGGCTAGTCGCTAGATGATTTCCTAAGCCGTTACTCAGTATCTGTGCTGGTGAGAGTATACAATCAAGTGTGCGCAAATTGACCAGACACCACCATAACAAGAAAAATGAACTTTTCTTGTTTAAAACTAGTAGGTGGTCCCTACAAATTTACACTTGCTAATGCAACAGTTGTATTTTTTCGATACTTTTTTCTGTAGCTAAAGCTTAAGCTTACCTGAAATCAAGTGGCTTTGTTGGCCAGAGTTTTGGGTTCCTAATGAAATGAGGTTCCACACCAAGAGCAAACATGTTACACCAGTCAAGTTTTTGATCTTCTGAGAAGACAAAAGCTTGACCATAACCTTGAACTGTTCCAGGAGCCATTGGATATTTCTGTTTCTCCTCTAAAGGTAACATAAAGAACTCCATAGCTATTTTCTCCATCTTTTCAAGTAAGTCCAAGTCAATCCCATGGTTAATCACCTATAAACAATGATAAAAAGGAACAAAATTAGACAGCCTATAGTATTTTGCTAGGTTGATCCTTCAAAACTAGTGCATTTTAGGAGGATCTGACACAAGTGCAACTTAGGTGTTTTGTAATCAGTATGTTGTAAACACAAGTAACATACCTGAAAGAATCCCCACTCTTCACAAGAAGTAGAAAGCTTCATGATTTCATTATGGAAATCCAGGCTATTCGAGATTTTCGACAAATCAATAACAGGAATGTTAAGACTACAAGAAGATGGAGTAGTAACTGTGGCAAGTTTTGGTCTTTCTATCATGTCTCTTACAAATCTTTCAGGAATAGAAGATGGTTTAATCTTTTTCAGTTCTTGAACATCATCAATGTGACCAACTTTAACAGGAAAACTTGGCACTGGAGCCATTTTCTAACACTACAACTTTGTTTTTTGGAAAAAATGGCGTCTTTTTCTAGTCAAGATAGTAAAAGTCTATGCTTTGTTAGGCATACAATTCAGAAATATGTCTACTTATAGAGGGTAAAGAATGAGCATCTCTATATTATTGTGTGGGTCCTTAACTGATGCACTTTAATATATTCTCAGTCATGCAAGTTCTATATATGTTCACATACAAATCTATAATTGTTTGCATTTACATCCAATCACCAACCACCAATATGGATCATAGCATCAGCATCTTGAGTTTTGAGTACAGTTAGAGTTTATTTTGTCTTTTCTTTCCTTCTTAGATACTTTTTTCTGTAAATGTACACAAAAAGTTCTTAAAAAGGCACTGCACCTAGGTAAATAAGGAACGAGATGAATATAGAGGCTAAACGAGCATCCCACACACTGGTTTTTCGATACCATCAGTAATTAAGGAGAAACAACATAGAAGAGAGCACCTATGTTTGCACCAGTTCCAGAAGAGCAAAGAATAAGGGGATGTTTTGTTCACAAGAACAAAAAAGTGTTTATATCCGTACTGATATAAGCAAGAATACTCAACCGAGCCACAGGAATATGTACATACAAAATTTACACCTTGCTGAAAATCTAATGGTGCTACCGAAAGACTTAATGAAATAGCCATCATTGTTAAGAATAACTAAGTTCCAATGAGAATTTGGGCGTAGCTTCTGGTCTTTGACATAAAAAAAGAAGGTTGTAATAACGAAAAGGACATGTAAGAATTTGGTTTAGCTAGTGGAATAAGAAAGACATGTGTTTGTATTCAATATGCAATCAAAGAATTTCTCCCCCGAAGAGAAAAATTCATTTTGCTTTGTTTTTCCTCCGCTTGTGCGTGGTGTTCAACCAATAGTCTCACAGCCAAGAAGGGTTATACCATTATGCTCACGAGTGTAATCTTAGCTTTAAGTCTGCCTTCACATACGTCTATACTATTTAGGAGGCGTACATCCTAGATAAACTACCCACCTAGCAGTATACCGCCTCCAAATGATTGGTGTGACGGTTAGGCATTTCAGACGAAAGAATGGTCTTTCAAGATTGGTCCTTATATGTCACCACCTCCCTTATACATTCAATTAGTTGAGGTTGTCACTGTAATGCTATAGGGTAAAGTCTAGAGGGTCTAACTGTCTAGTCACTGGTACTCCACATCTTTAAGCAGAATTCAACTTCACCGCGTCCAGGTTGAAAACAGCGAGACAGTCGTACACCATTCAGTTCATGTCAAGACAAATTAGGCTCCACAACTCAAGAAATACTCCCTAGTCCCTGTTCCCTACCACTCCAAAAGAAAAAGAAATGTGCTTGGCTGCAAAAGATACCAGTTTGTTAGCTGCAATAATAGTACACTGTGGCTGTCTGTTAAGACTTTTAAGAGTGGCCAACTTTGATACATCTCTGATGCTATTGTGTAGGACCCTAACTAATAAATTCTCAGTCATGCAAATTCTATATTTTTAGAAATGTTCACATACAAAATGTATAATTGATTGCCTTTCCCATCCAATCACCAACCTTCAATATGGATCATAGCATCAGCATCCTGTGTTCTGTCATTCTGAATACAATTCTGAGTTGTTTTTTGTCTTTTCTTTCCTCTTTTGCTGCTTTTTTTTTTTAAATATCTTTGTGAAAATTGAATAGTGTATTAGTTTCACTGATCAAAGCAAAATATCTCCACTCCTCTGTTAAGTTGCATTAAGGGTGAATTCTTGTCTAAAGATAATTTTTTAAGTTTAACTTAGCCAAAGTTCACTGTCGTGACTAATCACAACTCACGTTGTCTACTGAAAGGTTCTCTATTCCCAATACTCGAACCCAAAATATCTGTGGAGGGGTCCAAAACATCCTATCCAGACCTGAGATGATTGTGGAAAGAATTGTCTAATTCACAACGTCAATGCAAAATATCAGGCTCCACAACTCCAACAATATCCCTTACCCCTCCCTATCCCACTCCAAAAGTAGAAAAAAAGATCTTGGCTGCAAAAGAAATCAGTTTGGCAGCTGTCAAGAGGTAAAGAACTGAAACTGGATGCAATTGTTGGTGTACTTGTAAGAGTCTGATTATATTGTGTGAGGTCCCTAACTGATGCACTTTAATAAAATTGAGTTCCTGTAATTTAGCAAGAAATGTATAATTGCTTAATTATAGTCCCTACTAGCCTCACTTAAAAAGAAGAATAAGACAAAGTTAGTCATTACCTCTACATGTACTGATGGGAGGCAGGAACTGGAATTGAATGTCATGGTACTGGTAGGGGCCATACTGTTATTCCAAGTTGATGTCTCCCATTTGTGCAGACCAAATCTAGTGACTTTTTCATCACCCCCAAACCCCTTTTCTCAAGACACCTTTAAACCATACCAAATTTTTTCCAACTTAAAAGAGTAAATGTATCTTTTTAACCATGGTAAGAGTGTAGGGTAAGTGGAGGAGTGGGGTGGGGGTGGCTTTTTGGAAGTGAGGAAGAAAGAGGAGAAGAAAAAGGTGTGACTAAAATTGGATTGAAAGATACATTTGACCAAATTGAGTTGATGAGTTTCTTCCTTTCAGACAAAGCATGCTATTCTTTACATTTTCTTCCATGCATACCTTTTTTGTCCCAATTAGGAAAAAAGAACAGTTTCTTGATATGAGAATCTGTTCTTTTTTCTTTTGGTCTTTGATGATGACTCGGGAGAGTATTATTTTCACCTTGTGCAAGTAACAGATTCTACAGACTACTGGGGGACTTGATTTGGGGTTCACTTCATAGTGATCAAGTGTTATACAAGTTCCAAAATTCCAAACATGAGAGTTGTACCACTGCTTTCCAGCACTAAAAAAATTTATATTAAGCAGGCCAATCAAAAGAATAGCATTGACAAGAAAAAGAAGGATTATCAGAGCTTTTTCTGAAGAAAAAAAAAACTTACATGTTACAACTATAACACAATATTGAATTCCTGATGTTAATCGAATTACTGACGTTTACAAATGTGCAAAAACTACAATTACAAAACTACAACTAAATCAAGCAGTCCGATATATGCTACAAGTTAACATCCCCAGTTGTGTCCGAACTTCGATCTGGATGTCGCATTTCCATATGGGAATGCCAATTGTCTAATTACATGTGATTGATGGATTAAACAGTTGTTTCTTCAAGGGGAAAAAACGGCCTCTATAGACCAACCCCAGCCAAACAGAGCCATAAAGTGTTGTTCTGACACTAAAATATGCAGATATGTGACGAATTCCCGCATAAGTTCTGTTCTCTTCCAAGCCTTGTCAAGCAAAGAGCATCACAGCAATATGCTCCAGCATGACTCAGTTGACATGTGCTAGTCATAAAAGTGACATCTCCTTTAACACAGCAGAAAAGTTGACAATAATCCTTCTCTTCTAAATTTGAGACTCTGCACCAGGTCATCTCCAGTAAGCCCAAGCAAACTCTCATGCAAAGAAACTGCTTTTTATTGGTTCTTCAAATATAAAATCAGCTGGCAGAATATACTCCATTACTCATATTTAAGTACATACCTGAGGCAGTAAATCAGCAGTTTCCTGTTCACCTTACAGTTTATCATCTCCCCTCCACAGTATCCTTCACTATCTTGGACACTGTAATATGACGACTACATCAACAGGAAGTGAACAGAATATAATAGTCTCACCAATCATCCGATTTCTATTACCGTATCTGCCCAATACTACTACATGCCACAAAGAACTCACTTCAAAAATTATTCTCCAAAACCATTTCACAAGCAAAGCCATATTTTGTCATGCAGATTCCCAGTGCACAGACAATTAAAGGGCAACCACAACGTCCCCTTTTACAAGGTAAATATCGGGGGTTATAACTGTCACCATTCCAACTACCTTGGAGCTTCTTATCTTTCCTCCACGTAACCGGGCATTAGAACAAGGACATCATAGAAGTAAGCAAGTTTTACAGACTAGAGTTGACAGGAGTAATCTGACCGCACCCCCTCTTCCGACAAATACTGTCATCCAAGATGGATTTATTTTCATAATACTACAGGAAAAAACTGTCGTGCAGATAACTATAATTATATCAGTAGTTGAGAGAGAATGCTGCATTGCATAATTTTTTCAGTACTTGAGCAAAATATGCCTAACCATCAACTCGTTCATAGAAGGTTATCAGTTAGTGAACACCAAAATTCTCTCATTTTCCCTCAAAACTGAACGCTCAAATGGAATATCAAAACTAGATCAAATCCAAAAACAAAAGCTACTGAGGAGAGATTGATATATAACAATCTAGCATCCCTAACTTCTATTCTCACATGCTAAAAACAATTTTGACTAGGCATATTGATCTGTTCTAAATTTGTTGCATCGAGAATAATTAGACAAAGAACAAGAGTTATTAACACAACTACAGATCGCCACTCGATATCTAAATACACCACTATCAAGTCAGAAATATAACTATAGGTAACGTTTTAAATCAAAAAAAAATCTGAACTTGGTCCGGGTTGGACCAATTATATATAATGACGAAGTTACAAAGACTGAAAGACAACAAAACTAAGCCCAATATGGCTATAGGTACCTGAATAAAATAATGACGCATTTGGTGTGAACCTTCTGGGAAAAAAAAATCCCTTTTCAAAAATAACGCATTTGCGGTCAGTCATCGATGAAGCAAGCTTTTACCGGCACGCAACACAGATTCAATTGTTTATTGTTATCTAAGCAGGCTACAAACTTGAAACACAACATCTAGTGAAAAGAGTAAAAAACCACGGATAATAGACTTACCTGGCATGCCTTTCTGGAACACAAGGAGCAACCAGGTTTGACTATGTCCCAGGAGGAGCATATTTCCCAAATCATTTACTGTACTAAACAGATTTCCTGTTGCAATTTCTCCACAATAAGATCAGTTTAAAAAGAAATTCAGGTCTAATCTTCATAAATCCAAACAAAGGAAAGGTGATATTGCACAACTTACAGCCATGCTTCCAAGTTCTTCTGCAGCACGTTCTTTTAAGATCAACAGATCCAACGGATACCAAGCTGTCAAAAGAATTGACCCACACACCCAACTTTCTTGGTTCATTTAGAAAAGAGATCAAAAGCTGATAAGATGATTATAGGCATGCAGAATTAAGTAATTAACTCCATGTTTTCCAATCCGTTATTTAACATACCAAAAGATGCAATTCTGTAACGACCTCCCCTCTTTTTTCTCTTCTTTTTCTCTTTTTTGGCAGATTCTTTAGTAATATGCCAAGTACATAGATGAAATTTGTGAGGCAGAATCAGTGACTTTTTCTATATATTTTCACCACATAAAAAAATTTAAAGAGAAAGGAGTAAAAAGAAATAATGGCGGATAACATAGTAATTCCACTAAATTCCTCCACCAAAATTGTGCCTTATGTTCCATTAGGAAAAATGAAGTTATATACGGCAACCCAAGGATCAAAGTCCTCTAGTAGTGGATGAAACATTGGGACTACATTGAAACTCATGTCTACTTAGATATGTCAACTAATGTTCTCAATATCCGAACTCCTATTTTTCTCTATTCCCAGCCAAAAGAACCTAATATTCAAAATTGGATCTCAACTGAACTCCGAATCTTTTCCTTGAAGAGTTGAAACTTTATACACCTCATCCCCAGCCTGTAAATTTTAAGGTTGAGCATCTGTGCCCTTATCATATACCAAAAAGTTGAATTCTCAAAATTTCATGAAATAGCAAATCAATCCCACTTTGTACACATGTACAGGAATATAACACACTTAACAGTATGCCTCTTCACTAAATTGCAACGCAGGTCCTCACTTCCTTCCCATATACAAGGGCCTGCTTGTGAATGGAGAACCACATAAATTACATGGTTGATTTAACCTCTACTGCCACCGAAACCATTATGGTTAATTGCCTCGATAGCTTGCCTCACCAACCGTATTAGCTCCTCTACATCCTGGAAACTGAAGTCAATAACCCGTTTAACTGAAATGAAAGCGTCCTTATTCTCTGCCTCTCCAACGTTTGTGGCAGCTGCAAAAGCAATCTGTGCTTTTCTAGATGCCTCCATTGCAGAATTTACATCCTTTGTCTGCAAAATTTTACATCAACTTAATTGCTTAACCTACAGAAATGGGTAGCCAACACAAAAATAATACAAGAACTCAAATCAAAGGAAGAAATCCCTTGACCCCTCCAGTATTCAGCAGTCATTTGACGTACAAAAGGAAAAAGAACCCTTGAATATCCAACAAAATTGTGGAACTAGTACAGATATGTCTGAAATCATAAACCAGTCCACTTACAAAGTCAAGCAGACGAACAAGACTAGGACGGTTTCGAGGAGCAATAACATGATTTCCAGAATGAGAACCACTGTTTTTTGATAAAACGGTCTTCTCTGCCACTGTTAGACTGTTTGTATTATCAACATCAGATGCGGAAGATGAAGGAGATTCACCTGAATAAAACGTGTGGGTTAAACATGACGCAACTGCACACCATCGAGAATAACTGAAGCATGATCACATTATACACACTAGATACGCTAAAATATATCCAAATTCAAGTAGAAATTCACGTGAATGAGATTCTCCTGAACAGAAGTATGGACTAACATGATGCGACAACTACACATTATCGAGAATTTTTGGACCAGAATCACATTATAATCACAGAGATTCTAGAGCATGTTCTTGCAAGTGGGAAAATCATGCAGAAGCTAACAGTCCTCCATTAAAACAAAGCTAGACTGCTATAAACCGTGAATCCAGAGATATATATGTCAATGAAGGAATAGCCAAAGACACTCTATTTACAATTACTTTCTCCTTTTAATTATTTTTCCTGCAGCTTCCAAATTGTGGCTAAGCATTCTTTGCCAATCAGTTCTTTTAATCACAATAATGCCCACCGCCAAGCACGGACAAAATAACTAAAATAGGACAAACCCCAAGCTCTCATATGCTTTAAGACTTCATTATAGAACAGAATTTTCAATCAATGAGATTGCTTCAAAAATCCAAACATCCATTGCCCCCTCCCTTCTGTGTCTCACTTACACATACGCATCTCTTTAAGCATAGTGCATCTGCATGAATCAAGACCTATCCTTCAAGACTGAGAAATCCACTATTTCCATCTTCAGAATTTGGTGGATGAGGTCTGCCCCTCTATCCTTTTCTACTTAAATATCAGACTTGGTCCACCAATTAAGATTACTCGTGATGTGCGTCTACCACACATCTTGCGATGTACTACCTCTGCCGCTAAACAAAGCCTTGGGGCGTATGAGAATCAAGAAGGTTAAACTAGGATGTCTTATTTACCCCACTTTGGAATCATTTACCGCTGAAAATAATTGGAAAAATATGCAGGTTGAATTACAAAATCAGTATGCCTATTGAACTTCTTATGCTTTTGGTCCAGATCTTCTTGTGGTTAAGTGATGAAAAACATACATCAATCTAATTTCTCAGGGCAGAGAGGGGGTGGTTATCTGTTTTAACCACATCTCTGCTAAACTAAAATCCTTCTCAAATCAAAATCACATTCCATCTATAGCTAATGGTGTTTCTTTGAATGCGGGATATAAAACAACAAAGAAAGGAAAGAGGACTACTAAGTGTATCATTGTATTTCTTCCTTTTTAGGTGACGGTCATATGATTATGCTAACTGCTGCAAATTTGATGGCGGCAAGACAAGAAACTCTGAAGTTCAATACTTCATGACACAACATACCTTGAGGGGGAACTTGCAAATTTGCATGCAGATCATGCCAAATTCTACTTGAACTCATACTTTTGCAGTTTACCACCCTCATGTATGCAACCTCCATGCACTTATAGGCCAAAGCAGCCGTGGCAGTTTCATCATGCTTCTCGTATTCAAGTGCACAAGCTCTGCAACATTATAAATATATATTACACAGCCAGAGAAGAAAAGAACAGCCATCAAACAAGAAGTAATTAGATAGTTGTAACTAATCAGACTTGCTTAACCATATATATAGAAAAATTTGTACAGAATATTCAACTTTATCTTCAATAAACCAGTTTATATGCAGAAAAGAGTCGTGCCAATATGTAAATATTAGGATATTCAGCAGCACTCCACAGGAAAACAATTGATTAAATGAACAGAAGTTTCTGCTAAGTAACTACTTGGTAAGGCCGAGGTTCTTCATAAAACGGTATGGCCTTGAGCCAAAAAAGTAAACCAAGAGACAAACCATCAGTTACAGATTTGAGGAGCCGCCAGTTTGGAAATTTCCCCAACAGAGAAGATGTTAAATAAGTGCTTACGGAAAGGTCTATTAAACGGATGTGTACAGTTGAAGCTATTAAGAATTATTGAAGCTAGTTAAAATTGTACATATTTAATTGTTGAAGCTACTTAACGGATATGTGAAGCTATTAAAAATTGTATATATTCGAAGGATATGTACAGATTGAAGTTACACTTACTCGCAAAGTTTGGCTGCATTACTATAGATTTGTATTTGATTCATCTCTCTGGATTTGCTACTTTCCCCATTTGAGCTTTCGAAATGTGAAGCACCCTGAAGAAACAATAATGCCGCTTGGAAATAGCCATGATTGTAGTCGGCATGAAATCCAGAGTTCTGCAAGTAGCTTCAACAATTAGGAAAAAAATACAGACACTGCACACATGAGTATTTCTTCAGTATAAACTCAACTAGATAACAAAGCAGAAAAGAAACTAGCTTTAGAAAATAGACCAGTAACAAGTTCCAATTGAGATATAGTTAAAAAAAGATATATGTAGAACCTTAAGACGATCAGCAGTATCTCTAAGCTTTTCAGCTTCTGCCAAGATAATAGAAGCAGTCTGACTGGAGGACTCTCTTTTTGAGGGGGTAGGAGCACTGGGTTCCTGCACTGCACAATGATCAGACTCCAACCGGCCCATGCTGTTGTGACTTGCGTTTTGACACACACCAATGCCAGGATCTTTTAGCATAGTTGACACTCTGGCACTTACAGAAGAATTCACCATCCCTACATTTTTAAAACTTCCTTTCTGGGCACCTGAAGCAGGTTTGCTCTTAATAACTGATGTGCCTAATTTATCTTCAGCATGTGCACCAACTTGTGACCTTAGGTCCCTGGATTCTGTCTGAATTGATCTACCATTCATTGCAAATCGAGCATCACTTTCCTGATGAAGTTTTTCCTTTGTAAGAACTTTTCCTTCCAAGTCATATACACTATTCAACTTTGTGGTTGACCCAACACCATCATGCTTCAGTCGAAGCTCTCTACTGCCGTCACTACAATGTGTGGGATCTTTCTTGCTGACTTTCTGATTGTTTTTGAAAGATTTAGTACTAGAATCAAGATTATTAGGGTCAATCTTTGAATTCAGGACTTCCTTGCTGCCTAGTTGATCCGATATGTTCTCTTCTAACCTTTGAGTATTAAATCCAGTATTCCAGTCTTTCTCCTTAAATTGCAAAGGAGGATCTTTGGCAGATTTATATTCGTTAAGCACAGAAACGTGTTTCTTGCTCAATCTACCCTTGCCATCAGAGCAATATACAGCACGCTTTTCAGGCATGTAAGGGCTACATTTCTCCAGAACATCAACATTATTATTACACATATAGCTATTTCCGAGGTCGGAAGAATGTATACCAGACGATTCAATTTTTTCCCTGGCATCATTACCCTGAAAATCTAGCACAAAATTTTCACAAACCTCCGAATGAGGAGCACATGGTCTTTTCCCCTTTAAAAAGACCCTAGATTTATCACTCTCAAAATCGCCATCCATATCCAAATATTTTCTTGGACTTCCAATGTCATCCAATTTAGCATCATCTTTCCCTGAACTCTCCATTCTTGCAGGTGAAGCGTTGCTCATGATGAGCATCCTCATGGGAGATGAGGAAACAGACCCTACAGGAGAGCCTTTCACTTGGTGATTCGCTCTACATTTCCGAGAATCAGAAACTTTTGACGAGCTTGAAGTGGCAGCCACTGGTAACTGTTCAGATCCCAAGTCCTTTTTCAATGAATCAATATCTTCCATCGTCAACCGAGACTGAACCTTCACTCGATACTTCTTTGTCTGATGTTCTCTCTCTACACTTCTATCTATAGGAAAATCCCTGGTTCCTGGTAGAACAATTCTGGTAACTGCACCTCTTGTTCTTGATGATTTCTCCTCACCCTTGCTTGTACTGGGCTCCTTTTTTTCAGAATGAAACACCTTGGGTTTCTTCTGTTTTCTGAAACCACTCTCACCACTAGCCTTCCCCACAATAGCATTGCCATCGCTGTCACCCAAGAGATTACCTTTACTTTGTGAATCCATTAAATAGTCTTGATCCCTCAATTTTCTTTTCTTTATAGAAATTTCTCTTCCGATATTAGTTTTAATGTCAATCAAGTCACTATCCCTTGAATCCTGGACTCGGTTGCCATGCTTCTTTTCCAATATTTGTACCCTTTCTGTCAATCCAGGCTTTGTATCCTTCAAATTGCCATGTTCATGGTAGTCCTGGGTACCGGTCACAACTTCCCTAGTTGCCACAAAAGCTTGGTCACTTTTGATTTTTAACTTTTTCAAATCCCTGCGATCATATTGATCGGACTCCCTCTTGGATTTCTTTTTTTGCTTTTCATCACCTGATATGTTATAATTGGAAGCAAGTTAAAAACATATACAGAGGTATGACAGGCAGTAATGAAATGCTAGCCTTAAGATGAAGTGTATACCATTAGCCATGCGCTCCGTCAGTTTGTTCAATTGTTTGCCAAGGACATCAGACGACTTAACTGGAATCTGTGCATTGGATTTGCTAATTGAGTTTGATTCAGTAACAGGTTGGTTCACATTCTTAAAACTTCTGTTTTTGACCAGCTCAGATGGCAAGTTTGAGTTTGTGGTCAACATTGGACCATGATTGCTGCTTGTGTTTGGTGTTTCTCTAAATTTATGTTTCTTCTTTCCTCCATAAGCCATGTAATCGAAACCCGCGTTCTGACTGCTACCACTGAGACCATGCATATCAGCTGAAACTACTCCTGCCGCACTTCTACCAGCATGATTTTGAAGGCTATTTAGGTTATCAGGCAGGGGCATTTGGTACAAGGCATTCAGAGCTCTTGTAGTCTCCTCCTCACTAATGTCACAACGGTTCATTCCAGGCCTACAAAAGTTAATTTTGATTTGTTATCACCAAATTATAGCAATACAGAATCTATTTACAGCGTTGCATAACTAGACAGAGTATTGGAGCATACATACACACTAATAAAAGAGAGCTAAGATTTTGAATAGAACACAAAAGAGACTAAGATCCGAAAACTGCAGAAAACTTACAGCCAGTATAACATACTGCATATCCACCTCTCAGGCAGTTGCGCAGGTTTTGTACCATATGGAAGAAGACGCCACCTCTCACATTTATCACAGGCAACCCAATCTTCTTCAATAAAGACAGGAGCAACTGGTGGCTCAGCTCCAGAGGTCAGCTCTTTCACATCCTGTATGCCCATGGCTGAAGGATCCTTCATAGGGGTCGCACATGCCACATGACTATCAGCTTTTTTGCATGGGACCTGTCTTGATTTAGAAGAAGATGAATGCTGTCCTTTACGTGCCTCTAGTCTAGATTTCTTCAACTTATCACCTGGAGGTCTACCCAGTTGATTTGTGGGTTTTTTCAACTGTGCATCAAATACATGAGCCACCCGTACATCCTTCATAGAACTCTTCTTGTTCTTGAGGGTAGTAGAAACCCCTCTTACCTCTACCACATCTGCAGCAGGCTTCAAACCAGGTTGATGTTCTGTTAATTTCTTTTTGCCTTCAGATGATTGCTTCTCAGTGTGAGGTATCCTTGGTTGGTCAAGTTTATGGGTTGCAGCTTGCTTAACAGCTTTCTTTCTCAGAGAGACAGCCCCACTAGAATCCCTCTCACTCTCAGATATATTAGAATTAGCTCTAAATGAAGGAACGGATCTGCTGTATTTGCTCATGCCACCTTCCTTGATATCAAAAGAAGCATTTTTCTGAAAGCTTTCTAACTGGAGTTCCACCGATCTACTTCTTACTTCCTGGTGATCATATTTGTCACCACTTAGGTCAGATAATGATTCTAACGAGTCATCCTTGTCCAAATCACTACCAAACAGTTGATCTTTAAGTCTATTGATCTCCCTTTTCTTCAGAGGAACTTCCTTCTCTGAGGCTTTTATAGCTTCAGGTGCACCACCAGCGCCTTTCACTGATTCATGAGTATCACATACTAAATCATGTACAACTCTCTGATTAAGGTCATTTGAAAAGCAATGCCTGTTTTTCAAGATCTCAATTCCCGAGTTTTTCTTTAACAAGGACATCGTGTCATTTCTGACCTCTGAATTCAGTTCCTCAACATGTTCACTTAAACCAACTGATTTACTTTTCTTTCTGATCAAGACATCTCCATCTTCCAGCCTGGAAGTTGAACTATTGGCAGACATGACAGATTGAGGGTTAGTATCCTTTGCAACAGCCACATGCTCATTCTCTGCGAAAGGTTTTTCATTTCTTGACAAAGTCAAAAACTTCTCATTGAGAGGTGAAAGCAGCACATTTCCAGCAACTGGGAAAGAAGTCATAGTCTGTTACAAAGGGGGAAAACAGAAAATTAAAATAGCACCAGATACTGTACTCTTTTTCTTCTTTTTTTTTTGCTGTGTGAAAAAAATAGGGATTTTTATGTAACAGAAAGCCTACCTGAAGGATGTTGGCTGGAGAATCACTATGACTTTCTTCAACCTTGGCCAACATCTCACCACTCTCGGTAGGACTATTTTCCATCGATGAAGAGGGAGAGATAAGTCCAAGACTAGTGTGCAAAGCAGTACTCTTCTGAGCTGTCTTATCAGAACCAACTCTAATCCGAAGTTTGAGTGTTCTCTGATCGGTTGGATTAAGTGACTTAATCATAGAAACTTCATGTTTTGCAGGGAACTTATTAGATTCTTGAGCAGATGAATCTTGTCTTGTGGTATCACCCCCAAAAGGAACCCTTGAATCATGCAAGGTATGACCACCACGGGAAGCAGCTGTACCATTCTTCCTTGTCGAAGGAAGACCAGACACAGACGTTGGGTTCTGAGGAGCTCCCTGGACAGAAATGCAACCACCAAACAGAAGTTAAACTAAATTTTCCCAGGTTGATAAAAGGGATGTACAAAATGTTATATCTTCCAAGTATTCAACAAAGGCAAACTTTTAACAGACCTCGGAGGCAAAATGGCTGGGTGATCTAGATGTGCCTTGATTTTGAGATATCTGTGGAGTTCTTGGCTGAGGTAGAATTGAAGGGGAGCGTTGATAAGTCGGTAAAAACGAACCATAACCACCAAATTTTGCCCCTAAAAAAAGTAAAAGAAATTTAATCAGCTATTCTCGAGATATACAACTGTTATATATGATCAATAGGACTTGTTGCCAGCCTACTTACCCAAATTCTCGGCAGAAACACCTCCTTCAAAATCTTTCTGAAAATGACCCAGGACACTTTGAAGTTTCTCATCCTTCACACAGAAAACAAACAGTTGTACTATCATTGTTTTGTAAAATCAATGGCAATAATGTAACAAACACTTCAACCTCATTATTATTGCAGTGTAGGGGGGAGGCAGTCTGAAAGAGAATCTCTTGTTCTTTTTCTTTTCTTATTTTACACACTTCACTAAGCAGAAATAGTCCAAAGCTTCAGCAGTATAACTAGAAAGCAACATTTGTAGCAGTGTTCCAATGATATTCATTTTCTTCAGTTCTATTCCCAAACCAAAAAAGTTCCTCTCTTTAAGGCAACCATAATTATTTGCCTGATTCAGTACATTCTTTACAGAATCATGGAACCATCTATACTCAATTTGAATTAGTAATAGCCTAATCTTTAACTCAGAGCAATGACAATGAAACCAGATTTTAACTATAAAAAAAAAAAACTCCAACTTCATTAAGCATTTCATGAACGGATTCTCAAAAACATGGGTTTTGAGGAGATAAAAGTATTATTAGATTTTGAAAATGAATTCAACAAATAGGAGAAACAGAAAGAACTCTTACAATGTAAGAGAGTGCTATATCAGGGTCAAAGCTTGTATCATCATCATCCTTGTTGTAATAACATGCTTCCCCTTCTTCAAGGTCATGTTCTTCCATCATCTGAACCCTACTATTTCCCCAACTCATAAATAGAACCTAACCCCAAATTTCAAACCTTTCAACACAAAACCCTAACCCTAGCCCCCCTTTTACCACCTATCCTAAAATCCAACATATCACTCACAATTCAAAAATCCAACTTCGACCCATCAAACTACTCACAAAACCCAGAAAAACCCAGAAATGAATTGCACAGTTATCTATCCAACCTTCAAAATCAATAACTACCATTGAACTTCTTGATCATCTAGGTATATTCCTAGTTGTTTATCAAAAATTGGACCATAAAAACACTTAAAAATTAAATTTTTAAATACCCCAAAATGGATTTTCGAAGAATCAAATTTGTTGACAACCCCAGGGAACGAGCGATCGAATTGATTCTCAATATGATGTTCTTCTATTGTTTGATACCACAGGGTATAGAGAAAGAAACAAAGCCTTTGTTTTTCTTTTATATTTTATTTCCTTTTTAGGTCTATTTCTCTAATTTTTCTGTCTTAATTACACTATTTTTATTTTTCACTCCAAAATTATTTTCTGACAAAGTAATGTAATTTCATAATAAAATGTGGGGAAAATAAAATCAAATTGGTCAAACCACTGTGAGTTCAAATTCCAGCAAGGTGTCCGGAATCTACTACTACCATGTAATAAAGCAAAATATTTCATGTCAATAAAAAATATAGTTTATCAGTAACAAATATTATATTATGTTTTATTAAAACGAAACAAAATGATAATCAAAATAGAAAAGAACCTCACTTAGGGCCCGTTTGAGCTTAATAAAAGCAGCTTTAAAAAAGTACTTTTGAAAGTGCTGAAACTTATTTTTAAAATAAGCAGTTATGCGTTTGGATAAAAGTGCTGAAGTTGTTATGCCAAACGTGAAAATGGAAAAATGGAAGAAAGAGATGTTGGGGTTATATGGGTAATTTGGAGATTGTATAAAAATATTAAGGGCAAAAAGATAAAAATGTGGTCAACTTAAAACAGCTTATAAGCTGGAGAAAAAAAAAAGCACCCCTACCCCAGCTTTTAACTTTTGGCTTAAAATAAGTTTTTTTTAACTTAAAATAAGTTATTTTGAGTATTGTCAAAACAGTTAAATAAGTCAAAAACCAGCTTTTAGTCAGTTTAACCAGCTTTTAAGCTGAGCCAAACAAGCTCTTACACATTAGTGTAGACTTGGGGTAAGAAATTTAGCTCATAATATGGGATTTATTTGGACTTTGATTAATATCATAATTTTAGTTAGAAAATTTATTTATTGATTGATTGATGTGCATTATATAAAAATTTAAAAATCACAATCACTTAATGATGATCTGAATAGATATGAGTAATTAAAGATAATTTTAAAGTCCGTCCAAATAAGTTGAATACACATTTCAATTAAAAGAAAAAATGATGTAGGTATTAGTTTTGATGTTATGAGTTTCTTGTTCGATATAATTTTGCAATTTATGTAGAACTAATACAAGTATTACTTATACACATACTTGGTATTATTATATGGATAACTAACATATGACAAGTTATTGTATTAGCAATACAGGAATTTTTAGTACAAACATAAAGATGATTAAAACACAATTATCCTAGAAAGTATACAAAGTTAAAGAATGTGAAGAGTATTACTATAAATAATAATATTTTAGAAATTATGCAATGCATGTTATTAATACTCTCATAAACTCTTAAATGATTAAGGAGACAAGAGACATTGTATTGAAAGATTTGGAGCACTTCGAGAGATGTAATATTTTAGGTTATATAGGTGTGTAAATGTGGAGAGGGGGGAAGGGGTATTGTCCGTAGGATGTGCAGGGAAAGGGCAATAGAGTCGAACGAGATTTTAGTGAAATTTTTAAGAGCACAGGCAAGTTTGGAGTGGTTGACCGGGTTATTTAATGTCATTTAAAGACGCTCAAAATTTTCAAAAAATGAAGGTGGAGTACAATTTAGGTATACAAAAACAAGAGCGACATTCAGAATTGCAACAAGTATAGGGGATCAAGTTGTTGAATAATACTATAGAATTTGGGAGAAGATGGTAGAGATGTGAATAAAGAATCACGTGTCTAATTTTCTAAATGAGCTTATACTCATGTCCAACTTCATAAACCATTCATTTTTTAGGAGACTGATGGAGTAGTATGGTGTTCATCAACCTAGAAAAGATATGTGACAATGTTTCACGAGAAGTTTTGTGGAGATATATGGAGGCTAAAGGTGTACATGTAAAATACACTATAACAATTATAGACTTGTATGATGGGCTTTAAACTCAAGTAAAGACAGTGGGGGAAGACTCAAAGCACTTCGAATTGTGATAGGATTGCATCGGGGATCAAGATGAGATATCATAGTGTACATTATTTATAGATAACATGTTCTAATTGATGAGATTTATGACGGAGTGAATGTTAAACTTGATAGAGACGGACGTTTGAGTCTAAAGGGTTCAAGTTAATCAAGACCAGAGGGTGATGTGGATGCTCGTTTTCATAGTCAGTGTGACTAGAAGGTGTCAATAAAACATAAAGACGGGGTCTTCATAGTGGTGGTCAGACAGTTATGTTGGATATAGCAAAGTGTTGTCAGTTAAGAATTTTTATGAATGATGATATTTGCTGAAATAAGGATGTACATATGAATGTGTAAGGTTACTGGGGGAGATATAATTAGAAATGAAGATATTTAGGACAATGTGAAAGTGGTCTTGGTGGAGGATAAGATGCAATAGTTTAGACGTGTAAAGAGGAGATCCACGGATACCCTTGTACGGAGGTACGGAAGATTGACTATGAATGATTTTAGAATAGGTAGAGATAGTCTAAATAAATACTAGAGATAAGTGAATGACGGTACATGTCGTAGTATTAGCTTATCGAGGACATGAGTCAAGGTAGGAAGCTACGAAGTCACGAAACAGAGTAGCAAGCTAGTAAGTAGTTGATAATTGTCTGACTTAATGTTGCATACTAGTAGTCATGGTATTATTCTTGCGGTTGTTTGTTCTTAGATTTTTGTTACTATTTGTGTTTCTTGTACTTAAATTTTTGTTACTATATGTTATTACTTTTATTTTGATTAGAATATTAATATGATGTGGTTATTGTTCCTTTTTCAAAATGTCCTATCATGTTGTCTTTTGTATTTTGTTATGGTTTCTTTTCTTATATCGAAAATATTTTTTTTATCTCCTAAGATAAATACAAGATCTGTGTATATACTATCCTGTCTAAACCTCATTTGTGAAATTTCACTAAAATTCTTTTATTGACAATTTTAGTGTTATTTTAATATATCAAACCACATATCACATAAAAATATAACGTCAATATAACTAATATCAACATAAACAATTTTACACTATTAATTTTAACATTACTACTACTATACCTTATTCAACACTATTCTTATAAACCCTAACAAATTACCTTTTAAAATGATATTAATATCTCCCCAAAATGATAGAATACACATGTCATTTGCACTTCTTTTTTTCTTTTTTTTTATGTTTTTTCCTCTCCTTTTTAATATCGTCCCTCCAAATGTCACTATGTTTTCTCTTCTCTCCTCTTTTTCTATTTTTGTAGTATTTTTTTTTTAACATTAGCTGAAAAATCTCTACTTTTCTACAGAAAGTGAAGAAAATACCAAAACTTATCCTAAACTAGACAAGTCTCACAATTCTCATAATGAAAAACCAAATAAATTTTTCATATAAGTGATTTCATATAATTTCTATTTGAAACATATAAACTAAAAAAATTATTATAGATCTATATATCTAAAATAGCAGTATAAAATGACTTGATTAACATTATTTTGATGCCATTCGATACTTTATTGCTAATAATTTACAATTTTAGATTTCTACGTAGATATTATCGATCAAAAAAATTCAACTATGTAATAGAAATTAAATGTTGTAACAAACTCTAAGTTGTTTGTTCTTAAATCAGTATTAATGGATCCTATTGGAGTAGTTCATAGACAAAATTAGTAAGAATTGATTACCTTTCTGGATGGTTAGATTCTCAGCCGGAAAAATTGAAGATCGTGCTGAAAATTTATTGGATCTGATGAAGATTAAAAAAAAGATAAACAGAACAAAAAAATAAACAAAATTTAGTATAAATAAATTAGAATTTGCTAGTTTTGTAGCTTTCCGACCTGAAAAATAGAGATTGTGGATGGCGCAAATGTGATGGATTTGATAGAACATAGAGAAGAAAAACAACAAAAAGGAGAAATAGAGCGAGAGTGAGTGAGAGAGAGAATAAGAGAAGAAAGTGAGAAGAACATATTTTTAATGCATAAATATAATTAATTATATAATCTCAGATTGAAGATCAACACTTGTACAATTTAATCAGCTTTTATGTCTCTTAGAATTTTTTAAAGAAGTTGAACACACTTTTGTCGTCACGTCATTATAGAGGGATATATTAAGACCATTTAAAATTAGAATAGTGAGATAATAAGTGTAACGATTTGATCCGTTGTTACTAAAAAGTATCTCGTGCAAAATCTCAAAATTCTAGTAATATGGTGTCAAATTTTAAAATTTTGACCACACAATGAATTGACTTATTTTGGAATGGTTGGGTTGGCGTCAGCCCGCCATAGCGGAAAGTCTCCACCTATGGAGGTGCCACTGTAACGCTTGCATGGACCCTATAGTGGGTTGACATAAATTCTGACCCTAATAAATATGACTTCTTCTATTTCCTCCAACTTTTGAATGGAGAAAATAGATGAGAACTGCTCCAAAAACCCTCCAAAGACACCCATGAGATCAAGGGGGAAGAGATTACTATGCAAGAGAGGTGAAAATCTAAGGAATTTTGATGGGCATTCATCACGGTTTGATTTCATGGAGTCGAAAGCTCAAAGCCAAGGTCCATCAGTTGATGTTTGGTGCCCAAGTAAACTAGATTTTTTTAATTGAGTAGCGAGACCCGGTTACACTGCATTATATTTTGTAGATTTTCATAAACTGCATGTATAGGCCTTGGGCACAAAATCTGAACGGTTAAACTTGTGGTTAAAATAGTTGGTTAATAGTGATTGTTAGCTAATACTGACTAATTGTTTTGTGGTATGACTGGTTATTGCCTGAGTAGAGAATTGTGGGCAAGTTTAGAATAAAAATTGGATAGAGGTGACCTTGTCGGTAAGTAATGGTTGCATATTTTCAATTTATGTATGTATATGCATGTTTACTCCTTTATAGTATATTGTGCAATGTGTATCAAGAAAAGCAAAGGAAAAAATATGAAATATCATCATGTTGATAATCTCATGTAATAAGTTTGTTAATGTTACTTTTGGTTTCAAGTGTTATTATTCATTGTGAGTGTGGTTATGCATGATGGCTATGATTGATGGTTGACTTAATTACCACATCGTTACAAGAATACTAACGGTTGACTCATATATCATGCCTGATATGTTTACTAATATTGGTTGGCTCGAATACCTTATAGGTGCATTAACAATTTGTAGGTGAACTTCGAAAGAAGACCATATATATGTATTGTGGTTCTATTATAGGACTGGTTATTTATAGATGTGATCATGTGAGGCATGCATCCAGGTATTGATTGATTCATAATTGTAACTAGAGTCTATGTATTCGTGATTGTTGTATTATGTGTTAGTTTATATTACCGTCTTGTAAGTTATTTGATTGTAATCGTATATAGTGATACAATCCTACTTAGCATAAGGATTGAGAGTCCAGGTTATATTGTTCTGGTGGAATTAAGTTTATGTATTTCTTGATAAGTTTTGGTTATGAGGTCAGGCTTAAGATTGGGGTTTGATTTATGGGTTAAATATGAAGACTAATTATGATTGTTTGATGTTAAGAACATATTTGAAAAAAGGGATTTGAGTCAAGGTAGTGTAGCGAGGGTCTTGCGTGTGTTTTATCAGAATGATTCAAGAGTTAGGGTATGGAATGAGAACTTAAGGAAGATCAATCAAAAGATTAATGGAATTGGTAATAGTGTGTACTTGAAAAATTTATAGGTGATAAAGGGGTTATGTTATGATCTAATAGGTAGGTGTAGGAATGAGATAGGAAAATGAGATCAAAGTGTACTAATTTATGGGTCTTATACATGAGATGCTAAAAGCATGTGGATAAAAACTTGGGATGGTAATCTTATCATTACATGTTTCTTCTAAATATATATATATATATATATATATATATATATATATAGGTTCAGATCGATCGATGATTTCTATTAATACGCATTATTTTTATTGATATTATTCTTGTCATGCCACTTGACAAAGTCTGATTATAGAATTTTGTGATGTTCCATGAAGACGGCGATGATATCCGATTGCTTCTCATCGACCTTCATTATGGTGGGAGTTGTCTTATTTCCTTTGTCATTGTATCTTCTTAGTCACTCTTGTACCTATTTAGACCAGTTCCCCCCAGAGGATATTAGTTGATTATCTTGTAAATATCTGGGAAATTTTAAGTCAATTAAAGGTGTTTTTATATATGTATCGGATGTTAGAGTATGTTTTATATAGTTTTGCATGTTGAATAAAAATTTGGAATTGAGGATTATCCAATCTTGAAGTTAAAATAGGTACCCGCACATGCGATGAATTAGATTGTGACAACACTTCGTTCAATTAATTGAAGCATGTTTGGCTAATCCATCAACTTCAAGGTGTATTTTACGTCTTTCGATAATTAAAGTTAATAAAATTTGAGAAAATGCACGATTACCCCCCCCCAAACCAATGCCCGAAATCCCAGAGACATACCTGTATTTTACTAAGGTTCTATTACCCTTCTCAAACTTATTTTATAAATAATTTTCTATCCTTTTCCGGCTTACGTGACACTATCATTGAAAAATATCAACACGCGTTGGGCCCAGAAGATAGTGTCACGTAAACCGAAAAGGAATATAAAACTATTTATAAAATAAGTTCAGGAGATAATAGGACCTTAGTATAGTATAAGTGTGTCTCTAAAATTTCGGGCATAATTCAGGGATACTTATGTATTTCCCCATAAAATTTTAATATTTTATTAACATATAGATTTAAGTATTTCTATATAAATGACACTTCACAACTGTTACATTCATTTTCGTTAACCACCATTTCAAATATCATCCATACCACCACTCATAAGCCATCATCTTCTATTGAAACACCATTATAGCTAATCACCATAGTTAGCCATCACACCACTTTAACCAATCACCATAGTTAGGAGTGTTCACGATTTAAATAAAAATCAAGGAATAAAATAATCAAATCAAATCAATTTAATTAACCAATTTTATTTAGATTTGGTTTGGCTTTACATTTTTAAAATTGATAATATTTGATTTGATTTTTTATTCTGTTCAAAAAAAATATTCGAAGAAACAACTTAATCAAACTGTTAAACTATATACATATTTTATTATTATATATATATATATATTATTTTTTAATGAACAATTATAAATATCTTATATTTGTTTTTATTAAAATTTATTTATCATTTATTTATGAAAATAAAAACACCTCAAAAATGAGAGTGTTTATCTTATTGATTTCATGTATTTAAATGTCTATGGTGCTTTTGGTGTGATTAGTAATGAAACTTAAATTCCTTGTCTAGGCTAAAGTGATGAATTTTGAAGTTTTTTTCACAATAAATTTAGTTATCAAAAGTTTTGTAATGTCAATCGTTCAAACTATTTTTTTTTATTCTTGTCTTGTTTTCCTTTTGAATGAATATTTAATTTTTTTGTGTGTGTATAGTGATAACCAAATGACCAAACCAAAACCGATGAATATACATTATATTTAGTTTGATTTGGTTTGATTTTAATAACTTTAAAAAATTGATAAAATTATTTGATTTAATTTTGACCAACAACTGATCCAAATCGATCCATGAACACCCTCTTATCATAGTACCTTTAGTCACTATTTTGTAACTAGTCTAGTGTAGGGTTGTTCATGATTATGGTTAAAATACCAAATCAAATTGAAATTTGAACCAAATCGATTAAAAAACTAATATTTGATTTGGTTTTAAATTTTAAAAATTGATACTAGTTGGTTTTATTTTGATTTTACAACTTCAATAAAGCAAACTGATGAATTATATATATATATATATATATATAATTATTTTAATCATAAATAAAATATACAATATTTTTTTTATATTTTAATTAACTCAAGTGCTTATCTTTATCATTTTCTAAGCCCAACACTTAAATTTTAGCAAGAATATAGCAAAAATCAATTTTGATTACACATTTATAATTGTATTTGAATGTTGAATACATAGGAATACATATACATTTGAATACTTATTATTATTTCATGAATTGTCCAAATAGAAATACAAGTGCATTTGGACACATTAATACACTACATAGATTTGAATGTATATGTATACAACAAATCTATTTATTTATTTTTTTGCATAGTGTGAAATACATTTACATTTGGACAATCATATTTCAGTATAGCTCATTGTCATCTTTTCTAGATTGTCCAATTGTATTGAGAGATCAACACAATTGTATTGAGAAATCTTAGAGATACAATTATGCTTATCGTATATTTGAAATCGAAAAACAAGATTCATTCACAATTACAATAAATCAAATTAACTAAAGAAATGTAAGTGAAATACCTTTATATTTGAACAAGAACAATAACAACAATGAAAATTTGTATACAACGTAACCAATTTTTTTAAAAAGTAATTGGAATCCGAAAGTATACACATTGACTATGTAATCATTACTTTCTCTGTCCACTTTTATTTGCCATGTTGCGCTTTCAAAAAGTCAATTTGACTAATTTTTAAAGTTAAATTAAATTACATTAACTTGACATTTAAAAAAAATAGATATTCAAAAACTATATGAAAAATACTATAAATTGCAATTTTTGGCATATCGATATGATGAAAATATACATCATAAAATGTTGGTTAAAGTTCTTATAGTTTGACTCTATAAAAGAAAATCGTGACAATTAATTGTGGACAGAAGGAGTAGTTGTTAATGTAATAATGGAAAGTTGAGAATTTCAGCATATAATTAAAGGGATTCAGTTACCTTATTTAATTCACTATAATTCTAATTGTATCACTATATAATTAAAAAAAACAACACAAATACAGCTAGATATTCATATAAAGTGTAGTCATTTTTAGTAAATAACATACTTATAGCTATTGAACTTCAATAATTATATAAGTGTAGTCATTTATGTTAGTTGCTCTTATTACAACCTTAAGTCCAAGTCCATCAAAAATTTTTACTTTAGTCTTTACCTACCTCACCTCACATAAGATAGTCACACCTCTCTTAATTGAATCACTTTATTTGTGTAATAATAACTAAAGTATTGCTTAATTAAATTCATAATAACTTTCATGTAAATTGTTCATTTACTAGATATTTGCGTCTGTCGAGATACACATATCTTCTGAAAGCTTATTACTTTCAAATCCAAAAATAAAAAATAAATAAAAACCAAAGATTATTTTTTTCATTTGATTTGATTTGATTTTAAAAATTTAAAATCCAAATAAATTGATTTAATTTTAATTTTAACCTATGACCGATTTGAATCGAACCATGAACACCTTTAGTCTAGTGTATGTGCTTTGTTTGTGTAGCTTAGCACTAATTATTACTAAGATATATTTGTTTGTAGTAATATTACTCTATATTAACAGCGAGAATGTTGAGGAGCTTGGGATCGGTCAGTCAATTGACATTTACATTTAGTTTTTTATCCGTTTTAATTTATTTATCTTATTTTTTTATATGTTATGTATTTATAAAAATAGATAAAACCAACTTATAACATTAAAATTTTGATTAACTCTCTAAATTTCAGTCATACTACATAATTGGGATTGAGGGATTAACATATCTTATTGAAAAATTATATGAAGAGTAATATAAATTATAATAATTAATAACTTCAAATATTTTAAAAAACATATTAAAATATAATTAACTATTGAAATTTCACATGTGCCACATAAATTTGAATAGAAAAAGTAACATATTCATTAAGAGTTATGTTAAGGATACTATAAAATATAAATCACTCAAATAAATTGAGATAAATGAAGTGTGTCTAGTTTTAGTATGATGCATGACTTAAAGAATATATAACTAACTTATAATAACGTGAAGCTTACAAAAAATGCAAATTCTAATTTAAAAAAATATTAGCTTATATTTCAATTTAAATTACGCGATTAACTGAAATAATGTACAATATGTTGTGTTTCTCTATTTTCTTCTCTTTTGTGGTTGTATAATTGAACGAAGAAAAGCATCTTAAGATAATTATTCACACAAAATGAATTTAGAACTCTTTAATTATTATTTGTTTGTACACTTTTGTTGTGAGTTAGAAAAGTTTTGATGAAATTAGTTAATTTAATGAATAAATGATTTATATAAGTTGATTTAAAATCTAAATTTATTTTAAAATATTAGAATATTTAACGTGATTCAAATAAGTAGAATTTAATCAAATTTGAAAGTCCTGAATATTAGGAGTTCAAATATTACAAAGTTCTTTTACATGGTGAAAAGATTAAGGGAAAATATATAAGTATCCTCTTCAACTATGAAGGAAATTTCAGCGATATATCTTAACTTTGCATGAGTCACTATCCACTTAGTTATTTTAAAGTGTAATAAAGATACCTTTTATCGCAAAGATAGCACAAAGAGTGTGGTCACTCTTTTGACGACATGTGAAAGACTAAAAAAAATATTAAAATTAATTTGAACACTTGTCCATTTCAATTGGACATTTTCACAATTAATTTGAACACATAATTAGTTAACATTAAAGCTTAAATTGATATCCTTTTAATTAAATTTTTTATTTTTCATTGCTGAATAAAGTTAATTTTTTAACTTTTAGAAATACGATTGTTTTTTTCACAACAAACTTAAATTGTCGGTGAATATTTTTCTAATGTTTTGCATGTGAGTTACAATTTTCATGGTGATTACTATATGCTTTGATGGAGGAAATAGTGGGTTTAGTGGTTATGTTGGGTGTAGTGATTGTAATGAAGGCAAGGAAATCAATTAAATGACATGAATTTTTTCTTATATTTGAAAATATTGATGTGACGCTAATGGAAGGATGACATGGAGGCGAGTGTAAAACACCTCACTTCATGTGAATGATTATACAAGTTTTAGCGTATGTTTATTATACTTTAAAATAATTCAGAATAAATAGGATTCATGTGTAGTTAAAAGGGGTAATTATGCATTCTCCCAAAAACTAAAGACATTTGGGTCTTATTTGGTTTTAAATATTAGGACTTTGACGTTTAGTAGAAAATAATATTTTAATTAACTTTAATGTCTTTGTTTTTAGGATCTCCTAATTCCAATGTAATAGTTTAAGGGTCCGTTTGGTCTTGCGATATGGAATCACGATATGATATCATAATATAGAATTATGAGATGAAATTGAAATTTTATTTGAATTCATAAGTTGTAAAACTATTAAATAACCCAAATTGTTTATCAAACATACCAAATAAATAAAAATTTATAAAATCGCATAATAAATTATTACAAAGTTATTTGTTCCCCACTCAAGTAACTGTTTCATCAAACTTTAATTCAGTAGAAAATATTGAACATAAATTGTAATGAACTAATCTTTAATATGATCATCCCAGATAATACGAACAATCTCATCAGGTTTAATTTCCTTTTGTCGATCATGTGACTGAGAAGAGAACCAACATTGTTATTGTGAACCATTTGCTGGTCAATATCATTCGCAATTATATTTTCATGCTCATAGACCATAAATATTAAAAAAAAATTAATGAAATACACATTTTATGTTTCCCTTATTTCCATATCCCTTTCTATTTCTAAAAATCTCTAAAATCCTTTATTTATTTAATGTATCCGAGGTACGTATTAATTTATTTGAGCCAGTATTTAATGTATACGAGCTACATATTATGTATCTGATTTATTTTATAATGTATCCGAGCTAGTTTTTAATGAATCCGAGATACATATTATTTATTCGATTTATGTTATAATGTATTCGAATTACTCTTTAATGTATCCGAGCTATATATTATGTATCTGGTTTGTGTTACTTTTTAAGGAATTAATGTAATTACAAACTAAAGAGGGATAGATTGTAATTTCATATTAAAACTATGTGATTCCTAAAATTTATCCTAAATATTTTTGTCCTTTGATATTGTCGCAAATAATTATTTAACACTGCATAAGCTATGACAACTTTCACTTGTATGTCAATATCATAATGGTTCATTCGTTGTATCGACATTCTTAATCTATTTTTCCAAGTTTCAAAAGTCCCTGAGGATTGTTTTAACAAAATATAAACTTGTGGATCAATTTTTGTATTTAAAAATTATCAAATCACGATATGAAATTCTCATATCATGATTTTTGAAAATATGAAATTCTATCTCATGACATGAAATCAGCCTGAAATCATATGTCCAAAAGCTAATTCCATATCGTGATATGATATCGCATGATCAAATGACTGCTAAATATAGAAAGTTTTAGTTGATTTAAAAGACCTAAATTTTAGAGAAATAATCAAGTGATTATTTTCCTTAATCTATTTTTAAAGGGTGAAAAGATAAATGTAGACACACATATATCCCCCGTCAATTGTTTAACGATCCTTCAAATCGTTAAGTACGATGTAAAAGAAATTGGACGTCATCTAGAGTATCAAGTTAAAAATTTTATGCTAGGTTAGTTTAGGATGAAATTCGAACAAAGTGAAGACTGAGACAATCTTGATATGTTTGAATATACTAATTGTTGAACACTTTCGACACCAAAAAAAGAGATAGTTCAATGGATAAGGTTGTGCAAATTTTCTTCGGAGGCCTGGGTTCAACCCTTCCACCCTACAACTATGTTTAGTTTTTTTTCTTCACAATGGTCCTTTTTTGTAATTGAAAAAAATGAAAAAATTATCTTTTATTGTTAAAAACAAGAAGTCTTTTATTCTATTAATCAAAACAAGATGAGGACATCATTAAGTGACTTTCTCCTTTTAAATTAAAAAATAATTAATATCTTATTTTGATTAAAAAATATCTGGCACCTCTTGTCATAAAAGTAAGAACACCCTTCGCAAAACGTTGAGTCCAACACTGGGTATGGCTTGTTGTAATGATTGATCATGTCATTTGTGAATGTTAATATCAAGTAAAGACTGAGAGTCCAAGTTATGTTTTCGAGTGTAGTTATAATTGTATGTTATTTGTTTTATAATATTGTGGTTGATTAATTGTTCATTTTTCATATAACTAGAACGTTAAGCTCGGATGTTGACAAAGTTTTGCTTACTCACTAGCTTGCATAATATTATCAGTTTAGGTGGTTTGAGACAAATTTGACAACGGGGATTAGAGTCGACGTGTTTTAGTAAGAGTTGCAGGTGATTTTACTAAATTTGTCAACGACTAGGGTGTTGACATGAGCATTTGAGGGGGATTAGTAGACCGGTTAGCAGAGCTAATAGTGGACTTGTATTTGAAAAATCTTTATATGGTAGAAGGGTTAAGTTATCATATGATAAGAGGCGAAATATCTTAGATTATGGAGTTGGCAACAAAATTAGGTATGGTGACTGTGGTATATCATATGAGTCTACGGTAATACTACTCGATTGTAAGGGCGACGATTGAAAAATCGGGGTTCTAATTGTATCCTAAGCTTCATGTTACTTTGATTATTTGGTTGAAACTATGTGGTGGGTTTGATTGATCGATGAATCCTACAAGTACGTGTTGTTTGTATTAATATTATTCTTGTTATGCCAATTGGTCTAGTTTTCTTGCGGGATCAATATAATGATGTTTCTTCGGTAGAGGCAAAGATGATCTCAGACAACTTCTACCTCTTTTCATATGATGGGAGTTGTGTCTATTTATTTTGAATCTTGTATTCACTTAAAACCTCTTGTATTTGTTTAGACTAGTTCAACTAAAGAATTCAATGTATCTCTTTGCAAAAATATCCAGTTTGACTAAGTTTTAGTATTTCGATATTTAAATAGGGTGTTTAACTTACACATTGTTGACTTCCACATTTCATGTTTTAAAATGAGTGTAACGATTCTCCTATTTAGGTGTCAGCGTAGCAGTCCACACGACCCGATGAATTGGATAGTGATGGTAGGGATTCTTATTTGCTTAAAGTTCATGTTATTTATGTAATAAGTGTTTACCCATTTAATCTACGTTTTATCTTACTTGTGTTCTAGATCCCAATAACATTTGGATATAACCTCTTTGTTTCACAGTTTTAGATTGATGGTGTTTAATAAACCCACACATATGAAAGAACACAACTTGTCTCATAATACAAAAGCCATATATATTAGTGCCTGACCACATATATCTCGTACAATGAGCCTCAATAATTTTCATCACCCTTCAAAAGGTATTTGGAGGAGTAAGACCAATAATAATGTGTTTCAAACAACACAATCCTCTGCATGCATAGGAAAGTTCTTTTAACTATCCTAGAGGTTGTTATTCTTGTCATGCCCCAATCTGCAGTGAGTGACACTCGCGTTAATCCTTGATGGAAGAAACCAACTAACTACTAATACACATCCATTAAACAACAAAAAATCTATAGTTTTTAATTCCAAAACAACTTCCATACTTTCAAAAAGAAAATTAAGTCTTAAAAAAATCGAGGAAAAGCCCCCTAGAAATTAAAATTCGTACACAAAAATATCTAAGTAGCCTGTAGAAATGGAGATACATCCCCCAAACAATCATAGTCAAACTGTTTAAGTTTAAAAGACTAAAGAGAGACGGGAAAAACCCATGATAACATGAGAAAAACAACTCACCCTTGAGTTCAGGAAATATTATAATCATAATGAGCTCGCGAAGCATCCACTGTCATATGTGTTGTACTCAACAAGGAAAGAGAAGATGCAATATAAGTATATAAAATTTACAATGTACTGATAGAATCATCAGCTAGCTGCAGTTAGCAAAATATGAATATGCAATCACAATTGAGTAAATCAAACAACATATAATATGTCCACAATCATAACATAGCTCCTACTCTAATCCTTACCTTGAATCAATATTCACTATAACATGAACAACAACATTAAAACAAGCCAACTTGGTTATCTCACGAAACCCACACACAAACAGTTAATGCACAAGGCTTGGTACACGAGGTAATTATTTGTAATTTGTACCAGCATGATACCCGAGTCAATCTAACGACCCTCAAGTACACCCTAGAAGTTAGATCATCTTTGAGTCATCACACAGCAAATGAGATTTCAAGAAGTCTCACTTGAGCCACTCGTACTATTTCATTGCATAATAAACATTCTAAAATGATTGAGAATTTAAAACTTTATTCACACACGAAGAACTCTTTCCATAATCAATAAGCAAGCGGAAGACTTTCATTAAAACATTAAATCTTTACAACATCTTATTGAACCATCTAAACTTTGGAGTATACAACACTTGGGACTAAGACCATACAAGACATAAAGTAAAGACTAAGACATAAAGGAACATGTGGATATTGTCCTCGAATCGATGTGGACTCACCAATACTTCATCTTCAACCCTTTAGAAACCTATCCATCTTCGATGGCATATCAAGACTTCCAATTCCTTACACTTTAGTCAAAAAGGGAAAAGAAGGGGTTAGCACATTAGATGCACTAAGTATGGAAGCCATGCAAAAATCATGAAAAAGGGACATTTAGTAAATAGCATGTTTTTCATGAATATTGATTAACAACATACTATAAACATAAGAACAACATTTAACACCTTAGGAACACATAATAAATCATTTAAGCAATTATTCACATTTTTAGGAACAACTTTCGAGTGAACTGATTCAATGTACAGTGAACTGCTTCATTGTTACAGTGAGGTTTCATAATGTCACCTTAGACACTAGTTAACATGTAATTCCCTCATTAAAAGTTATCCTAAGACTCACTTAAGTAAGACAAAGAAAGACCGCTCATACACCCTCTCTAGGCACACCTAAATGATGCTTAAGACCACCTATAATGAGGTACATACACTTACAATACATCAAACACATGAACATGAGATCCTCCTACCAAAGGTGATTCTAAGGTTCACTTGAGTGAGTTGTAAAGCGACCGTCCATACAATCCCTTTCACACACACTCAAGAGATCCTATAGAGTACCTAAGATAGAATCATTCTCACTTAATACAATAGAATTCATAGAATATGACATTCTCTTTTCAAAGGTTATCAAAAGACCTACTCAAGTAACTCAAGAAAAGAATGTCCATAATTGACCTCTTCAAGGATTACCTAAGTAATCCTTAAAACTTACCTAATTTTGGATCATGTCTACATAATCAACCATCTTACCTAACTAGAGTCATTCTTAAGATTTATCTAAGTAAGAGATGAAGTGAACATTCATATGCCCCCTTCATACCTTAACTAGACAACTCTTAATTACTCTAGGTAAGTACTTATTCATTTAACATGCTTTCTTAACTTAAGTCATTACATTCCTTAGTTTATTTAAGAAACATTTATCAAATAAGGACATTCAAGTAATGGTCTTGAAGAAGACCTAGGGACTCTCACTAACATCTTCAAAGCCTATTGTGCAATGTCTAGATAGCGTCTCATACCACCACCTAAACTTCATAGAACTTCTCCAATACTAGTAGGTATCCCACATGATGATAATAGGCAATAACCAACATAGACCATGGTAGCAAAGCATAAAATCCGGAGTTGTAACCTACTCCAATTGAGGGTGTTCTACTTGCCAATGGTAGAACTTGGACACATCCCATGCATGCACATGGTTAAGGAATATGAGGGGCTTACTTTGTATTCTAGTCTCATCCTTTAACTAGAACTACTTCCCTTACCATACTCACTCGGTGCTAGACTTTGTTCTCATAGAGTAATTCACATTAAGGTTCATACAAAGGGTTCCATATCAAGTTCATAACCTAATTACGTTTACCGTACCAAAGAGGTCTCCTAGGGCTGCCTTACAATGGCGACAAGGTTGATATGATGTCGTTCAAGCCAACCAACCTTAAGTCCATCATTTATTACAAGAAGGATACTATTACGACTTTCGACTTCAAGTTTCATAACTTTACCACTAGGTTTAAGGTTCCACATAGATGGCCTTCTTAGCATCATTCAAGGTCTCACATATAAATCATAAATTCAAGACTAAGAGGCTTAGTATCCTAAGTCAAGACATCTTATATTCATATTCATACATGTATCAAGTAACGAACACAAATCAACCAAGACAAGACACAATATGCTTCACTTTAGCACATATTACATGTCATTCTAGAAGCACACAAGAATAACCATTATCATCCTTAAGTCATCCTATACACTACTATATCATCATCAATATAACCATCATAGACTCATATAGTCAAGTAGGAATAATCATGTACCAACTCTAAGACTACACACATAAAGACATAGTCACAGTCTAACATGATCACCTAAATAACATCAATAGATGAAACCACATACTTTCACATTACTTCACATGTAGGTAGATATGATCATACTTCACATAATCAACTATACAAATCATCATAATACTTCAAGTAGTGCCGACAAGGCCATGATCATCATAATACATAAAGTAACGCCGACAGGGCCACATCATTCACATAACACCACCACAATAATTGGTCCATACCAATCACACATAATCCAAGAGCTAAATTATAATAACTATACATAATATTAAGAGAGTTAGGGCAAAATACCACCCATTTAATCTCACCATTTCAATCCAAAGCTAAATCATCTAATTCGATATCGTAAGGCCCTTACTCGTGGCCATGAGCATCAATTCAATACAATAACCATAATACTCAATGAATCTAGGTCAATTCAATTTAGATTTATTAATCTAAGACAACCTATACATCTATTGAATACAATCCTTACATCATTCAATAGCCCATATACTACACTAGAATTCATAAGCATTAAGTCAATATCAATTCAATAAGCTTAACATAAAACAGATCTAAGAGTATTCAATACTCAATTGAATCAAATTGAAACAGCCTATAAACCATACAATCGTAATCTATACATAAATCAAAAGCCCATAACAATCTATGCATGAATTCATTAATATCAAAACATGATCAATTCATCCATACTTTAGTCAAATTTAGAGATTTGAGAAGGTCAAGGGTACATGAAGAATTTTATTATAAAACATCAATAACATCATATCTTAAGGTCTGAAAACATTTCATGCAAGAACCCAAGACTTAGAGTAGAAATTGGACTTTTTAAAATAAGTAAAAGAGATGGTCCATGTCCGAACTTCAAGACATCAAGACGCGAAGGAAAGAATCCAGTCCGAGCTAGGAACAATAGCTCACCCTGAAATCTGATTATGCTGAAGTCTGGCTAGAGTTGCGGTTGAGTCGAAGTCGATGGCACGTTTGCTGCACTCCACAAATAACAAGAAAGAAACATACAAGTAGGGGTCAGTACGAGGCACAAGTACTGAGTAGGTATCATCGGCCAACTCAAAATAGAAAGCAATATATATCAGATAATAACATAAAAAATCGACTACCATACTCAACAGATAACAACAACAAGTACCATAACCATTGGCCACCACCCAAGCACAACTATGAGGACTCATGCCTCCACACCATACTCATTTGGGAAATAGGTTCTTTAAATCTGAGTATATTAACATGATCCAAGATTCATTCTTTTTACTATCCCGGTGTCGGAACGTGACACCCGATCCACTACTACTATCCTGGTGTCGGAACGTGACACCCGATCCACTACTACTATCCTGGTGTCAAACGTGACACCCGATCCACTACTACTATCCTGGTGTCGGAACATGACACCCGATCCACTACTACTATCCTGGTGTCAGAACGTGACACCCGATCCATTAACCTCATTTTTTAGTTCATCAAGCCTTCTTTTATACCAAGGCATCATCATTAACAGAGAGGGTTTAGTTTTAAGCTTCACAACCTCATCTTTCCAACCCACTACAATTACATAATCACATCATGCAAGCATACAATTAAGCATATAGAAGACTTTACAATACTACCCAATACATATCATTCGCTATTAAGAGTTTACTATGAAATAACATAAATCATAACCTACCTCCACCGAAGAATCGTGATCAAGCAAGCTACTCCTCAAGGTCTTTGCTTTCCTCTTCGTTCTCTCTCTTCTCTCGCTCGTTCGTCCCTCTCTTCTCTCGCTCGTTCGTCCCTCTCTTCTTTCTATTTTTCTTATTCAAACCCTTTTTCTTTTGCCCTAATTGTCATATAATTAAGTATTAAAAATTAATAAAAATAACCCACTTTTTATTTCAAGGTTATCTCCTTTAACCCCCACGTAATTGAATGATTAACATTAATCCACTAACTTTATAATTATAAGCATGAATAGTCCAAAACGCCCCTTAAAAACTTTTAACAGAAATTCGACCTAGCCAGGGTTACGCAGTCTGTGACGGTCCGTCACGACTGTGACGGTCCGTACTGCATGCCCGTCACAAAGTTCAAAGAGTTAATTCTGTGGAAAGATTTGTGACGGTCCGTCGTGCCAACGACGGTCCGTCCTGCCATTCCGTCGTGACGTTCAGAGAGTCAATCCCAGTACTCAAATTCTCAGGGTCTAAGTGTTTTGGAACGAGACACCCTCAACGGTCCGTCGCGCCTATGACAGTCCGTCGTGGGATCCGTCGACCCAGACAGTTATTACCAGAAATAAACTTTACTGCTCAAAACGACTAAACAGGCCGTTACAATAGATACCAATTTCCCCATCGTTCGTCCTCGAATGATCACAAGAAGAAAAATAAGGGCAAAAAGGAGTACCTGGATCTGTAAACAGGTGCGGGTATTTTTCTTGCATATCAGCCTCCTTCTCCCAAGTGGACTCTTCAACTGGTCGATTCTTCCATTGAACTTTGATGGATGCAATCTCCCTTGATCTCAACTTGCGGATTTCTCTATCCAGAATGGCAACAGGCTCCTCCTCATAAGACAAATTCTCATCAAGAAGAACTGAATCCCAACGAATAATGTAGTTTCCATCCCCATGGTATCTTTTCAGCATAGACACATGAAATACCGGGTGTACCTCTGACAGTCCTGGAGGTAAGGCTAATTCATAAGCTACCTCTCATACTCGTTTAAGTACTTCAAATGGTCCAATATACCTCGAACTAAGCTTACCTCGCTTACCAAACCGCATTACCCCTTTCATGGGTGAAACCTTCAGTAAGACTTGTTCACCCTCCATAAACTCCAAGTCTTTAACCTTTCGATCTGCATATTCTTTCTGCCTACTTTGAGCCGCTAAAAGCTTTTCTTGAATGCATTTCACTTTATCTAACGATTCCCTCAGAAGGTCAGTACCCCAAGGTCTAACCTCAAATGCATCAAACCACCCAATGGGAGACCTACATCTTCTCCCATACAGTGCCTCAAATGGGGCCATATCAATACTTGAGTGATAGCTATTGTTGTATGAGAACTCTGCTAAGGGTAAGAAGTTATCCCAATGACCACCAAATTCTATCACACATGCACGAAGCATATCCTCCAAAACCTGAATCGTTCGCTCAGACTGACCTAGTACCTAATTCGGCATGCAATGTTTTCCAAAACTTAGAAGTAAACTGCGTACCTCTATCTGAATGAAATGAGCAGACTTAGTTAATCTGTCAACAATTACCCAAATGGAGTCATACTTACCCATTGTCTTTGGAAGAACAACCACGAAGTCCATTGCAATTCTCTCCCACTTCCATTCAGGAATGGGCATTCTCTGAAGTGTCCCTCCAGGCCTCTGGTGTTCATACTTTACCTGCTGACAATTCGGGCATTGAGCAACAAGATCAACAATGTCACGCTTCATCCTACTCCACCAAAAATGTTGCTTTAGATCACGATACATCTTGGTTGCACCAGGATGTATAGAATACCTTGAACTATGAGCCTCTGTAAGAATAGTGTGAATCAAATCATCGACACGGGGTACACATACCCTTCCCTTAATTCTCAAAACACATTCCTCATCGATTTTTGCTTCTTTAGCCTCTCCTCACAACACCTTATCTCGGATCCGGATCAGTTTCTCATCGGTAAACTGCTTTCCTTTAATCTTATCAAGAAAGGAAGATCTTGCTTCCACACAGGCCAAAAATCCTCCCTTCTCATTTACTTCTAGCCTCATAAAGTCATTAGCCAAAGTCTGAACCTCTCTAGCTAATGGGCGTCTAGAAACCTGCAAATGGGCTAGACTTCCCATGCTCCCTGCCTTTCTACTTAAAGCATCTGCTACAACATTAGCTTTTCCCGGATGATACAAGATAGTGATATCATAGTCCTTCAGTAGTTCCATCCATCTCCTCTGTATCAAATTCAAATCTTTCTGAGTAAAGACATACTGTAAACTACGATGATCCGTATAGACTTCACATTTAACCCCATATAGATAATGTCTCCATTGCTTTAATGCAAACACTACTGCAGCCAACTCCAAATCGTGGGTCGGATAATTACGTTCATGCACCTTTAATTGCCTCGAGGCATAAGCAATTACATTCTTCTCTTGCATAAGCACTGCACCCAAACCAGAGTAGGATGCATCACAATAAACAATGAAGTTCTTACCTTCCACTGGCAGGGTAAGAATTGGTGCAATAGTCAACAAGGTCTTGAGTTGCTGAAAACTTTCTTCACATTCGTCCGACCATACAAATGGAACACTCTACTTAGTCAAATTTGTCAGTCGGGAAGCAACGAAAGAAAATCCCTTGACAAATCGACGGTAGTAGCTAGCTAAACCAACGAAGCTCCTTACCTCTGTAACATTAGTAGGTCTTACCCAATTCTTCACTGCTTCAATCTTGGAAGGATCCACCATCACTCCATCCTTAAAAACCACATGCCCCAAGAAGGACACTGAATCTAACCAAAACTCACACTTAGAGAATTTGGCATAAAGCTTTTTCTCCCTCAACATTTCTAGCACAATCCTCAAGTGCTCCTCATGTTCTTTCCTGCTCTTTGAGTATACACGTATATCATCAATAAACACAATGACAAAGAGATTCAGATATGGCTTAAAAATCCCGTTCATCAGACTCATGAAAGCAGCGGGGGCATTCGTAAGTCCAAAAGACATTACTAAGAATTCATAATGCCCATACCTGGTTCGAAAAGCAGTCTTTGGCACATCTGCTGCCCGTATTTTCAATTGATGATAACCAGATCTCAAGTCGATTTTTGAGAAGGTACAAGCACCTTGTAACTGGTCGAACAAATCATCAATGCGAGGAAGAGGATACTTGTTCTTAACAGTTACCTTATTCAGTTGTCTGCAGTCAATACACATCCGAAAACTCCCATCCTTCTTCTTCACAAATAAAACCGGAGCACCCCAAGGGGAAGCGCTCGGTCTAATGAAGCCTTTACCTAACAACTCTTGAAGTTGGGCCTTTAACTCTCTTAACTCAGCGGGAGCCATCCTATAAGGGGGTATGGAAATGGGGCGAGTACCCGGCTCCAGATCAATGCAAAATTCAATATCTCTATCTGGTGGCATACCAGGAAGGTCTGCAGGAAACACATCCAGAAACTTACGGACTATCGAAACCGACTCAATTGAAGGTACTTGGGTAGAATCGTCCCTGAGGTGTGCCAAGAAAGCTAAACACCCTTTACTAACCATTCTCTTAGCACGAAGAAAGGAGATGATACGAACTGGAGTGGAAGTGTAGTCACCCTCCCACACTAACGGATCTGTCCCAGGCTAGGCCAACGTTACAGTTTTAGCATTACAATCTAAGATTGCAAAATTCGGAGAAAGCCAAGTCATACACAGAATTACATCGAAATTAAACATTTCTAAGATAACCAAGTCTACATGAGTATTGCTCCCCACAAAAGTCACCAGACAAGAATTATATACCCTTTCAACTATCACAGACTCACCCACCAGAGTAGAAACACGAACAGACATGTCAAGCAATTCACAATGTAAATTAAGACCAGTAGAAAATGAGGAAGATACATATGAAAATGTGGAGCCAGGATCAAATAATACAGAAGCCATGCAATCACAAACCAAAAGATTACCTGTGATAACAGCATCAGATGTCTCCGCTTCCGACCGCCCAGGGAAAGCGTAACAATGGGCCCTATCACCTGTCTGCCCGTTGCCCCTACCATGTTGTGCTGCAGTCGCTCCGGCTTGCCCTCCACCCCGGTTGGTTTGGTGACCACCATTACCTTGACCACCACGTCCTCCAGAATGGCGGCCTCTTCCATGACCACCTCTACCTCTGACTATTGGGGGTCTGTAACTTTGTTTTGGACAATATCTCTTAATATGTCCAATTTCCCCACATCCATAACACTCTCTAGGTTCAAGCATAGGTCTTTGTGAGAACAACGGAGTCTGGGGATAACCTCCAAACTCAGGGAAATATTGACTGGTCAGCGGTGGACTCCCAGCTACAGTCTGTAATGAAGACTGAATAGGTCGGGCTGGATAACCTCCTGAACTCTGCCCTCTGGAGTAAGAACCACTAAACTCACCTCCCTTACGAAACTTCTTAGTTGTTGATGCCATGGTGAAGTCATCTGGCTTCACTCCCTCAACCTCTATCACAAAGTCTACCACTTCCTGAAAGGATTTTGCTGCAGTAGATACCTGTAAGGCTGGAATCTGCAAATCTGACCTCAATCCCTTCACAAAACGGCGAATCCGCTCTTGTGGACTGAAGCAAAGCTGGGTGGCATACCTAGATAATGCACGAAACTTAGCCTCATACGCAGTAACCGACATCCTGCCTTGCTCTAGGCTCAGGAACCAATCTCTCCTCCTATCCCTCAAAGTCCGGGGTATATACTTCTCCATAAACAAGCTAGAGAATGATGCCCAAGTCATAGGTGGTGCCTGTGCTGGTTGACACTCAACATACGATCGCCACCACATTTTGGCGTTCCCCTGAAATTGATAGGTCACAAATTCGACGCCAAATCGTTCTACTATGCCCATCTTGTGTAGTAGTTCATGACAATCGACCAGAAAATCATAGGCATCCTCAGATTCAGCACCCTTGAAGACTGGAGGTTTCAATTTCAAGAACTTACTGAAAAGTTCGTGCTGATCACTTGTCATTATAGGCCCTGTAGTCAATCGAGGAAACGTGCCTATTTCCAATGAGACATCCATGCGGGGAGCCACAGCAGCTGCATGCTGTACTCCCGGAACCTGAGGTGCTGGTGCAGAAAACACTGGAGGTGTCTGGCCCTGATCAGATAACCCGCTAAGATAAGCAAGAACCTGATTAATCATCTCTGGGGTAGGTTGGGGTAGTAATTCCTCATTCTGCACTTGCTCATTCTCCCCTTCCTCACCCTCTCTTACTACTTCCTCAGTCGGTGGAGGAATCACCGCCCTAGTACTAGATGGGCCAGGTGCTTGTCCTCTTCCTCTAGAGGACGTCCTCCCGCGACCTCTACCACGGCCTCTTGCCATGGCTCCTCTTCGAGCTACAGCCCCAGTGGCTTGCTCAGACGCATCTTGTCTTGTTGGTATTAGTGTTGGCGCAATTGTTGCTCTAGTTCTAACCATCTGCGAAATAGAGTGAAGATGGTCAGATACCAATTTGTATCACCTATATACCAATTGGATCCAAGTAATAGCACGAAAGAAAGAAGGAATGGAATTTTTCCTAAAGTCCTATAGCCTCTCAAAGAAAAGTAAAGGCGTCCCCCTACCGTTCCTCAAGACTCTACTAGACTCGTTCTTGTGTGATGAGACCAACGAACCTAATGCTCTGATACCAAGTTTGTCACGACCCAAAACGAGCCGCGAGTGGCACCCACACTTACCCTACTATGTGAGCGAACCAACCAATCCAATCCCAATTTCTTACCAATATTTCAACCATAATAAACAAAATATAATGCGGAAGACTTAAAACTCATTAACGAAATCAATTAAATAACTTCTAAAGTTTATCAATTACTATCCCCAAAACCTAGAAGTCATCATCACAAGAACATCTATCCTCAAATTACTACATCTAAGAGTATCTAAGAAACTAAAATAAGTAAAAGAGATGGTCCATGTCCGAACTTCAAGACATCAAGACGCGAAGGAAAAAATCCAGTCCGAGCTAGGAACAATAGCTCACCCTGAAATCTGATTATGCTGAAGTCTGGCTAGAGTTGCGGTTGAGTCGAAGTCGATGGCACGTTTGCTGCACTCCACAAATAACAAGAAAGAAACATACAAGTAGGGGTCAGTACGAGGCACAAGTACTGAGTAGGTATCATCGGCCAACTCAAAATAGAAAGCAATATATATCAGATAATAACATAAAAAATCGACTACCATACTCAACAGATAACAACAACAAGTACCATAACCATTGGCCACCACCCAAGCACAACTATGAGGACTCATGCCTCCACACCATACTCATTTGGGAAATAGGTTCTTTAAATCTGAGTATATTAACATGATCCAAGATTCATTCTTTTTACTATCCCGGTGTCGGAACGTGACACCCGATCCACTACTACTATCCTGGTGTCGGAACGTGACACCCGATCCACTACTACTATCCTGGTGTCAAACGTGACACCCGATCCACTACTACTATCCTGGTGTCGGAACATGACACCCGATCCACTACTACTATCCTGGTGTCAGAACGTGACACCCGATCCATTAACCTCATTTTTTTAGTTCATCAAGCCTTCTTTTATACCAAGGCATCATCATTAACAGAGAGGGTTTAGTTTTAAGCTTCACAACCTCATCTTTCCAACCCACTACAATTACATAATCACATCATGCAAGCATACAATTAAGCATATAGAAGACTTTACAATACTACCCAATACATATCATTCGCTATTAAGAGTTTACTATGAAATAGCATAAATCATAACCTACCTCCACCGAAGAATCGTGATCAAGCAAGCTACTCCTCAAAGTCTTTGCTTTCCTCTTCGTTCTCTCTCTTCTCTCGCTCGTTCGTCCCTCTCTTCTCTCGCTCGTTCGTCCCTCTCTTCTTTCTATTTTTCTTATTCAAACCCTTTTTCTTTTGCCCTAATTGTCATATAATTAAGTATTAAAAATTAATAAAAATAACCCACTTTTTATTTCAAGGTTATCTCCTTTAACCCCCACGTAATTGAATGATTAACATTAATCCACTAACTTTATAATTATAAGCATGAATAGTCCAAAACGCCCCTTAAAAACTTTTAACAGAAATTCGACCTAGCCAGGGTTACGCAGTCTGTGACGGTCCGTCACGACTGTGACGGTCCGTACTGCATGCCCGTCACAAAGTTCAAAGAGTTAATTCTGTGGAAAGATTTGTGACGGTCCGTCGTGCCAACGACGGTCCGTCCTGCCATTCCGTCGTGACGTTCAGAGAGTCAATCCCAGTACTCAAATTCTCAGGGTCTAAGTGTTTCGGAACGAGACACCCTCGACGGTCCGTCGCGCCCATGACGGTCCGTCGTGGGATCCGTCGACCCAGACAATTATTACTAGAAATAAACTCTACTGCTCAAAACGACTAAACAGGTCGTTACAATCAAGTTCCATCTTCACCTTTAGCTCTCATGGAGGTTTTTGGAGAAACTTTAGGAGGGAAAGGGTTTTGATCTTAGTGATAGGGTTTAAATGAGAGTTTAATGACTTATATACTCTTAAAATACCCACAAACACTTAAAACAACCGTCATCCTATTTTATAGGACTTGGGGTGAATTACCCAAAAACCCCAAGCTTTAACAGAAAACTGGTAGGAACTTACATCACCATTGACGCCCTAGCATCGACGGTCCGTTAGTGAGACCACACCCCATCGATGGGGTTCTTTGGTTGATTCTGCAGCTCCTCAACCTGCATACCACATGGATCCATCGATGGGCCAGTCGTCTGGTCGAGTGGCCGTCGTTTAGGGCAGTCGATTGCCACTGCCTGTCAATGTTGAGCTCCAAGCTTGGGTCCTTCTTTTAGGGCCCCTTGTGGATCCTAGGTGGAGTCGTACCCGTATGTTAGACCTCCAGACACGCACGTCTAGGTATTAGGAATATCTCCAAACAAGTTCAACATCAAACAAGCCACGCAACATGCTAAAACACATCCAAACTCACAAGAACATCTAAAGGCTATCTTTCGAACTTCACCGGACGTTCTTGGACGTTTGACCTCCAAACCTCACGAAACTTGACACAGTCTATATACACCATAATAATTCATTTAAGGACCTTATAACCTCATGAATCACACTTAAACATATAAAACACATATGAGTCACATAGGTGACTTAGTCGTCGAACGTCTTAGCCGTCCCTTGACGTTTGACTTCCGATGCACCTAAACTCTTAGACACTGCCTCTATACCACATTATAGACCAATTTAGGACCTTAGACCATCATGAAAACCATTTAGGCTCTAGTTTCACCTAATTCATTTTCGAGATCTTACAATCAATTATATTGATATCTCTATATAAAGCGTGATACTTGAGTCAACTATTAATATGTACCAGACATGGTACTTGAGACAATAAAGGGGTAAGGTACCCTATGCCAGATGTTATACCCGAACCTATCACTATAGTGGTGGTGGTGTAGTCGGACATTTTGCTATAGTGGAAATTAATTTCACTGTTATAGCGGTTTGTATGAAACATAAACTCGAACATCTCCTAAAAGAGCCCATTTCACAACACACATTTGAACCTCGATGTTTGCAATTAACTATTCATGTCAGGTCCAATATTAGAAGTTCCACTTACATGAATTCACTTTCGTAAATCCCTCATAGACTCACTGATGTCTTAACAATAAGAAAAGTTAACTCCACTGAGAAAAGATCGTTTCATACTGTTAGGTTCGAAAGTGATTAAGGCGTCACGCGGAAGCTTATAATTGTAAATCGTATGCTTAACAAATCAGACGACAAATAAAAGTATACCAAAGATATATTATTAATATCGTTTGGTCCAGAAACTTACATATTATATAACTAACATTAAAAAACATAAATATGTTTAGGAGAAAATCTATCCTCATAGACAAAACTCTTTTAACGACTACATTGTGGATGTTATCTTATTATGTTAAGAGAATATGAATCTTCAATTTATATTTTCCTTTAATGATAAGTAAAAACATTTGGTAATGTTTTGTTTTTTTTTAGGAAAAATAAACTTCAAATAAGGTAAGAAATCAGGGCAAAATCCTAACAAATCTCTCATTTTGGGTGGATTATGTTGACAAAACTTGATCCACCTTCTTTATATGCTTGATAATATTGTTATTCACAACATCTTCATATATCTCTGCTGCTTACCATGATTCAGAAATTTATATGAGTTAAAAATTGAAATCCTATGTTAAAAGTTATGAGTTTGATTGAAAGTGGAGCTCATGCATTGAAATTAATATGCATGAAATGAAAGTCGAGCTCATATGTTAAAAATAAGATGCACGAGTTAAAAGTGAAACTCACACGTCAAAAGTAAATATAATATGAGTTAAAAGTGGATCCCGAGCATTAAAGTTTGTAGGGTTGAAAGTTGGAGTCCATGCTCTAAAAGTAAGCATGAGTTGAAAATTGATTTTGTTTTAAAGGAGGGAGCAGCGGGATATTGTTGAAAATATATTTGAAAATTTCCTCAAGATGTAGCAGTATAAAAATCTTCATTATCATCATGTTGATTGCAAATTGATTTGAAACCACTTGAACCTGTCTTTAATCTTGTTCAACCATTGCTTCATTGAACCATATGGTCCGGTAACATTTGTTGAGTTTGAAAGTGATTAGGATGCCATGTGAAGCTTACAATTTCAAATCATATGATTAACAAATCAGATGACAAATAAAAGTATATTGAAGACATATTATTAATATACTTTGGTCCAACTACCTACATATTATAAAACTAATATTGAAAAACATAAATATGTTTAGGAGAAATCTTCCCATAAACAAAACTTTTTTAATGACGACATTTTGGATGTTATTGTATTATGTAAGGATATGCATCTTCAATTCATAGGATTCCAGACTTCCCCTCTAAGGAAAGAATAAATCGAATATAGATTTTTTTCTTTATGAAAAGTAAAAACATTTATGGTAATGTTTTGCCTTTTCTTTTAGAAAAAATAAGCTTCAAATAAGGTAAGAAAATCAGGGGAAAACCCTAATACATACTTCATCTTACTCAGATTCTGTCCAAACCTAACATGAAATTCAAACCAAAAGTTTTTTCCCTCATTTTCTTTCAGTACTAGCTCCCCCATAGTGATTGGAAAAGTCGTTAGAATTCTATCATATATTTTTCCAATCAAGGATTGCCACTATTTGTAATTTGTTTTTTTTGGTGGTGAATTGTGATAACTTGGTATTTTTGCCTTACTTAGTTGAGAATTGGTGCATTTAATGTGGTTTTCTTCCTATACTGCAAAATAATAAGATATACAACTTACCAGTGCTTGGGAGATAAAAGAAGAGACAATGTTGAATCGAGGCAAAACGGGGACTAAAGAATAAAATTAGAAATGACAACATAATTGATCATTGCGACTGTGTGGTCAATAGGTCACGATCAATCTCAACATCGAAACAATGAAGCACGATTGTGTGATTGACTGTGAGGTTAGATCAGTACTACCCTTGCAAACACAGTCAAGCCTTAATGAACACAATGAGTAATGTGTCAGAAGTTGAGGGTAGAACTAAAAATGATACTTGTGATCATAAATCCCGCGTTAAGTCTAGGAGATAGCCTCGAGGCATAACAATTATCCCAAACTATTCAGATTAATACCAATATAGGCATGTTGATAATCAGATTGGTGCTGCTCTATCTCTTTCAACACATCTCTTTACTTTCCTCTCTTTACCTTTAGGTTTAAGAGGTCGGGGAGTATTTGATATTTGCTAGCATTAACAGAAAATACACTATCCGGTATAGTATTTGATATTACATTAGTAACAAAAGGTACTCCATCCTTGTCTGCATGTAAGTGTGCTAGCAAAAATCTCACTAGACGTCTGGTGACATTGACTTGAATCAACATCCTAGCTAGCAGATGACATTTTAATTTATTTTGTAGTAGAATCATCATCATATGATGAAGTACTTGTAGCACTAATTATTCTCCATAAGGAGTGGCAACTCCAACTATTCATTGGTATATTTGAGAACTTCACACCCACATAAAGATTTCAAACAAAAATTCAATGACCAGTTCAAAATATAGGGCCCAAGGTTTCAATATCAGGGGTTATATATGTTGTTGATAGAGTAAGGACATGCATGGGGAATACTATTCATATGTTCCTTAGAAATAAAGTTTGCAACATAATAGCCATTTTTATGTAGGAACTGTTGAAGAAGAACGAAACTGACGATTGGAACATGTCAAATGAACAGGTCCAACATAGTTGATTGACCTATCTTCATCATGTGTTGATGAGGAAGGAAGCCGATGATTGGGACATGTCAAAGAAATAGGTCCAACGAAGCTGAAAAACGAGTTTACATCAATGTTGTAGAATTAGTGTCGCATTAGGAGTATCTACTTGATATTATTATTCATTAATATCATCAATACTATCATAATTGATCAATATTATCAATACTAACAATATTGATCAACATATCAATTTATCAATATTGATCAACCTATCAATACATCAATATATCAATACAATCCTTCATTTCTCGAAGGAGATTTCTACATGAATTTCTACAAGAACACACATTAGGAGTTTCTCGAACAAAATATACAATCAAAATATAGCTTCATTTATATTTATCCACTTAATTGTTCTAAAGCCAGACATTACCTGTTCCATTAACAATCACTAAAGGAATATAGAAGAGACTCCTACCATGATTTTTCATATATAATTAACAGATATTGGTTGTTAATATTTAATATGCACACTTTTACTAGTCATATTTGTGTGAGTAGTTACTCAACCTGCAACAAATGATGCTATTATAAATACTTTGCTGATGAAATAATTAGTAACTTACAATTCTATTGAGATAATTAATTTAAGAATCAATAATGATCATCTTTACAATTCTCAAGTTATTTGATAAAATGATAAATATAACATCATTTACATTAACAAGTTTTAAGCCTTTAAATTAAAAACGTTTGTTACAGTCGAAAGGAAAGAACATCAAATATAACTGAGACAAAATCAATAACTAATCATAAATCTCTCCATCTATGTTCTTTATCACTGTCATACAACTTAACAAACTCAAATAGACTGAGTGCCACCAATAGGATACGTAACAAGTCTCGTTGATAACCTGTTAAGTGAAGGAACAAGGCTATCGTGACTAAAGAATCATAATTATATATAGGGGGAGTAAATTAAGCAATTAACTTAACTAACATTATAATCTATAAGTTGAGTTTGAATAATGTAATATGAAGATATGCACCGAAACTAAATTACTAAAAATAATTATTTTAAAACGAGTTAACCTATAATGACACATGCACATGTAATAACTCATTAGGCGTATAAATATGTTTGGTTTCTTTATGTAATTCATTATGAAATAAAAAGCTTTCAATTTCTAACATTGGAATTTAATGCTTACTAGAATGTAAAAACATATAGTATTTATACTTGAGTAATTTATCAAACACGTTATACGTATTTTCTAGTTAAATATTTAACTTAGCAAAGTAGATCTCAACTTACCTCAAATAATTTCTCCACTTCACCTTCTTAATTAATTCCGAGTACTTTACCTTTCATAATGTATGATTTGTGCAATTCAAACTATCTCATTCAACAAATTTACTTCGTAGAGTTTAATATTAACTTTTTCAGGATTTGTAATTAATTTTATTCCAAGCTCTCGAACGATTTTATATTCCTCAATTATAATGGATAAGAAAATTTTAAATATGCAGTAATTAAATTACTTTAAATAACGCACATTATATTTAAAGAGCTCTTCTGTTCTTTCATAAAGGTATAAAATTTGAGAATTAAACCAAATTTTATAAAAGAAGTATAGTACATCATTAAATATAGTGATTAAATTAAAATTTACTATAAACAACCAAACATTATCTTTTTTCTATTTTTTATCTTCGACTATTTATTGCTAGTCTTTATTAAGAAAAAAAGACATTGGAGTATTAAATATAGTAGTAATTCTTATTTTATCATAACAAAACTTTCATATTGCTACTAGCTATATAGGAAAGAACCATTTGACTGTATCTACTTTTGAGGTGTATGCTTTTTTTCTTTTTAAATTATACAATTCCCTAACAATTTTTTTTATTATACATGGCGATTTTAACACTTTCTTTATTAATATATTTTCAAATAGCTTTTTTTTTTTTTCATATGTGGAAATTTTAATGGTTTTTTTCAAGAAAAGAATACTTTCCAAAATAATATATTTTTAATTCAAGAAAAAGTTGGGGAAAAAAAACAAACATCGGAAGCATAATTTTATTAGATTAGGGTTTTCTTCTCTCTATAAAATTCTTCATTTCTCTGCCTTTGCCTTTTTCCTTTTTTTTTTTTTGCTTAAAAAAATAAATATTTTTTACTCAATTCTCTGTATTCCGACTTTCTCCTTCAAAGTTTTCACATTTCTAGGGTTTTCATTCCCTGATCGACTTCCCTTTCCTTCATATAGTTTCAAGATCGAAGCTTTTTCACAATTTTATCAGAAAAATTCAAAATTTTTGTTTGTCATTTCATCCATTAATTTGGGTATTTGCTTAAAATTTTGTTTGCTGGGTAAAGGTGTTGGCTTTCTTCTTTTTTACCTTGAGTGGGGCTTTGTGTTGTTTAATTTTCATTGAATTTAGGTTTTGCTGGTAAGAATTAATTAAAGTTTGAGACTCTTTTTTTTCTTCTGGGGATTTAAGGTTGTCTAATCTTGTCATGAGTCAATCATGATTAATTAATTTGTCTGAACTGCATTCATCAGAATTTCAGCATTTTAGAGTTGTTTGCTGTTTGGGTTGGTTGTGTTTGGTTGAATTGGAAAGTGAATGTATCCTTCTGCAATGGATTATGCACGGGATGGTGGCACGGCTCTGATTCCTACCCGCTTTGTTTGGCCTTATGGAGGAAGAAGTGTATATCTGAGTGGCACATTTACTGGGTAACTATAAGTTGACAGTTTTGTTTGTATAAAATGCTCTTTTCTCCTTTAGTATCTTGTGTTTCTTAAAGGGAGTTTCACTTTTTGAAGGTGGTCTCAATGGCCGATGGCTCCTGTTGAAGGATGTCCAACTGTGTTTCAGACTGTTTGCAGTGTTCCACCTGGTTATCACCAGGTTTGTTTTATAGTTTCCATTACTTCTTATTTGTTTTAGTATCTGTAGTTATGCAGTTGAGGCTTCAATTCTGAGTTTTATTCTTAATTTTCAGTATGAGTAGCATTTTTTAGTTAGTAGTTAGCTGGGAAATTACTCCTTTGGAATAGCAGTAGCGCTATCTTTCACATGTTCAATTATCATTTAAGGCTGTCATGCTATCTATTGTGAATGATTCGTCTAGTTCTTGTAGATATAGTTGGGTGACCTAGCTTTAATCTAGAGACAAGTTAGAAGATACTTCTCCCTATTTTGGAGACTCTGACTTTGTAAGCTTTTCTTTTACTTGCCGAGACCAATTATCTCTTTGTTCAGTGTGTAAAATTGGTGATGACCTACTTAAATAGTAATTAGATGCTTATTTAACTTATTGAAGCAAGTATGTGGTCCCGTTGTGGGATATTGGTATTCCAAGCTTGCTTGATTTAAGGTTGAATTTACTTTCTGTGTGGACACTCCTGCCATCAAGTGACTATAGAGATGTAACAGGATGAATCATTTGGGTGGGTGCTGGAGAGGTTGCTACTAGGCCCTTTTTTGGGTTATGTAAGCCATTTTATTCACTTAAACCAGCACCAAGGAGCTACTGAAGTATATACAGTTATGGAAAATCACCCTCCCATGGTACTAAGCATGAAGGGAACTGAGGAAATCTAGCAGGGTATCTCGATAATATTCGTTATTGTACAAGGTTTTTGTATGTAAGTCCATTTAATGCTTCTGCGTTGCTCTAAAGATGATTCCTTTCCCTCCTCATTGCCCCCAAAGGCAGGCTAGTATAGTGGACCTAGCACTTCTACATTCATTGCTGATTTTCTTTCTAAACCAGCATAAAAATAGTTCCTTTGCTGATGCAGGCATTACCACTATTTTAGTCCATATAAATTAAAAAACAAATGTCTGAGCTGCCTGGCAGATGGTTAGTTAGTTTTTTCTGGATAATTGCAGCTTGATGCTCAGTTTGTCTGTTTAATTAATGGCATGACTATACTTTGTTTCGGAACTAAGGAAAAATAACAAAGAGAGCCTTTTTTATATGGTTATAATTCAGTTCGTGACCATAAGTAGAAAGTTCAGATTCTTCGGTCATTGATAAACATTTTGCTGGCAATACTTAACGCAATTGCCATAAAATATACAGATTCCAAAATCAGTACTGTAATTAAGCGACTGTGTCTTTCGAATATCAGTTTTTAACTTCAAATTAACAACGGGTAAATCTATAGAACATACATGCACACATACTTCACAAGCAATGCATTTATCGAATTCAAAGTGTATTCCGCCTCGTAAACGTTCCAATGTAATCAGTTTTCGCAAGGTTAGTGAATAGTTACAGGTAAATGATTTGCATGGAACAGCATAATTATGACACCTTGGCCGATGTATCTGTCGGTTCGTATGGTTTATTGACGATAATATATGAATTCAGTTATCATAGGGAGCATAGGTAAGTGTGGGATCTTGCGAGCATATCCCGTTGCCCTTTCTCTTTCATTAAGAGAGAAACCTTTGAAGGCCTCCTGGAACTCTTGCATCTTACTTGTGTCTCGGAGTTGGTAATCAGTTTTACGTGTGATGATTTGAGTTTTAATATCATTTGCCTTTTCTTGTTAGTGGCAATTTTATTTTAATCAGTTTGCTTCTTTTCCTTGTTAGATTTGGCATTCAGCTTCCTTACATGTGATGAAAGATTTATGGTTACATACTTAACTTGCAGTACAAGTTCATTGTTGATGGTGAATGGCGACACGATGAGAACCAACCTTTTGTGAGTGGTGGAAACCTTGGAACAGTCAATACTGTCCTCTTGGCCAGAGAGTCTGACTACCTTCCAGCAGTACTAAGTGCACAAATACCTCCTAGCTCTAACATGGATGTGGATAATGAGGCCTTTCAGCGTTTGGTTAGTGAATGTTCCACTCGTGCAAATTGCTGAATTGCAAAGCGGTCATGAATGCTTAGAATATTTGAGACTTCCTTTGTGTGTCTAATATTATTTTGATGTATATTTCCATCACATTGTATGGACTAATCTGTACTTAGAGCAGAGGATTTATGCATCTGTATTTTATATATATTGTCTTCGTGTACTAGTTCTTTCTTTATCAAGAGTCAACTTCTGTTTTTCTGTTCTAATTTATAATATGTCGTTAGTTTTTCAGGAAAGGTCAGACATTAAATCTCCATATTAACTGTCTAGTTTATGTTTCTTTTTGTTGAACCAGCTCATTTTTGGAATGAGGGTGTCAATAAGATGGTTATTAGAATCTCCTTGTCAAGCACCCCATTTTCTGCAGTGGATGACTTGACAAACATTTATAAGAACCTATGAACTTATTTTGAGACACCAGTTACTTAATTCTACTAATTAAATGATAAAACAAGTGATTTTCAAGCACCTGGTGTTCCATTTTTACCTTACACCTGATGTTCAACTATTATTGTCTATGTGACCTCTTTATACCCTCCCTAACATGTTATCTTCCTCTAGAGGGAGAGCTAGTAACTTTTGCCTTTTGATTTTTCTAAAACTTTTTCTTATGTGTCATAGGTAAGAGTGTCGGATGTTGCCTTGCCAGATGATACTTCCAGGATATCACAGACAGATTTGGATATTTCCCGTCACCGCATATCTGCAGTCCTATCAACACATTCAGCTTATGAGTTGCTTCCAGGGTCGAGCAAGGTTTATCTATTTATTCTATTTTCTGTCTAGGTGATGTGATGGGTTATGAGTATGACTGTTTTGTTGCCTTTTCTGATAAGGACTATTTTTCAGGTCATTGCTTTGGATGTTGACTTACCCGTAAAGCAAGCATTTCATATTCTTCATGAGCAGGTATATCTTCTATCCTGCTAGATGTCCTGTTTGTATCATTATATATATGGAGCTTTCAGATTTTGTCACATTTGATAACTGTTCTTACGCTGGGGACATGCTTGAAGCCTCATTTCCCTTAAAAAGGAAAATTGCCTGAATGGTCATTCAACAGAACTGCGTGGAATATCGTCACCGTCTCATTTAAAGCCTTAGCTATTAGAGAGAGTAGACTTTTAATTAATTAATTAATTATATGATGTCTCAAAATCAGAGATATACTACTTTTTTGAAAAGAAAAAAAAAATCAAAACTTGGCAGTTGCAAAGTTGAGTGAATTATCAGGGAGGAGTTCGAGAAGATATTAGCTTTTATGGGGGGAAATAGAATCTACTTTGCTGTAGGTTTTAAGTCTTGCGATATCACAAGGTTCGGAGGCAGAGCTGAACTTTGGTTTAAGTTGGTTTGAAAGAAGCTGGAATCTGATGCGCAGAACAACTTTTAGCAAGAAAACGATGGAATGGATAATCCAAATATGTTGTGCTTTTGGAACAAAAAAGTTTGAGTATTGTTCATTTAGCTACCACCTTCTCCTATGGTGCCAGAGTCTTTTGAAGAGTCTTGGGAGTACAAAGACGATCCATTCCATTATTTTTTTTTTAAAAGCACAACAAATTTGGAAGATTTATAAGCATTGTGACAGTACAAGAAGGGAACAGATATATCATTATTATTCCAGAAGTTACATTTGATGTTGGGATGGGGAGACATAGGATTTAAAATAATTTCATCAAGGAACATTTATTACATATACTCCTAGGAGGATAGATCCAAAGGTTCCTAATGCAGATTCAGTCAGAACTAGCAAGTGGCAATCAAAAGAAGCATCTGTGTCTCTGACCAGCAACAAAAAGTCCTGTATCATCATCTCTGGTGGTGATGTTTACCAGGAAAATGGCTTGCTGGGAAGTTATAGTATTGGAAGCTTCAGTGGAGAAGACAAGGAGAAACCAACATTTTCAGAAATCAGAAAATGGGTGGTGAGTACTTGGAAGAATGCTTTTGGAGTTAAAATATACCAAATGGGGGTCCCCTCTTTTCTGTTTGCTTTTCCAAACAAGCACATGGTTGAGTGTAATCTTAAAGGATAATGGGCTTGGAAACAATTGAAGATTCATCTCGAATGGTGGTTGGCGACTATAGGTTGTTGCACCAATTGAGAGGCCTCAATGTGGATAAGAGCAGCCCCCCATTTCATATATATTCCAAAAGCGTTCTTCCATTTTCTGATATCTGTTAGTGTTGGTTTCTCCTTCTCTTCTCCACTGAAGCAATAGGTCTTCCTTTTCAATTTTGGACGGAAAAAATGTTCAAAGCCATTGGAAATCAATGCGGGGGATGGCTAGAAACAGAGGAAGAGACATCCCTGAAAAACCATTTGAAGTGGGTGAGAATGAGAATGTAAGGATTTGGAAAGGAAGTTCCGAAAGAGGTAAAGATTGTCAACAATGGTCTTGCCTTTTTAATTCCGGTCTGGGTTGGGTTGAGAACCGTGGTGGTTGCTAGAGCGGAGAAAGTCCCGCAGGATAAGGACGGTTAGGCCAAAAAACCCTACACTGTTAAAGGTAGTAGGTTTTGCTTTGATACAAAGAGGAAGATAGATTCTTCTGAGCAGATACCTATTTCTATTATTCAAATAACACAGCTGGCAAGGGCACAGCACCACGTAGGACAGATAATTTTTTTTTTTTAAATCAAAAGGAATGAGCTCTTTTATGGGCCAAAGGAAAGGTCAGACAATGTCTTAAAGGAGCTAATTTTAATAAAGGCCAAGTTCTCTTTACTGAGACCCAGCTTCTTAGTTCTAACCAATATAATGTCATGTACTCCTTACATTTAGACCCAATGCTAGTGGAAATCTGTCTAAATTCAAGTCGTCAACTAATGATTTTGGTTGGCACATGATATGGGTATCTGCACCAAATTGTAATCAGGAAAGGCAAGAGGTATGTAGGGAAATAAGGGTTGAGAAGTTTGTTTATGGGACCGTGGGGTGATAAGGGGTGATTTTAGTATTGCCAAATATGCTTCAGGGAAGAAGATTTCCTCCAGAACGTCTACATACATGACTGAATATTCTGATCATATTGAGGATATGGAGTTGATTGAGCCTCAACTAGATGGGGGAAGCTATACATGACCTGGACTAGAGTGAATAACTTGGAAACCTCTTCCACGATTGACAGGTTTCTATACTCTATTGGATGAGGAGAAAATTTCAATAATATTAAGTAAGAAATTCTTCCTATAATCTGTTCTGACCCCACACCAATTGCGCTTCAAAGTTGCAGCTGGGAACACAAAAAGTCTTGTTTCAAATTTGTAGGATTATGACTGGAAGCTGAAGGTTCCAATGAGAAAGGTGAGGTTTGGTGGGATTCCATTTTTATTAACGGAAGGTCAGATTATATTTCAGCAACCAAGTTAAAAGCTTTAAAGGCTTAATTCAAAGTTTGGAGCTCAAGGACCTATAGGAACTTGGGAAAAGAATAAAGATCTGATTCTGAGCAAAATTGCGGAGGTCGACAACATTTAACATAATAGATCTGTAACTGAAGAAGAGGCCATTCAGAAAACTAATTTATTCATGGAATTTGAAGATTATGCCAAAGAGGAAGAGATTGAATGGAGACAAAGATCAAGAATATTGGATTAAACGGGGTGATAAAATTACAAAGTTCTTCCGGAGAATTGCTGATGCCCGCCAGAGAAGTAATTATATTGATCATCTACCGGTAGGATAAGAAGATAATGTGGAGCCAGAGAATATTTAAAGGGAGATTGTTACCTTCTATCAGAAGCTCTACTCTGAAAATGATAAATGGATCTCCTATTACAACATGTACTAGTGTCTTACCATAAACACATAGGACCAACATGAATTGCAAGAGTCTTTTGTGGAGAGAAGTTTTGGATGTTCCAAAGCATGTAGCAGTAGATAAAACACCAGGTCTAGATGGGTACACTATGGGGTTCTTTGTTCATTGTTGGGAGGTCTTAAAGAATGATGTGATATCCACTATGCACAACTTGTTCTCAAGAAGTTTTCGAGAATAACTTCAATGCAACTTAAATAGCTCTTATTCCCAAAAAGAATGGGGCTAAGGAATTGATAGATTTTAGACCTATTAGTTTTATAGGAAGATATATAAATTGATATCCAAGATCCAACAGTGAGATGGAAAAAAATGATGCACACATTAGTATATACTCATCAAATGACATTCTTAAAGATTCTTGAAAGGCATACAGATCACAGATGTTGTTCTTATTGCCAATTATGCATAATATATTTCAGATTGAAAGATAAGACGCCAGGCATCATGTGGAATTGGATATTGAAAAGGCATATGGCCAAATGAATTGGAGTTTTTTGCTTGGAATTCTCAGAAGGTGGAGTTTGGAGGGAAATGAATTAGATGGATAAGATTTTGCATTACCACTGCGAGATTCTCTATTCTGATAATTGGCTCATCTGAAGGTTTTTCCTTCTCAAAGAGGTTGAGCTAAGGTGATCAATTCTCTCCTTTCTGCTTATTCTGGTGATGGGAAGACTTGACAATATGATGAAAATTGCCCATAAAAATGGCTGGATCAGAGGTTCTAATGTATAAGCAGAAAGGAGAAAATTGCCCACAGATTTTATAATATTTTCAGGGAAGAATAGGGTCAATTTTGGTAAGGAACTTCATTATTGTTGAGCCTTGCTCATTTTCTAGTATTGGGAATGCAGTGACTTGTTAGCTATACAACTTACTACTGTCTTTTTCTGCAGCCATACTCAGTATATTAGCATAATTTGATATAAGATTAGGCATTTCCCTCTTCATTATGCTGGTTATACTTCTCTATATTCTTCCCTGAAAATATTATAAAATCTGTTTTTGAGCCATATTATTTTCAGGGTATTCCTATGGCTCCTTTATGGGATTTCAGCAGGGCACAATTTGTTGGAGTCCTCAGTGCTTTGGATTTTATTTTAATCATGAGAGAGGTAAGCAGAGTTCCTTGCAAGTTTTGATTATGTTTCTTGATATGCTTTTAGCAGTAATATGCTGTTATCATCATTTGTATTTCTTCCAACATCCTGTACGGCTTCTATTTTGTAATGAGTTAAGTGAAGCTGGTCCTTTTTTTTTTGGCTTACAATGTTATGTGCCTGGTCCCATTAGTGGTTTAATGCTTCTATTACTGTTTTGGAGGTGCCCTTTTACAGTCTTATCTATAGAGAGATGTTGTGCTGTAGGTGAAGTATGTGTAAAGCGACAATTTAGGATAGCCGTTTGGTTTGATTTTATGCTTGCTTCCTATAGTAATATGACCCTGACCCACTCTGCATAGTGGATATACCAATGCTTTTAGTAGATGTTCGAGTGGACTTGGCTTTGTCTCTCATCTATTGTCAAGACTCTAGAGAAATAGTTTTTCCCTCTCTTTAAACTGAAAAGCTGCACCATGTTGGAACTTGACCACCTCAAACTAAGAAACGATGAAATTTTCAAAAAAGAAATAGATGATACCCGAAAGTTTTACATGATGACTTAGCCATTGTGTAGCCAAATTACTTAAAACATTACTTAATGTCTTTGTACTTGTATTGTTATTTCTTGTGTGATTTCCATGTTGAAAGTTTCTCTTGTTGGCATAGTTCACTTGCTGATACTGTGCTCTTGCATTCTATCAAAATATGGGTTTATGAGGTGGGGATATAGCTAAATTTATGTATTTTGTTTTTCCCCAACTTTTGTGATTTTGCAGCCATGCTTCATTTCAATATCAATGATCAATTAATTGACTACACCTAAATAGGCTTATGAGGCCATTCAGTTTATCTTTTCGCTAATTGCCCTTTCTTCTTGATTAATCTTTTAGGTCACTATGTCATGATACATCTACTGCAAACTTGCTGCTGGAAGTAGTTGAATTTCTTGCAATTTTTTTGTTTTAGTTGTAGTTTCATTGTGGTGTTGATGATGAATCAGTCATGCATCACATATCGTGAGAATCTGTGGTGTAATTCCCTTATTCATATGTTTTTGAGAAAGACAGTATGTATCTTTTTAGCTCTTTTCTCCCATAATTGAATGTGAAAAAATCTCGTGACCTGTCGCAGCTTGGGAATCATGGTTCCAATCTGACAGAGGAAGAGCTTGAGACACATACTATATCTGCATGGAAAGAGGCAAAATCTTACTTGAGCAGACAAGCCAATGAGCTTGGTAAATCAGCTCCACGGCGACTTGTTTGGGTGAGTTTGTTTGGCCTGCTCGAAATGTCAGTGTGGAAAGTGCTGATTTAACTTAATGACTTCGACTTTCAGTTCTGATGAATTCTTTCGGTTATTGTTAACACTTCAAAATCCTTATTGATGTTCTCTGAATCTGTGTGCTTGCTGTAGTGTGTTGCCATCTATATCTGGAACTGCAACCTACAGATTTTGGTTGAATGAAATCTCCAAGCATTTGAACCACACTTAGTTGTAATTGATAGGATACAATTGAGGGTGGATTGCCTGGGGAATAAGAACTTTTACATTCATGGTTCTTTGAGAGTAGATAATAAGACCAAAATATTTCATATCGTCTTGTTACTGTATCCTATATCTTAGAATCAATCATGAGTTTGATGATTAAAAATGAAAATGATGAAAGCCTACTAAGATCATCACAATCTTGCTGCTATGGATTGCATACATTTTTTCGATTTTGCAAGAGAGAATAGCATCACCTGTGCCTATTTAATCACTACTTATGTGCTGTATTAATGTGAGATTGGTTTATTAAATTTGTTTAGTTGCATCTGGCTGTTGTGACACTTTTCCTGCTAAAGATATCCCTTGCATTTTCTTTTATGTCTCTTAGTCACCTGTCAGTTTCTTCTTTTGCACGTCTTGATTTCACTATTCAATGCAGTCAGGGCCAGATAACAGCTTGAAGGATGTGGCATTGGAAATTTTGCAAAATGGGGTGGCTACAGTACCTATAATTCATTCACCAGCTCAGGATGGATCATATCCCCAGCTATTATATCTTGCTTCTCTTTCTGATATACTAAAACGTAAGCTTTTAATTTTTCTTGGGTTCTCACTAATCTTGCTATTGTGGCTCACAGCTGTTACTTTTCAGATATTTGTAGGTATTTCAAGCATTCTCCAGAGTCGTTACCAATACTTCAGTTGCCAATTGGTGCAATTCCTTTGGGCACATGGGTTCCGAAAATTGGAGAGTCAAATCGACAACCCCTGGCAATGCTGAGGCCTACTGCTTCTCTGAATGCAGCATTGAATTTGTTAGTGCAAGGTTATACCTTTCTCAGTCTTTTGGCTAAGATCAAGTATGGTTGTTAGTAATATACTTCCCAACTAAAGAATTTATTAGCACAGTATTATTGCTGACGAATATGAATTCTCGCTATTTATATTCTTAAAGATATTTGGTCACATGGGGATAAGTTTTGGCTAGTGAGTCAATAAACTGTCTGTAATTCTTATGCATGTTTTTGTTCCCTTTGCAGCTCAAGTTAGTGCAATTCCCATTGTTGACGATAACGACTCCCTGTTGGATATATACTCCCGAAGGTTTATAAATAATTAGTTGTTTTTCCATATTCAAACTTGTAGATTTTGTAGTGTGTGTAGACCTTCGTTAGGTTAATTTTCTGAATGGCTGAATCTATTGCTGGCAGTGATATTACAGCTTTGGCCAAGGACAAGATCTACACACACATCAATCTTGAGGAAATGAGTATTCATCAGGTACTGTGCCGTGAGTTCAATTTAAATATATATATCTAGCTTCAATAGGTATAGTTCAGGGGTTTGACTACTGGGCCTGGGATTTTATGTCCTTCTTCTCACCAGCATGTTGAGGGTTCCCTTCAAGGAAGGTGTAATCTTAGTTACACCTTAGTTTCCTCCTGACCATTGTCGATGCAACTACACTTCCGTCCCCATCTAGTGGATTAGCTGATTGGGTTGGCTTTATGATCTCTCTGTACCCTCAGAGGATTCACCATGATTTGACTATTTATGCTGGCTGTTAACCTTCCATGTCCCTCCCTTGGAAACCGGCTTTGCTGAAACCGGCTTTGCTGTTCACATAGGCAGAGTTACTATTTTCTCTCAATAAATGACTCAGTGAAATTAAAAAATCAGCAAATGTGTCTTGCATATTTGCTTGGATAGGTGTTCGAACTATGTTTCTTATGGAGAGTATTCTGAAACTCAATTTGAACTGGATGCCAGCAGAAATGAAGTTTCTCGCGAGAATATTATTTTTGCATCTGGATAAGAAAATTCTTGCTAGAGTCTTTGAACTAGTGGATACCACCAGAACCTGTCGTAAGAATTCTAAGTTCAGGTGGTAAATTCTTGCATGGCCTCTGTTGAGTTTCTCAGTGCATGAATGGTTTTTCTCTGTTGGGTGTAATTTCCACAGCAATCACTTTTGCTGGTATTTCAATAAAGTTACTTTCAACAAATGTGCTGATGGCTAATCTACTCCCCGCACACTCTTAAAGCTAGATGTCTTTTACGGTAATATAGTTGGCAAAATTTAGCCCTTGCAGATTGCCCTATTAACTTTTTGGATTTCGTCAGCTCCTTTGTTCTAGCTTAGCACTTTTTGTAGGAACGTGTCTTCTCCTTCCCTCTTTTGTACGTATTACATCCTCTTGATGCCTTTTATATGTATAGTTTCTTGCTTCACAAAAAAAGAAGTTACTTTTGACCTAAACCCCTAAAGAAAGAAAAAGATTCTTATTTTTTGGCAGTCTGTGTTGCTATAATCAACAACGCCTAATCACTGGGATACTTTCTGGGTGGAAATTTCATATATTTCTTATAGAAGTGAATATTTTTAGGTATGAAGCTACATTTGTATATTACTCTAATGTTATTTTTGGGGGGTTAATTTTCATTCATATGTTTATGTGTTTGTAGGCACTGCAACTTGCAGAAGAACCATATGCAACTTATGGGTTGAGCAGTCAAAAATGTCACATGTGTTTACGGTCTGATTCGTTGCATGAAGTGATGGAAAGATTGTCCAGACCTGGTTAAGCTTCTGTCCTCTTACTAGATTAAACTTGGCCTGTGGTCTTTTCATGTGCTGCAGTAGTAACTTGTCTGTATTGTTTGCCAGGGGTTAGGCGGCTTGTTGTTGTGGAAGCGGGAAGCAAACGTGTAGAAGGTATCATATCAGTGGGTGACATTTTCAAGTTCTTGCTTGGGTAGATGAATCAAAGAGGAGTTGACAATAGACGTGATTTTGATGGTGGTTGCTTAAATCTGTGTTGCTCATAGCTCATGGTGCACCCCCCATTATTCATGGGGATTTGAAACCCGATTCTTTCGTGTATACAATTGATTGGCCCCCAAGTATAATGGCCTGGTCTTTTAGGATGTTAGGCTCTAAAGAATTGAGGCATGTAAATTTTCACAATTGTTTCCCTCCTTTTTATTACAGTTACTAAAGGATTAAAGATCAGTTGTCTTATCTTTTCCTTAATAAGTCAGGTTATTAAGTCAATATAGTTATTGCAAATTGATAAGTATATTTATTATAAATCATAGTACTTGTTAATAGTTTTTTCATGCTGTTATCATGAAAATACATGATGAAATTGTCTGATGTTAATATGTAGTTCTATTTAGGTGGAATTCTTTGGCGACTTGCTATATTTGATGTCAATTTTCAGTTAGATATTTTAAGTAGGCGTTGTCTATTTTAGACGCCTATAGAAGCATTTTGTGGTATAATTTTTACATTTTTTTGCCAACATTGAGTGATACAGTCGTTAAAGGGCTGTGAAATGCTTATATTTATTCGATTCCTCTCTTCCACTCCGATTTTCAAGCCATCTCTTACCATTTTTTCGAGCTTCAATTCCTTCAATGGAGATCAGATGATTCGATTTTGTTCTCAAGCACCCCCCCTCAAAAACCAAAACTAGAGCAGAAAGAACAATAGATTCGAAATAATACCAATAATTTTAAATTTAATATTTTATTGCTAAAATTTACTTAGATCACTAGTCTAAATTCACCAGGCAAAATATAATTGTTATACAAAATAATAATAATAATATATGGTTCACTTTACGTTCTTCATCCATTGTAATATAATAATCTTTTTGGCTACGAAAATTTAGTGTCTATGTCCCTATTCAAAGAGCTTTAGGTTTGAATTAAGAGGTATAGTGTTTTTTTTTTCTTTGTTGTTGTAAACAAGATTTTTGCAGTGTATAAATAGTAAGTGGATTAGAATTTCAACCGACCTTATATCAAAATAGAAATAAAATAATTTTCCAAATGAAAAATAGGTTTATTCTTGATGATGCAGATAATATTATGCTTTAATAAAAGACTATAATATAAATAAAAGAATAATGCAGTTATAATTAATCAACATAGTTTAACAAAAATATCATTGAGCTACATGATAAGGCCGGTAAGAGCAATCTACCTTGAAAAAAAATCTCAATTTAGAATGTTTTAATCAATGTTATGTCGAATAGGACCATCTAACTTTGATGATACAAAATTGGATGTCAAACTATAGATGAACGATGTGATAAGCTTACATATCTATTTATCATGAAATATGTTGAGAATCTTGTCGATATGTATTTGAGGATATCTTGCTTTAGTATAGAATAAATTTGACAAAAAATATTGTGTAGAATTTCGTGATATATAATCGTATTTATAATAAGATTTTACAATTTTGAAAAGGAAAAAAAAACTCTCTTTCAAACACTATCTAACATTGTTCCGAGGCTACTACACAAATTCATTATTAGATTATTTAGATCTAACATATGCATTTATGTGTTGGTATTATTTTTTAATTAATTTGTCATTCAATTATTGTTATCTACTAATATCTTTCTTATTTTATAATAAGATTATTTTTTAATTTACACATTTTTAAATCAGATTTAGAGGGAAACTCAATCGTTAACAAAAACGACAAAGAAAAAATAGCATCACAGAACGGCGTCGTGTTAAACTAGACTGGCGTTTCCCTTTTCCCTGTGAGGAGAAAGAAGATCAATTTCGCCGGCGAAAATTTAGGTTTCCGGCGATGGAACAACTGAGTGAAGAAGAGAAAAAGGCGCTTCGTGGAAGCAAATTTGCACCTCTACCTTCTGCACCTTCGTCTTCTCGTTCTCAACCTAGGTTATATAGAGCTGAATGGGATTGATATTACATAGGTTTCGAACTAGTTTGGTAATGATTAATTGGTTTGTGGTTGCAGGCTGGCTCATCCAGGAGGACCTATGAAGACGAATAAGGCAGCAGCTTTAGCGAAATTTCTTGACAGGAAATTGCAGGACCCTAGCGGCTTGTCATCTCTTGATCCTCGTCTCATTGAACTCGCCGTCAATAATGCTAAACATACTCTTCAAGCCAGTACTATTCTTTTCTTTTGATTTCTTATTGTATCATTTCATTTATTCTTCTAGTTTCTTCTTTACCTACGTGTTTATGCACTATGATACTCCAATATTTACTTCAAATCTTGCATTATAAGACTCAATGTGATGTGATCAAGGATTTTCACTAAGGATAGTGTCTAGGATTTGAACTTGAAATTTTGAACCCTAGCCAACCTAGTCTTGTGTGTGTTCCAGGGATTCAAAATCTATATATATGCTAAAAAAAAAACCTTATATATACAATGAAATATTTTGCTGAGGGGTTGAGGTAAACACCCTCGCCCCTCCTAGATCCTATCCTTGTCTGGCCCTTTCTCAACCTCTGCTCGTAGAGGGAACTTAGTGTGCCAGGCTGCCATTTATAAGATGCTCTACGGTTATAAGTACTGCTGTTTACGTCTGCTCTTTTTCATCTAATCATCACTGGTGCTCGCTTTTGCTATTTAACTTGATATTTTCTGCTGTTTTTTTTAATCACATAAATTGTGCTTTAGAATTTTGAATAGCCTTTTGTGTTTTACCTGATATGCCCAATGACATGTGGATTGGGGTGTGCGTTAATGATTTTATCCATTATTACTATTTTTCATTACATCATTACTTATTACTCCCATTTGAACACTTGAAATGTTCTGCCTGTTTCTTTGTAGGTTCAAGTGTGCTACAGATTCTTGAATACCCTTTTGAGTTTTATATGATGCTTTTAAGATTTAAATATGCAATACTCAATCCGTACATAAGACCATCGCCAATTTGTAATAGAGCTAACAAACTCAACGCTTTTGTACCTATGTTACTATCATGCATAATTTTTACTTATCATTTATAACACTACTTACTTCATCAAAAGAAAATATGCTATACCGGCGGTTGCTGACTGCATCATGTATCTCCTTCTGCACTACTGTGGAAAACAGTGGTCAATGCATGTAGTAATTCAGGAGACTAAGTTCCCAAGTTGGCTTGTAAATGATACCATGAACTCTCTGGTCTTTTGATGTCCATATTTTAATACAGTAATATAAACGTATCTTTAGTGATTATTTTTTATCAGGGAACCTAAATTGATCCTTATAAATTAGCATTCGATTTATCGTTCTTTGTCCTTGTTTTTTTGGAATTCATTTGGAAGCTGTGTGTACAGTATACGCTTGCTTTCTTGTTGTCACTGAGTGTCATTTATTTTCCAAAAGCTGACGTAAACTTCAAGCTTAGTAGTTAACTTGGACCTCTTCCAAAATAATAAACATTGGCGTGTTTGTGTAAAACCTTGTGATCATAGCAGGTGTTTTTAATCAAAAGGATTAACTGATCTAATTGAAGTAACATTAGAATTCTAACTTATTAAGAAAAATTGTTTGAATTCAATTTTTTGTGCAAATATACCATTGTAAGCTCTTTTTCAAGTTGAGTAGAACCGGAACATCCTTTAGAAGGCAGTTCAGAAGATATACAGTTCTAAGGATTTTCATCTTACAGAAGTGGCATTTGAATCCGTGTAAAAGTGTAACTTAGACATGAAATTGATCTCAACTACGAACTTAACAAAATCAATTATTGCATGCTGAAAACCAATATTAAAGTCCACATGGCCAGCTCAGGTAGATTATACATGTTACATGTTCCTCGGTATTTCAATAGAACTTTTCAGGTCAAAAGTTGTGTTACTTGATTAGGCATTTCAAACTTAATATCCAATTTGAGGTTACTGCTGAAACCAACCCAATAAATAGGAGTATGAATATGATTTTAGATTGTAATGCTATATGAAGTTGCTTATTAGTTGTCAATGAGTGATAGTATTCATCTTACAGATGTGTCATTCATTTGCATGCTATTTTAGTTGGTGTAAAATTTGAATATTGTGATAAGAACATAATTATTCTCTTACAAGTTGGAAATGGAACAGGTGGGACATCAAGTAGAGGAAGAATTGTTCAGCATGTGGATTCTTTTGGTGATTCTGAGGTTCTTGATTTGTGATTTCTGTGAAGATGTCAAAAAGATCTATCAAGTATTTAAGCCTGACAAACTTTGTCACAATTTTTTCCAGGAATCTGCTGAAGATGAAGAGGTAAAAATATCCGTCCAAAAAAAAGGTAAGAAAAACAAAAAGAGGAAGAAGATGAAGAAGGAGAAACAGCGCAAGGTATTCTATCAATTTACACATGGTCTATATTTTATCTTCTGCTTTCCAAGGTAGTCCTGAATGTGGTTTTTCGCCAGAAATTGGAGGAGTCTTCCAATGGAATGGCCAAAAAACCTAAAAAGAAGCTGAAACTATGATCTAGGTGGGCTTTCAAGCGTGTTGATGTTGTTAGATTATTGGAGCTTGATGGCATGGTAAGAGTCACTAGTTCGAGATTTTGCAGTTGAGAGTCTAACCACCACATTCCATATTCCATCTTGGTTTCCCAAAATTGAACTTACATTTCTTGCTTGGCCAGTTGTGCAATTATTTCGTTCTTGTAGCATTTTACTTTGTGCCATGAGCTTATCATCAAAGTTAAAAGCTTTAATGACATTCGTATTTAAAGGAAGTATTTTTATTTTTTTGATAAGATTGCTCAAGGTTGTCACTTGGTAGTTTAACCTGGGTGCTTTAAGTCGAATAGAAAAAGATGTCTTGCCAACACATTTGAGAAAGGAAGCGCAAGGGACCTCAGCTGGATTATAGTGACGGATATCGATTAGTTCGGTCTTGTTTTGTCTATTATCTTTGATTTTCGATTTGTAAATATACTAAATTGATAACCAAACTAGTAAAATATTTGTTATCAATTTTTGATTTAATCGATATTTTGTTTTTAATGGTTTGATTGGATAAGAAAATGCTCCTCTATTTTTACTTCTTCGTTTTTGCTTTATGTTCTTTTTAATTGTTCATGTATTAAATAAATCTATATAGCAAATTCAAACAAGTCATTGCCAAAGCAAACTGTTCATTATTTTGGTAGAGTATCAAACCTCTATAACACAAGTATTTTTTAAAAAGAACAATATGGTAGATAGAATTTCAACAAGCCAACAACACCAAAGACAACGATTATATAAACTTCTAAATAAAATAGGATTTGCATTTAAAATCTAAAACCACAACTATATAACTAGGGATAAAAAGATTAGTTTTCTCTAATCATTAACTAAAACTTGAGAACCAGTAAACGAGTCGATATAACCATTAAATCAAATATAAAAAACATCGATAAATATTTTCAATTTGATATTTATTGGTTAAAGCCATTTTGTATACCCCTAACAAGTACTAGAAAATTGAGGGTATGAAAAATTAAAAACAGATAATAAAACCAAAAAAAAACACACACTTTTTGGTAAATACTCCTCAACCCTTAACTAGGAGTTTCCTGAGTACAAAATCGCCTTTGTTATGGAATGTTTTACCCAATGTGGGACTTCTTGTATTGCTGCAGATTTACGACTTAAGCAACACATACCCCTCTCCATCTCGAACGTCCATATTCGATGACTACATTAGAGATGCTTTATTTAAGCTGAAAATTTCCCCAAGCACATCTTTGAGATGTTCCACCATCTTCATTACTTTTTTGCAGAGTCACTTGCTAACTGACATCCCACATACTCAAGTTACTTGAACAACAAATACTCGAAACTGTCACTCAGCTACAATGTATAAACGCTAGAATTCAGAACCATGAACAGATAGATATATATACAGCTACACTATATAAAAACATCACGAGTGAAGTGACTACTCTTCTTCTTTTTTCACCAATGACATGAGCAGATATACAGCTACACTATATAAAAACATCGCGAGTGAAGTGACTACTCTTTTTTAATGACTAATGCAGATTTATAAATTTGAGGCTCACCTTTAGCACCAACAGTTGAGATGACATTGAGACGCAGAGAGAAGGAAAGAAGAAAAGAAAAGCAGAGCAATGGAATCTGGAAACTGCTCAAATAGACCGAGAAAGAGAGAGAAGAAGAGGGTGATATTATGATAGCAACAGAATAGAAATGACAATACTTATTAAAGAAAAACATAATTATTGCTAAAGGATATATGATATCCTCTAGCAAATTCTGGAAACTGTGTCCTTTTAACAAAATCCTCACCTTTAAATGGCAGCTTGGCACACTAGCTCCCTCTATGAGCAGGGTTTGATCCCTCAGGACATCGACTTTTATCATTGTTTCACTCCCGTTCTGCTAGTGCATCGTCTTCTCTTTAATAAATCATGCAAATATCAGCAGTGGTGCATAATTTAATAGAATGGAATATGTAAAACTTGACAAGATTGAAGAAATTAAAAGAAAAGAAATACTAGCAGGGAGTAGTAGTACTGGATTGAAGAGTATGTTTGGCATTTTTGACGGTGAGTTGCTTGGTTTTCAAATTGAATTGATATTTGATGATATACCAAAAGAACAAATAATGCGCAATCAGTATACAAAGAAAAAGACAGAAAATATCAAACACATTCTCTAACATGTTAACTAGCTCCTCCAATATGCTGGCGTTTACAATTAGGCTCTTCCAAAATATTGTGGTGAGGACGCTTACGGCAGTTGGAAAGGGGTGAATAATGCAAAGGATAATCAGCTCTACAAGTTGGACATGTGTTATGCATTGATAGCCATCTTATCATACAGTGAATATGAAATTCATGCAAACAATTAGTTGTTATCACCTCATTCTCGTCTTTAAAATCTTCGTAGCAAACAGGGCAAGTGTCATCCATCAAACCTCTGCTATGGTCATTGAATACGGGAGTCGGAGATGGAGAGCAGCCGATTTCGTTGAGTCCTTTTGGTAAATCTTCTGCAATGGGTGGTTTGGCTGGGCAAATTCCACCTTCACCAGTATATTCCCTCAACGCATGGATATACTCGAGCACATCACCCAAGTACTTGTGATATGGATCATTGATGTAATCAGTGGTAGAGAGACTTCGAACAGCAGTGAGAAGCTCCTCTTCATCATCCCAGTCCTTGACAAACCTAGAGAAAGAGGGGATAGGGGGAAAAGGTGGAACAGAGTAATACGATGAAAAACCGATGATATCAAATTGGGAGATTTCAAGGGCAATCACGTAGGGAGGTCGTGGTTGTGGTTTAGAAAACAGACGAAATTTGGTGAAAAGCTCAGAATTGATTTCATTAGATATTTGTATGATGTCTTTGGGATTAAATTGAAGAGTAGCAGATAGAATCATGGAAAACAAGGATGGATCCTTGTTGAGTAGCCTGGACAGATCAAACGGGATGACGGTAGAGCTATAGGAATCATACCAACGGCTGGCCTGAGGGTAGCAAACTATACGTGGACACTCATGAAGCCACTTGTAGCTCCTCCGAATAATAATGACGCACAGCCCTTCCGATTCTGAAATCTGATTCCGAGTTAGCTTCTCGTTCCAAAAGAAAACCCTTACCTTAGCTTTTATCTCAGTTCCCTTTTTCGCCATAGTCGTCCCTTCGTTCGCCATAGTCGTTTTTAACAGAAAGCTTATTCTCAATCCAATTTGAATTCTGAATTCTCCTGTCACCTAATTTCTTTCTTTCCCAAATATCCCTAAAACCTACCTTTTCCTAATTAAATTCCCCTTTTGAAAATATAATTCTATTATATTTTAAATTTATTAATATTTAATTGATGTCTTCAAAAAAAAATATAATTTAGAACCTCATCAATTACTAATGTTAAAATAATTAATTAACTGATCAATTATTATTTTCCGCTGAAAATAGTGTCAGTCGAAATATTGATGATAATGAAGTAAGTGATGTTGTTTTTTGGGTAGATTTATCTCTTCTTCTACATCAAATTAAACTCCTCCAAATATTGATCCATTAAATTCTGAAGATAGTGATTATTCTATAAAAGGATCTGATGAGTCAACTAAAGAGAGTAATGATTATGAAAATAATGACCTACTTGAAGATGAGCAATATGTAAGTGATATTCATCAGGAGTTAGTTCAACTTAGGGCTAAGAAAAGATCCTTTATGAGAAGGAAGATAATGCATATCCACTCTCGACCTTCTCTCGCTCCCCCTCTGTCCACTCTTTGGCTGTGTTTGGTATGAGTGAAAATATTTTTTCAAATTTCTAATGTTTGGTTGGGTTAAATGCTTTCCAAATTAACTCATTTTTTTTTTCAAATTTAAGGAAAATGACTTCCATTCAAAACATAAGAAAATTTAATTTCAAAAGTCACTTCGAACTTCAAGTTACAATTTTCATTTGATTGAAAAAATCGATTTATTTTGTCCCTATCCTCAAATCAGCCCCCATTAAAAAAAGAAATTAAAGTTTGTTTCTTTAAAAATGTTTTCAACTTCAATTTTTTTACCTCCTACTACCACCCCAAACATTAAAAGTTGTTCTTAAAAGATATTTCTAATTTTAATTTTTATTTATTTTTTACCACCCTTCCCACCCCCCAAAATATTTTAAGTTTGTTTTTAAAAATATTTTCAATTCTAAAGTTTCATTTTTAAAAATGTTCTATTTTTTTACATAATAGAATCATATTTCATTAAATTTTCATAGATATGATTTATACTACTAAAAAATTATTAATTTATAATATTAATGAGACCATATTTTATATAGGGCATTCTGAAAATATATTATCTTATTGAAATGAGAGATTTTTTCCGTTGGTCCAAGCTTGAACTAGAGAAAATTATTATCTTAGAGAGATTATTAATTAACCGAGTATCAATGAAGTTTTACTATATATAACCTCTTTGTTTCAATTTATTTGTCCAGACTTTTCTTCTTAAATCGATAAAAAAGAATGCCGCTTTTTCCTTTTGATAATTCTTTAGTTATTTCAAAGACAGTTTTGTATATTTTAACATATATCTTTAATTTAAGAGTTTAAAATTTAATTATTTTTTTATTTTATTAAATTACAAACAAAGTTTAAATATGACAACCAACAGACGAAATATTAAATTTTTTTTTGTATACAACTATTAAATCGTTCCTAATTACTATTCATACTGAGAACAGATTTGATCTCTGGCTCTCCCTTACCTGGCATAGCTGAAAACGGATTTGATCTCTGGCTCTCATCCTCACTAAGCATTGTGTATGAATACATTCAAAGAAGGCTCTACAATTTTTAACAAAAATTATCGACGTACCTGTTCATATGATTCATTTAGACCACTGAGAAAGTGAAGCAACCTATGCCTCTGCAAATGCTCAATGTATTCCTTTGATTAGGAACTAAAGCATCGTATTAAGCCCATAGCTCCCTCAATTTGGTAAAATACACTGAAATAGAGTTGTGCCCTGCGATAGTGTAGCAATTTCCCTGTGTAATTAAAAAATTCAAACTTTGTTTACTTTATCAAACTGTTCTTTGAGATCTTCCCAAACTAGATGAGCATTAGAAGAATACACAATTCCACTGAGGAGAGAAGACCAAACAGTGTTCATGATCCATTATAACACAATTGCATTACATGTTTCCCAATCTTCATTACTGAATTGATTTTGTAACAAATCTTAAATTTCACTTAGCTTGCAGCGCAATTGTCATGGATCTACGCCACAACCCATAGTTTTCCGCTCCAGGAGTATCAGATTGGTGAACAAACAACAGATGAGTGTTGTTTATTTTTTCAGCAATTGATTGAGATTGTTGATCAACAACTACTGTTTCTGATTGCAACTCCGGTATTTTTGAAGAACACGATCAAGCTGATGAAGGATGAATTGCGATCCCAGTTACGATTCATACCATGTTAATTTTGTGGTTTGAGTTACACTAAATCCATAACTGCTTCTATAACTCAATGATAAGAGAACAAGAAAAAAAAACTTTATTCAAAAAATGTTGAAGAAGAGAGTAGACTGCAACTCTAAAGTTCTTGCTAGTGTTTTTAAAGAGAGAGTAATTAAACAACTAAATATGAGTGTGCTCAAGTTGCAAGAGTTCAAGTATAATATGCATGTTGGTAAAATCAAGTAGATATTAAATTTGTATAAAATTAAATAAGTAAAAACACATGTCTACGTGACAAAATATACATACGATGTCACATTGGACATAAAATTGTCATTTAGGACGTGTGTATCTATTTATTCAATTTTATACAAGTTTAAATGTTTATTTGTGTATACGCAAAGTTGAAGTACATAGATGACAGTTGAAACCAAGTTTTAGGACATATTTGTGTATTATATCCTCTTAATTTTGATGGAATATTTATAATAATAAAAAAAAAACTTATCATAATTAGATAGAACGACAACCACATGCTCAATACCTTTTAAATCAAATAATGATAGAATATTACTTTCACCTTTTGAAAGACTATTTTGCGAAGCCATAATTTCTTCTTTTATACTCCTTTTGTTTTAATTTATATAATACATTCTATGTTTTGAAAGTCAAACAGCATAAGTTTGATCAAAAATTTGCGCATAGAATCTTCAATTTTTTTGAAATAAAATTTATATATTTATTAACTACATAAAAAGTATTATGAGTCGCAATAATTGATAATTCAAAATTTTAATACTAAAAAATTTACGATCAAATATAGACTTGTTTGACTTTTGAAATCCAAAATACATCTAAAATGTAACCGGGGGAGTAACTACCAATATTCATACATATAGTTACTTGCCTTCTTTCACACTTATTATTAACTGTTACTATATTCATACAATGGAATGAAGCAATTAATTGGGCAAATTTAAAATTTAACATGTGCTGCTATCATATTTGTTTCCGAGAACGAAGCAATTCCAGTATGACGAATTTTATGATTTTTCATTAAAAAAAAAGTTCACTATTTTTACCTTAGTCATATTATATAATTACTATGGTGTATTGAAATTCATACTCAATGTCTTGTTCATATAAAAGTGTGTTAAGCCATAAATTTATGAGACTCAAATTTAATATATTATCATCATAGCACATCGTAATTTAAATCAATATTTTACCCCCTAAATACAATAAAACTTACCCTTTAGTCTTTAAAAGCATTATCAAGTATTTATGATCCATGTAGAAATCACATTTCTACTGCTATTATAATCTGCACTATTTGTTTTGATTTCATATAATGTTTTGCCATCAATGAACATTTTTTATTTTTATTTTTTTAAAAAAAAGATAGTCTAAATCAATTTAAGACCGAGATATGATGTTAAGCCAGGGAATAGCAGAAGGCTCACATTACTTTTCATATTGTGCTTCGATAATTAGAATAAATAAAGATAAATTAAACAAATATATATATATATATATATATATATATATATATATATATATATATATATATATATATATATATATAGTAGGTAAGATAAGATAAACATATATATATGCTAACTACAATATCAAAAAATAAGCAAACCTTCCAAAAACTTATCATTTTGAATAGAGCCGTCAATATGGGCTAGGTCCGTTGGGTCGGTCTGGCCTAATTCGGGATTTAATAGGGCTGGGCTAAGATTTTTGGAACCCATTTAACAAAAGGGCTTTTTAGCTCGGCCTGAATAAGCCTGCTCATTTGGGGGCTTGAGAAATATCGATAGGGCCGGCCCGTGAGCCAATAAAAATTAATTAAAAATATAATATAAATTAAAATTTAAAAATAAAGAGAGTCCAAAATCAAAACAATTAGTTTAATATTTCTATTTACATATTTATACTTTTAGTTGAAATTTTTTTTAATAAATATCAAGGAAAATGCACAAGCACCCCCTAGACTATAACCTAAATCCCAGAGACACACCTTAACTAAACTAAGATCCTACTACCCCGTAAACTTTTTTTTAAAAAAATTTTATACACCTTTTGTCTTATGTGGTACTCTATGTGACTCCATTCAATTGAAGCGCGTTAGAGATATTTGGATGCCACGTAAGCTAAAGAGATACACAAAATTACAAAAAAAAATAAAATTCAGGGGAGTAATATGACCTTAGTAAGGTGTGTCTTTGTGATTTCGGTCATAGTCTTGGGGGTACTTGTGCATTTTCCCTAAATATTATAAAGATAATTTTATTTATAAATTTGATTAACAAGTAGTGACATTAAGGTCTCATTTGTTTCCATTAAGATTAAGACGTCTGAATTTGAATACGCGCTTAAATATTAAGATGTGCATTAAGATTTAGATGTGTAAATCTAAATAAACATCTGAATATTAAAATAGTGTCTCTGAATCTGAACACTAAATTATTGAGATAGTTTGTTTTCAATATATGAATGCACATATGAAATTAAACATTATATCAATAAAATATTATCAAAACCTTGTTAGTAAAATAGTTTTTTTTTTCATATAAAGTAATATTTTGTTCATTTTTTACCGTAACAAGGTAATATGATTTACCTTTTAAGAACTCTACATCAAGTTACATCATTAATATGACTATTTTTTGCACTCAAAATACTTTGAGAATATAATATAATGTAATTTAAAATAGTTTATATAGAGTAGTAAATATATAGTTTAGAAAAATATTTTATTTTATTTTATTATAGAAATTTATTATTGTTATCGATCAAATAACTGATACTTTCTTATTTTTTGAAACTGTGCTAAATATTATATCATGGGAGTGCTTATCAATTCAAATATATTGATTAATTTATAAAAGTAAAAGATGTATATTAAGTTAATATGAATAAAGGAAATTATAATGACAATCATGTAATTAAATAAGAAAACAACTTTTGTGAGTTGTTGTGATTTAGTTGAATTAATATAGGAGTCTTATTTTTTAGTCTGAATAGTGTTAAGAGTGTGTTACAGATCTGATTCATTCAGATATATCCAGACCAATTAAAAGGCTATAAAAAATAAAACAAACGAACTTATGAATTGAATTTGAATAATTAAGATTCAGTTCTTAAAAACAAATAAATGAGGCAAATCTAAATGATTAAGATTCAAAACAAATGAGGCCTAACATAATGTAATATTGTTTTATCGATATTTATGATAATATTTTTAAATTATAATTTATAATTTAATTTAATAATTATAAAAAAATATAATTTTTTAAAAAGTGGGTTGGCCCGGCAAGCCTGTAGCCCACATGCTTGTGGGCTGGGCCGACCATTTTCTGACCCACACTAAAAGTGGGCTAGCCCAGCCTGACCCATAAAATGTCAAAATCTGTATAAATTAGCCCGGATGAGGTGGGCTAGCCCATATTGACAGCTCTAATTTTGAAGCAATATTATAAGACAAGTGGCATAAATAAAGTAGATAGAGATTTGCTAATAAAAAACATACCTCACTTTCTATTCTTGAATTGATTATTGAAAATAAAATTCAAATCAGATCTTTAAATCTTATTTCTTGGAGTGGCTGATGAAAATGAAATTGAAGTCTCGTACTGATAATATGTTATAAAAGATAATTAATAATATACTACAAGAAATATAAATCAAAAATATGAAAAGTAAAATATAGAGATTATCTAATATAAATGTCTTCAAGTTATCTAACAATGTTAGAGAAATCACTTCAAAAGTCATTATGTTAAATGCACAAATTAATAAATACACTCCAACCCAAAATATTTCCACTTCCATAATAAGCAATGTGTATCCGTCTTTAAAGGTAATAACCTACTAACAATACTACATAATGTTGAGATTTTTACAGTAATGTACAATTATGGACAAGGAAAATAATCTGTATTTTCCTGCAAGGTCAAAAATTTCGTAGTATAAGGTCTAGTGAGAAGCAAGAACACTTGCATGAGGTAATGAAAATTTAGCTTGGAGTAGTCAGCACAAGAGAAACATAAATGTCTATCTCTGCTCAAGAATGTCATTCATCTTCCACTTGGCTTTAGAGGTCCCGCTTCGGGCAAGATTGGAAATGGTTCGATTGGTACTCTAATCTGTTCGGATCTCTTTCAACTGTGTTCGGTCATTATAATACCGATGCAGTTCTCCTTGTTTTGATCACTTGTGACTGCACCCAGCTTTGTCATCTCCTCCATAGTCTTGTGATGGCTGGACAGCAGTGAAAGAATAACTAGTATTCAGTAACAAGAATATCACATCTGATATGTGACCTTCTTCATTTTCTCCTTCCGATTCAATTTGTTTGACCTACTTTCCCTCTTAGTCCATTTTTAAAAAAATGATCCTTTCCCTTTTTAGCAACTCTTTAATTTCAAAACTTTCCACATGACATATTTAAGACCATATGATTAAAGGACATTTTGATACATTTGAGATGTTTTTAATTTAAGACCATGTCATAATGCCACATTAGATATTATTACTCAAATGTTAAATAATAAATTATATATTCAAAAAATAAAATAAATATGTTTCTCAACTTTCCTTCACCTCTACAACAATAGAGTCTTGGATCTAATTCAGCAAAATGACAGTGAAACAAAGTACTAAAATTATTAGAAGAGAAACAAAAAAAAAACACTTGAAGAATTGCAGATCAGTCAAAGTTGCTTCTAGAAAACAGATGTAAATTAATAAATCAAAATCAAAGGCAAATTACTCTCATTTTCTGCAAGAAATATCCAAATCATGGACAGTCTTCACAAGTTTGCTATGTTTGCTTAACAGAAAAACTCACTCAACTTTCAACACGTAATACTACATTCATCATTGTTACTGATTTTATTTCTCGGATTCATCATAAAATCGTATTTGTTTCGAAGAGTCTTAGATCTCTCGCCACTTGTATTGCTAGACACAGACGTGCAAATCATAAACTAGGATTTTTGGGTATATTGGTGCATTCAAGAAGTTTAAACAAGAAAGACTTAAAAGGTTTTGCAGATGACAGAGAGGTTCAAAACAAGATTTGGGATCACAAGAATCTAATTCTACTCCTGTATTGAACTTCTGAATCGTTCTCTTCCTTGGTTGTCAATCGCAAAATCAACTTCAACTTTCGCCATGAATTAGGAATGAAGTAGGGCTTAAGAAAGTGCTACGGCTGGAGTTTTGGGGATGATGACAGAACGATGGGTTGGAGAAGATGATAGAAGGAGGGGTGAGAACTTTAATTTGTTTTTCCTTTTTATTTTTATTATTTAATTAGTTTTCTAGCAAATTTATTGTTTCATTCTCCTTTTAAAGCATTGATTACACGCTCTATATCGAGTCAGCAAAAAAAATGTTACATCAGTCTGGTCAATGGTCAGAGAGTTTTAAAAGTTCCAATTTAGTTAAGTTAAAGGGTTTAATTGACAAAATATTAAGTATAAGGATCTAGAATGCAAGTGCAAGCAAGTATAAGAGTTCATCAGAGCATTTTGCCTAAAAAAAATAAAAAGAAGATGATGCAACATCTTGATTCAAGCAATCCCTATTACCATCTTCAAATTGACATCTCTAAGTTAGACAAACAGTTGAGATTTCCAAAACTATCAGACCAACATATAAGACTTCTAAATTGTTCCTTTTGTAAAATCAACAAGTGTAACTTTTTTGAGAGCATGTAATTAGGGGTGCATATCCACATCTAATAACATCAATCAACTTTTCATGTGTTATACTCCTCAATTATAACTTAAATCTAAGAGTGATAAATAAAGGAACGTAGGCAAAAATAATAGTTCCACAACTTTACGGATTAAAGAAGCTTAGACATTATCCATCCCCCAGTCCCTGACAACTTCGTGTCTCAGATCAAAGAATATAATATCTTGATAAAATAACTACAGTTTGAATATTTGGGTAAGTTTACGAGTGGGCTATCGGGTGGGTGTTTTTTTTTAAAATAATTTAATTACTTTTTAGGGTAACCAATAGGATAGTGACACATCATTAATTAATTTAGGCGGTTAAAGATAAGGACAAAATAAAGCCCAAAGGTTGACGTCAAGGAAATTTTAAGTGTGAAAGGTAGAAGAAGGGTATTAATATAACAATTCGCATAGTTAAAGGATATTTTAGGCCCTTCTCCGTTATTTTTATTATTCTCTAAATGTCATCATACAAGGGTATAATGTAATTATTAATTGAAAAGTCAAACAATTAAAATGGTTAAATTTCAAAAATAGCTACTATAAATATCTTAGTTATGCTCTTTAGTTACAATTTGCTTAATTACGTGTTGTAGCTATAGTTTTAGCTGCTATACATAAGTTTGTTTTAGCGCATTTTTTAGTAATTTATACAATTCAAAAATTCAACTTTATTTTGGTTAAAACAAGCGGCAATTTCGATAGAAAAACGGTAAATTGTCCCCTTAATCACAAAATAATATCTATCATGACCTAAAGTTTGAGGTCATGATGACACACACCTTGAAGTCTCCAAAATGATGTGTAATTCGAAAGAAATAACACATACTAGACTCCTAAAGTCAGACCACAACCGATAAAAAAAACAAAGAAGTTCCCAAAACCTTGTAGCATAATAATAAATAGCATATAATATATTTCTACATTTTGAAATACATCTCAAAATTTTTAAAGGAAAATAATGAGTGTAAATGATAGATGGATACCAATGGCGATTTGAAAAGCAGGATCTCAACACCACTCCGAAAGAGAAGAAAACCACTAGATCCAATCAACTACTACAAATCACCTGCCTAGGATTTGCATAAAACGGATAACAAAAATAGGAGTGAGTAAAATTCACATGTACTCAGTAGGTTAGATCGACTAAGTATAAGCAACTAATCAGACTTAGGAAACAAACTATGAAACGTTTCCAACTGCACACAAAAAAGGTCCCATGCTGACATCAATATCGTCAATTGAAGTAAACACAAAAAGATACAGATAAACAAGTCACGCAACACAATAAAGCTAGTCAATGCAATGTAATGAATGATGAAACGGAACCAAGATTGTCCCACAATTTTGGTATACACCTTGCCAATTTTTAGCTTCCTCACAAGGATCCATGGGTGATTCACATTTCAAATATCAATCTCATAATCTCATCAACTTGTGTCCTGTCTCGTGGTAAATGATATAAGTAGGGTGTCACATTTTCTTTCTATAAGAATAATATTTCTCCATTTTCTCGTATTCACATAAGCAATGGTATGATGAAAATGAGAATTATTCAATTCTTGATGTTAGACGCAACTCTTAATCTCAATTTGAGATCCAACTTCGAACCCCAGGTTAAGTTAGGTTCAGATTTTGATTTGAATATTGGGTCATAAGTTAGGATTCAAGGTTGGATTTTTTGGTCGAGTGTCAGAATTGAATCTTGAGTTAGGTGTCAATGTAGGGTTCTAAATGGGATGTCAAAATTGGGTTTAGGATCAAAAGTTAAGATTGAATCCATGTAAAGTGTCAAGTTCAAATTTGAGATCATATGTTGAGATTGAATTTAAGTTCGAAAGTTGAGTGCGTGAACAAGTTTCGATTAAGAACTCAGGTCCTAAATTGGGAGTTGGGTCCAGGTTTGAAAGTTGGGAGTCGAATCCTTGGTCGAAGTCGGATTTGGTGTCGAGATCAAATTCATAGTTGAGTGTCGGCATTGGGTTCCAAATTGATTTTTCGAGTCAAATGTCAATTTTGGTGTCAGGTCTGAGTTGACTCCAGTTTGAATGTTGAAACCCGAATTGTGAGTTGGGGTTAGGTATTATGTCGGGTATCGAGGTTAGTTACCAGGTCGATCATTGAGATCATATTTTAGTTTGAGTGTTCGATCCCAGTTCGAATGTCGCTCTCGAGTTAAGAGTCAAGGTTAGGTCCCGAATTGGGTGTCATGGCCGAATCTCCGATCAATCGTGAGGGTCACATTCATGTTGAGATGTTGGGGGTTAGATCCTATTTCAAATGCCCGGTGCCAGATTGTTGTAGTTAGATCCTAGGTCTTGTCTTGGGGTTGAATTCTAAATCGATCATCGTGACTGCATCTCGATTTGGATGTCAGGATTGAGTTCCAGCTCGAATGTCAGGTCCTAAATCAGGAGTTGGGGTTGGATCTCAAATTAATTATCGGAGTTAGTTTCTAGGTCATAAGCTATTTCTCTAAAAATATTTCTACTCTAGGTCATAAGCTATTTTTCTAAAAATATTTTTATTCTCTAGCCAAAAATAAAATATATTTTTTAAAAAATATTTTTTATTCAACAAGCGAACAATAATTTTTTTTTCACTCACCAACTTATTTTGTAAGAAATTTTTTCCATGACAACCAAACAAATTTTATATACTTCTCCTAGTATTTGATTACAAAAGATGACATTTATAACATTTTGGACCAATAGAGCCATATAAGGGATATATAATCCACACAAAATTTTAGTGCACAATCGAAAATCAGAGAAATATGAAGGATATGTATGATAATTCCTAAAAGTCAAAATGAAAAGCACTTTTAAACAGTGTTACATATAGTTTTCATGCCACATGGGAGAAATTACAAATTATAGTTTATATTCAGAAGTAGAAAAATTTATTTTTCAAGACACAAGTATTTTTCTTATACTTCTTATAAACTATACTTGGTGTTAGAATTTTAAAATCCTCCATTAAAACGGCGCCCTATCTCATTTTTCATATCATATTTCTCCATCATTTTGGCAATTCTTTATTTCTATAATGTCTCATTAAACTTTTAGAAAAAATAAAATATTATATAAGAATAATATATCTAGTATTATTTTCATAAATAAAGTTTTTTAAAAATAAGATGCACATTAATTTTATTCCTATTTTAGATAAAATAAAAAATTATTTTCAATAAGATCCTTTGCTCGATCAAATCACACTTGAAAAATATTAAAATTGAAGAATTATGTTAGATAAAAATCAAAGAGGGATAAACTATTTGACTATAAAAAGAATTAAAATAACTGGAGTGAAAAAACAATGTCAACTATAAAAAATAGAGGATTAAAATATTACATTAATTTTTGCAGATGTCGTTTTTTCATAATTTTTAGCTCTTTCAATATTCTTTTGTGGAAATTTCTTCAAACTTTTAAATATTAATAAATATAAATTAAAAAAAATCAAATGATTTGGTCAAACATAAATAATTGCGAATTATTCTGAAATCTTTTTCTTTCAAAATACATATTGACAAGAATACTTTTCAAAGATAAATTTAATTTAAAATATTCACAAAACAAGCTTACTATATCATTCCATTCACTTCATATTTTCTACCTTTTTAATAATTTTCATATTATTACTTTAATCTATCATTCGTAAAACATTTTTTACATTAATCTTAATTATTTATATTTATTTCAGATAGAATTAAAATGACATTGAAAAAATAATCACATACCAAAGTACTACTATAATTTATGTAAAATGATAAAGTATATTTTCAATGTAAGGGTAAGGCATTTGAATATTATTTATTTAAATTTTTTCTCGAGAAAAATATTTAACAAGAAATTACTGTCCTAAGTTTAAAAATCATTATTATACCTAATTAAAAACCTAAAACTCATTTCCTTAGGTGTAATTTCAAAAGTTTCAATATCCTATTTAAACATTTCAAATCTTAAATTAGAAAAAAAATAAAGTTATTTTAAATTGAATTCAAAAAAAGAAAAGTATAGTAATAGTATAATTATAAAAAAAAACAATTTTTGCTCGCATAAAATACAAATACATAGTTTCGCGGCTATTACCCCCAAAATATTTTCATCTTTTTCTCCCCATTCTCTCTACCGCAAATTTCTGCAATTTCTCACCGGCGCTTCATAATTCACCGAATTCTCCCATTTGTATCGAAGCTCATGGTTCTGAATTTGGATTGAGAAGCTCATACAGTTTTCGTAGGTAAAAAACTCACCTTTTCTTTTTCAAATTGGTGCAAAAAAAGGGGGTTTTAACTGTGATTTTGAAAGTTCCAATCTTTTCTTTCTGGGTCTTTCAAAAAGTTTATCAGATCGCCGTTTTTGTATCTGTTAAGTGTTTGTTGTTAATTTCGTTGAGTGCCCAGAGTTAGGAATTGTATCTTTTGAGCACATAGACATAGAATTGATAACCCTTGTGGTAGGAAATTTATTGATCTTATGAATTGGAATTGTTGGTAGGCATGATTCAATATATTTGCTGGATTACTAGGTAAAAGCAAGTAAGTTTTTATTTTTTATGTGTGTGTGTGGAGAATAAATTTGTGTGGAGAATAAATTTGTGTGGAAGATGCTGTTTTAAACCTATGGAAGAACGGTAAAAGTAGTTAAGGGCAGCTACAATTTAAAGCTGCTAATACAAATTATGCATGCATATCTTTGAAAATCATTTAGAAGGACTATGAGTTTTTAAACTTAAAGAAAAAGTTATTAGTTGTTAATAAGCTAATTGTTTGCTTATATTATATTTACCATTTTTAGTTGTATATTGATCAAAAAACTATGAGTGGACATCATGTACTTTATCCCTTCCTAAACACATGTTGTTATAAGCAGAATCTCACATTGTTCTTACCTGATTCTGCTTTTTTTTGGTATAGGTTTTTCAAGATTTTTGGCATGGCTCCAGCTAAAAAAGTTAGAAGCTTAAGCAAGAGACAATCTCTTACAACTGACATCTCTCCCAGTAAAGATGGCAATGGGGACAATGCAAAGAAGAGCTTGCAACGGGTGAGTTTTAGTACACTTTTGTTTGCTTTTTTGATATTCAACAGCGAGGCATGTAGTGAGTTCTTTAATGTTTTTTTTTTTTTTGCAATCTAGGATAAAATTAGTGTCTTCGTGGAAATGATAACATGCTTTTTATTTGTTTGAGAAGTGGTGCCCCCCGACAGCATAGGTGGTGCATGTAACCTTTGCCATAGTAGAAACTTGAAAAGAGATAGATAGTGCAAGGAGAGAGATGAATGATTTCGTCAAGGATGTTAGGAAGTTGCTAGAAATGTGTCAGAGAAGTCAAGACAATTTTCTGCTTGTTTTTCTTTGAATGGAAGATGAAAGTTTGGAATGATAAGATGATGTCTGGTTTTAACTTTCAACTTTCGTTAAAAAGATATTGTAATTCTTTCATCACACTAAAGTCCTGCACAGGTTGAGGGAAAGAGTTGTTGTTTCCTTGTATATACTTGAGAAATCCTATCCCCATGAGCTAGCTTTTGGTGTTGAGGTAGGTCCGAAGTCCATTGGTTGTTGTTGTTGTGTTTCTCAATGTTGGGACCCTGCATTATGTTTATCAACACTCCAATGTCTAGTCATGGGCATGGGGAAAGTGTCAAATCCGACATTGGTTGAGGGAATGGATTGTGGTTTCCTTTTATGGTCTGGGAAGTCCTCTCCTCCCATAATGAGCTTGGTTTTGGAGTTGAGTTAGGCCAAGCCGCAAAGGTTCATTCTTCACATCAAATGGTTTCTTAAAGAAAGTGGTAATAGTTGAGTTGGAAAGGAGAAATATTTCATCTAGTTTCTTAGGTTTGATGTAACGTACTCTACGAAAGCTGGGCGAGGGCAAGGAATCCTGTTTGCATTTTGACACGGTTCTTTGTTCAAAATTGCAGAAGAAGAAATTGTCTGACATGCTTGGTCCCCAGTGGAGTGAGGAAGACCTGACACGCTTCTATCAAGCATACCGCAAGTATGGAAAAGATTGGAAAAAGGTTAGTTCAATTTCAAAGTATATCCATTAACTGAAGTTTCTTGAATATACCCTGTAACTTGCATATGTTTTCTGTTGATTGATCTCTGATACCTTGCCTCTAAGATCTGCTTTGTACTTATTGCAGGTTTCATCTGCAGTGAAATTCCGATCTGCAGAAATGGTGGAAGCTCTCTACACGATGAATAGGGTAGGCTCTGAATGCCGACAACAAAGTAACACATGTCTTTATAATTGAATCCTCTTAGCTTATGATATCATCTAGCTACGTATCTTGATTGACAATACCTCTCTTCATCTTCTTTATTCATATTCCTGCTGATGTATACCTGGTCTTAAATGTCATCTCTACTGATAGGATGGCGATAGAGTCCATTTTTGTTGGAACCTTGTTCTGATACTTCACGTTGTTGGCCTGTGAACATTTTATTCAATATAAGTTCTTTGAGGAGCAAAATACTCCAATAAGTCAGATCTTTTTCGCAAAGAAATTTGGGTAGGGTTGTCTATTTTTGAGGGGCTATTTTCAGGTGTTGTTCAGTTTCTCTAGTACTAATAGGCTATCAATTAACATCGCTTGTGCTCCGCCGCAGATCCTTTAATTCCTTCTTACTCTTTGAAATAATTTAACCTTTCCTCTTACATGGTTATGACTCATGATTGGTGATATGGTGATATGTGCTTCACTATTATATCATTGATACCTCTGGATGTTATTAACATGAGCTGCAATCTCCTATCTCCATGAGTGCTCTGTACATTATCGATAGTCTATTGTGTATGCATGATTGCTGTTTTGTACTCACCAGCTTCATAGAGTTCACTTTTCAGGCGTACAAAGTAGGGTTCCATGAGTACTTTGGGATTGCCTTGTATCAGAGCCTTTCACACACACAAGTTTCTTTTTTGCACCTTGTAAAAATGACATCTCCACTAAAGAATAGAAGGAAAAGAGGAAGATTGTGTTAAACGGAAACACCATAGTTCCAGTGTTTGCAGTAGGATCTAGGATGCTGTATATCCTTCAGTTGTAATATGAAACATAAAGTTTTTCCTTGTTTCTTTTTATATATTAATATGACATTTCTATTCTGTTGTAACTAGTAATTTAACATATTTAATTGATTGAGTTTCCTTACTGTGACTTATTATCATATCATACTCTTCCCCTCTTTTTCCGTCTGTTTTGAGCAGTTTCCAGATTCCATTGCTCTGCTTTTTTTTTTTGTGTGTGGGGTCTCTGTGTCATCTTAACCAGCTTAGTTCGACTTTTAGTGGTACTTTACTTTCCTTTTCTGGATTCTGATATGGAACAATGTGATATATGAATAATTGATATTAGTTGAAAATTTGCATCAAAACATACTCACATTTGTAAATCTGCATTAGCAATTGGTGATATGATTTGTTCATTTTCTTTTTGGTGCTATTATGTTGCATTAGTACCGTGAAACAGCCCTCCAACTCCTTTGCAATTGTAAAAGAAAACTTTTTCTGGTGAAGCACATTCAGTAAGATAGCCAATCTCTCTTTTTTTTGGAGAGCACAACAATCATCTTCTTGATCAACATTTGGTGAAATAAAGAGTAATCACTTACTTATGATCATTTTTACCTTTCAGTTGGCTATATACATAGAGAACATCGAATGCCATGTTAATCATCATAAACCATTGTATTAAATCATCATAAATCACGGTCTTGTGATTTTAGCCTGTAACAGGTCAACTACAATTTGATGATTGTTGCTATGGTGTTATTATTATGAATTTTAAATTTAGAATAAACTCCACTGAGTAATTAATCAGCATTGAATATATTGTACATACAAAATGATGATGCAATTCATTATACTTCATTGTACTGTATTTTCAGGCTTATTTATCTCTTCCAGAGGGGACTGCGTCTGTTGCGGGGCTGATTGCCATGATGACTGATCACTACTGCAACTTGGTAAGACTTAAGACATATGGAGTTTCCCAATCCACCAGAGTTATATATTTCTTACATATTTGTTTCAAGCTTAAGGAGTAGTGTTGCACACGAGATACTTGAAAGCTTCATGGCATCTAATGATGGAATTCCTGAATACTTCAATTGAAAATGTAGCTTGTCTTGAATAGAAAGGTCTTTGCAAGCTCTTAGGGGTTGTTTGGTAACGAGACAAGTTATTCAGGGATTAATAATGCAAAGAGTAGTAATGTACAGATTATAATGTAGGAATTGCAATGCGGGGATTATATCTTAGTAGATGTTTGGTTTATTGTATTAAAAATCAGGATATCAATTCATAAAGCAACAAAAATTGTCTTTTCAGGCTGTGGATTATAATTTGAAGGGATAGAGAATAATAATGAGCATTGTTTTCTTTTCGAATATTGTTATTCCACATTGAACTAGATATTAAGTTATCCAAAATTGGTGTACAAGTCAATACATGTATTAACTAATATGAAGTTGAAATAACCTTACCAAACATAAGATAGATGAATACCAAATTCTATACTTGAATTATTTTCTCAGTACCTCATACCAAATGAGCCCCTAGTTAAATAAACAGCAGGAACGCTAATTCTAGGCATTAGGTCGTATCAAAAGCATTTTTCATACTGTTGGCAAGAAAACCTTTTTGGGAAGAGAACTCTTATATTTGTTCATGTTTCATGTGTTCTACTGTTCAAATATTGTAGCTGAGTCTTAATTTTCGGTATTTGCTGGTGAATTTACTTGACCATTGGATGTCAGGCAGCAAGCGACAGTGAGCAAGAAAGTAATGAGGATGCTGGAACGTCTCGAAAATTTCAGAATCGTGCACGGGTTAAAGTTCTCCCTGATACATCTAAAGCATCTGAGATGACATCCTCAGCATTAGCAGCTAGTCATGGCTGTTTAACCCTGTTGAAAAAGAAGCGTTCGGGAGGTGCGTTGTCCCTTCTAACCCCCCCCCCCCCCCCCCCAAAAAAAAAAATAATAAAAAAAAAAAAATAAAAACAAAAAAAACTACAACAACAGAAAATTAAAATTCAGTATTTAGTATTATTCTGACAGAAAAGAATATAATATCTGTAAAAAGTCTTCCAGCTGGGCCTATATTAGAATCTTTCTTGCTTGTTATTCTTGCATAGAGTTTTTTGTCATAAGTGCATTGTACTTTCATGCAGTAGTAGCGTTTCCCAGGATGTCATTTTGTTTATCTGCCTTCCACATTACCTATTTACAGAATGAACTGAGGCTTGACCTCTTTGAGAGGCACTTTAACCATTCAAACATGGATGCAAAAAAACTATGTTAACAAACTAAATCTTTCTTTTCATTTCTTATCTGTAACTAAAGATAGAAGCCTACTCTTTTTCTTTATCTAAAGATTGAGCACCTGTCATGTGATTATATTAATGAATTTTCTTTGGAGTTGCCTTTCAGGAAGCCGGCCTCGAGCTGTTGGAAAACGAACCCCACGCTTTCCTGTATCTTTTTCTTACGAGAATCCCAAGGGTGAGAAGTATTTTTCTCCAAGTAGGCAAAGTTTGAAACTGCAGGCAGATGATAGTGATGATGATGTGAAGATAGCATTAGTTTTAACAGAAGCTTCACAAAGAGGTGGGTCTCCTCAGGTCTCTAAGACACCAAACCACAGGACAGATGGTGCTATGACCTCACCTATTGGGACTGCTGAAAGAAAGGTATGACTATACTTCCATTTCACATGTGACTTATCTGCATAGACTTTATGTTCTCAGCCGATCAACTATTTGATTTTTTCCCCCAACTAGCGTGTTAAAATGGATATGGACAATGTCAAGCTTCTTAGTAATGAAGTGGATGGAGAAGAGGGAAGCATGGAAGCGGACACTGGTGAGCTGATGCGGTATAAGAATGAGTTGGGGGAAAGTGGAACCGTTGGTCGAACAACACAAAAGCGAAAAAGACCTTATGGTAGAAAGTTGGAAGTCAATGATAGTGGTGACAATCATTTTGATGATATCAGAGAGGCATGTAGTGGTACAGAAGAAGGTCAAAAATTGGGTGCGGCAAGGGGTCAACTTGAAATGGAGGCCACAAATGAAAAGAATTCAAGAAAGAGGAGCAAAAAGGTTCTGTTCGGGAGAGGTATTACAATGTTTTGTAGATTACTGTTCTTTAGAACTTTCCATTTTTATAATTTGACAGCATTTTAAATGTTCCTTTGGTCCTCTTTGATTGTTCTGTCTTATCATTTTGTCACTAGTTAAGAGGGGCAAGGATGATGCATTTTTGGAAACATAGGCAAAGTTGAGTAATAAGATTTGAACATGCATCCAAGTTTGACAATAGTGCTGCGCAGTAAGTATGAGGTGTTACTACTGCACTAACCTAAACTAGGGTTAATTCTCTTCGAAGGAGAAAATGACAGTTTTTCTTTCATCACAATGACCATTAATTCTTACAATATTGAAATACATGAGCGTATATAAGACCGTCTCTGCTTTGTTTTAGCAGAAAGCTATGTAAACCTCAAATATTATCTCCTCGACACTCTTCCCCTTTTCTTTTCCTATCTGGTATAAAGCCCATGTTATATTGTCCATGCTCTAGATGTCAGCCTGGGCCCACATCCTCACATCATGAACTAGCTTATGAGGTTGATTTAGGCTGAGGTTCATTTCTTTTTGCATGACATGCCATAAAATTGAAGGCAAGAAGTCACTTACAGAAGCAGCAAGTCAAGAATTGATCCACAATAGACATACTAAGTACTCCTCCGACAATGTTTAACAAGTTCAAAGTGGTCAAGAACTTCAGACTGTGAACAGTATCAGAATAACCCAATCAAAATAAGAAAACAAAGGAAACATAAATAGGTCTCCCAAGTGCTTAATCATCAAACCAAGTTTCCCAAGTCTACCTTCAGAACTCAAAGTGTTTGTTACTTCTGTGCCATTGTAATGATAGTAAGCTAAATTTTATGATTGCCGTTCTTGGGGATATTTTCCTTTCCTGGATTTACTATGGCAGGCTATAGATGAGAACATTTCCTTCATACCATTAATTTTAGGGAGGTACTTTATTGGTAAAGTCTTAGACAGCCAGGAAAAGCTAGCGAATGGATGGACTCAGAATTACAAGTTTTCAGCAACATAGGGCTTAGGACATGATGGAAGTTCTGTTATATTTTTGAGATACTGTTCCTTTTGTCATTAGCTTGACTTTGTTTTTCAAGTTGTAAAGCAAGAGTTATTTCTGAGTTCTGTTATTAAAATGCAAAGTAGCTTGCTACTCAAGTAATTTGACTTTGAACCTGTTATTATGTGATAGAAACTGTTATATCTTTGGTAGTCCGAGTGAAAGTAGAGGTTATATCTGCTAATTTACTTTTTCCTTCATGTAGATGAAAGCTCCGCTTTTGATGCTCTACAAACTTTGGCCGATTTGTCTCTAATGATGCCAACGGCAGAAAATGAAGATGGTAAGGGTACAGAATTCTGTTTCTAATAGATCTTTGCATGAAAGCTTGCTTGATGGCTATTTGAGATATTCTTGGTGTTGACAGTATCTCTCTACCCATCTTTCGTATTCTCCCTGTCTTAGCCTAATATTTTAGCCACTTTGACCTCTATGCATTCTGGTATTTTCTCTTGTTATTTGAAACTTCCGATCTTTGAATTAACTCTGTACTTAGAGGTCTGATTTTTTCTGTGAATTATTTACTGAAAATAAGTTAGGGAATGTTTGACTAGTTCAAAATAACTTAAAATAAGTTTAAAATGACTTTAGAAAAAGTTAAAACCCCAAATTAGGCCTCTCCTTACTTTTTATTTTTCGACTTAAAAGGTACTTTTTTAAGTCAATCAAGACGGGCTCTAAATTACTCCAATAGGTCTACGGAAACCAAAACAATGACTTTGCTTTTGGTGGAAATTCTAATTCTTTAGGCCAAACACAAGCATACGCATGGGTAGTTTTTTTTTTTTGATAATTTAAGTATTTTTATTTATATGGCAGCGCCTAGAAAGTGCTTTGGAAAGATTCAAAAGTTACTTAGCATATTTGGGATCTAGTAACACATTATCCTCTGTACTTTTTACTATGTTCAATCTACTCCAAAGTCCAAAATTCAAATTCTGCAGACCTTTAAACTTCACGTTAGCTATATTACTTCTCTGCAGTATTTTGGGAAGCGAGAAGCGGAAAGCGTGAATCAAAGCGCACATTTTTTTCAAATAAAGCAGTATTTAGTATAAAAATAAAAAATATTAAATAACTGAATAGAGATGATATATTCTTAGACTAAAAGGTAAATAGATAGCCAATAATCCTCATAATTCATAACATAGAAAGCAAATACATAACCAAATCACAAAGGATCAAATTTCTATTCATCATTGTGACATTATAACTACAAGAAAAAATAGAAGAGTAACTCAGTAATACAACAACAAAAAAACTAACGAATGAAAATATAAGGACAGAACAGAGCAGCAGCCAGCAAAACAAAAAAAAAAAGAGCATAGCATTACAAACAGAGCAGCAGTAACTCTGTCACAGAAGAACAAAAAAACAAAGGAAGTAAAATAGAGAGACAGAACATAGCAGCAGCCAGCAAACAAAAAAAAAAAAAGAAAAAAACAAAGCAGCAGTCAACCAAAGAGAAGAAGAGAAAAAAAAAACGGAGCAGCAGTCGACCAGTGAGAAGAAGTGAAAAAAACAGAGCAGCAGTTGACCGGAGAGACAAAGAGAAGAGGAGGAGAAGAATAGAACTAATCTATAGAGTGTAGCAGCAGTCGACCAAGGAGAGAAAATAATTGGAAATATGTTTCCCAAGTATATTTACAGAACTTTTTGTTATAAAAATCTTAACAGAAATTTAAGAAGCTTTTTGTTGCCTTTGCTTCTCGCGCGCTTCTTGCTTTGCCTACTGAAGGGCTCACTTTTTCTGCAGCGCCTCGTTTCAGAGCATAAAAGTGCAATGCTTGCGCCTCACACCTCGCTTTGTGCTTTAAGCACACTTTTTGTCGCTTTTCACAACACTGTTTCTCTGTTAAATGATTCCTATCCTGTCAGTGTTATTATAAGCTATCACTTTTTTGCTTAATGTGATGTGAGGTTTGTCTCTCCATGGGTTTAAGCCATGCACTTTACTGAATTGTGCTCGTCAAATAATGAAGCACAAAGTGACCCCAATGAGAAGCAGTCGGTTCTTTGAAACTCAAGTTTGAGTTGGATTAATATTAATGTTATTGTGTATTTGATATTGAATTAGTTGTTTTAGTTTTGAAAGTCAATTATTACAGTACTAAATTCATTTATGTTTGGTATTTTCTGATCTTCTGTAAGTTGTGTACTTCATTTCTCGCTTTTCACTACAAGTCCAGTTGACCTTGTCTCTTTTTTGCACTTTTCACTTTCAAAAGTGTCTATCCATTTGGCCCATAATATGCTCATAGGAATAGTTCTCTAGGCATCTTAGCATTTTCGTACCTTCTGATCCTTCCAACTAATGATAACTTTGTTCAACCCTCTTGGCATGACTGGCCGAATACCATGTATATTTAAGAACATGCACCAAATATCTCAAATCTGTCTGCAGTTTATGATATATAAGAAGGTAATTAATTTATTCCAAAAGCATCCTGTTTTTTGCGGTTAAATAGATGTTTCCTTATTTAGAATAAACCAAAAGCAAGAAATTATTTAGATTGTGATATTCTACCTAATGAGCTCATCATCATTTGGCTGAAAAAAGTGTCGCACATGCTTAGGTACTTCTGATCTGTTCTGGAATTTTTATCTTATCAAAATTTCTGTACAAGTAACTAAATAATAGCGTGCAGAGATGTGGTTTACAATGTCCAGACATCAATTTCTATGCAGACAGTATATTGTTGTATAAGCTTACTTTTTAACATTTATTCACGGGTTACCATGTGCTATCTCCCTTAGGTAAGAGAGAAAATAAATCTAAGGCATGCTTGTGCTAATTCCTTAAATAGCTGGTAATATTGGATGGATCTAGTAGCAATTTTTGCTTTTTCTTGAACTTTCTTTTTTTGCAAACTTGAGGTTACTGATATAGGATTTTGATGGTAAGTATATCACTAAGTATATGGATTCGGGATGTATTAGCCAGTATAGAAGAACCTGGATATCGTAGACCTAACTGTGGATTCATGGACAATGAAACAAGATTTTTGTTTACTATTCCATGTCACGATAATCTGCTAGTCTGCTCCTTGGTGTATTTCTTCTGTCTTGTAGAACATGAGTATTTTCCATTTTTCTTTGTTTCTGCTCTGTTTTGTCCAAATAGCTAGTGGAGGGCTTACTATCTTACAATTTTTCTTACCTTGAAAGTGTATGACTAGCGTTTAATTCTTTCATCTTGTCAAAGTTGTGACATTGCTATTTCTTCCTGCTCATGATTTCAACTTTCTTTCACTTCTGGTGTTTGAGTTTGTTTTTCTCCTAAACTATTTCCTTTTAGTTTCAGTTGAAGTGTTGGATATGCTAACTATCCTTTATCTCGATTACACTTCATGTTTTTCAATTTGATTTTTCATTTTGTTATTCTGTCTTGACAGTGAGTATATTAGATTCTCTCTGTGTTTTTTTTCAGAGTCAATGATCCAGGTCAAGGATGAAATTGATGATCATGTCGATGAATCTGGCTCCTTGGAAGCCATTCCAGCACATAGACAAAGAGACAAACGTGGATCGATGGGGGTTAAATCAAGATGGAGTCAACCTTTATCAAAGTTTGAAGTTGCTTCCAGTACGGTATCAAAGCATGGTAGAGTTGCACCTACGGATGCTAACACCGGTTCTGAAGCAAAGCAGGCGAGGAAGGCACAGAAAGCAATGTCGTCTAAGGTATTAGAAGACAGCATTGCATCCCTGTTCAATAATCTGATGTATAAATGATATGTAACACTTCTGAGGATAATCATGCAGGCTCGAAAAGCTGAAGGTCATGTTAACTATGATGTTACTGAATCTCAGGAAGCTGCGGTGATTTTCTTACTTTTGTCCAATTTAAGTGTTGTTTCGAGATTTAGACATGTTTGAACCGCAGTGTTGAGCATTTTGCCATATTGGATACTTTAATCAGCAGCACTGTTTCTAATTTTACTTGGTATTTTTTCTCCTGTAGGCAAAAGAAGCATCAAAGAAGTCAACCAATAAGGGTAAAAGATCCTATCAGGTCTCGCCTAAATTTATCAAAGATCAGGAGCATTCATCATGTGCAGATCCAAGAACAGAACGAAGTGATTCAGCTCAATCAACTGCCCAGATCCCTGTGGAAAACCAGGTGAATTTGCCTACTAAAGTCAGAAGCAGGCGTAAGATGGACCTGAAAAAACCTCAAAGGCAAAAAGATTCGAAGATGTCTGATAAAGGTTTGGATGATACTAGTGCATCCTTCACTGCACTTCGTGACAAAGCATTCAGTCTTAAGGTTAGTTATTCACCTTTGTCCAACTTGCAGTTCATTATCGTGATATGGACACTAGTTAACTTGCATACGTTACACACAGAAAAAGATTTCCAGTTGCCTTTCCAACCATCAAGTACGAAGATGGTGTACGTATGAGTGGTTCTACAGTGCAATTGACTACCCTTGGTTTGCCAAAAGGGAATTTGTAGAGTACCTGTATCATGTTGGATTAGGGCATGTTCCAAGGTTAACTCGTGTTGAATGGGGCGTCATAAGAAGGTATACCACTCAACTTTCTTTCAATTTGGAAGTCACTCTATTGAGTCTATTCCCTGGGAAAGTCTTAAACATTTGGGGTTTGTTATTTATATGTTAATGATGGTCCATTTGATCCTTTCCTTGATGTAGTTCTCTTGGAAAACCACGACGATTCTCTGAGCAATTCTTGAATGAAGAAAAGGAGAAACTTAATCAATACCGTGAATCTGTCAGATCACATTATACTGAGCTTCGTGAAGGTACCAGGGAAGGGCTACCCACAGATCTTGCAAGGCCTTTGTCGGTAGGGCAACGTGTGATTGCGATCCATCCAAAAACAAGAGAGATACATGATGGAAATGTGCTGACAGTTGATCACTCTAGATGTCGTGTTCAGTTTGACCGACCAGAGCTTGGGGTTGAATTTGTCATGGTAATTCATTATTGCTTAAATGTGCTCATATGATATTCTACTATGTTAGTCTATAGTTCCTTTTAGGTTCACAAAGATTGGACAAGATTAGAGATGATTATGAAGGTGCAAGTAGCACATACGGATATAGTGAGAGAAGGCTGGTTGTATTTGATTGAAGTGTGCTTGAATAGAGAAGACAGATACATAATGTAGTAGTTTCTAAGACAAGTAAAGCTAGTTTGGGATTTAGGAGTAGTTTATTAGTTGTTTATGTCCCTTTCCAAGCTATCCCGTAATGTGAAAGAAATAAAATTAGGAATCAGGTTATGTTATAGTACAGCTAGTTTGGGATATAGGAGTAGTTTATTAGTTGTTTATGTCCCTTTCCAAGCTATCCCGTAATGTGAAAGAAATAACATTAGGAATCAGGTTATGTTATAGTGAGTCCAAATGATTGTACTCACGCTGGGGTGCCATCCTCAAGATGTGGTAAACCTAATCTTTCTTCTGAGGATGCTTCTGACGAGAAGTAAGAGAAAAAGAAAGGCATTACTAAATTAAAAATTGATTACTCAAGTCCCAACCAAACTGAATTATTGAACTCCTGCATGTCGTCTCTTTTATCTGTTGGAAGACAAATATTATCTGTCCTTGTAACTAGCTATTCTACTTGTTCATAACAGTTGCTGTGTGTATGAATCATTATTTCAGTACTGTACTTGCTAAAAGAATCGGTATTTCAGTACTTTGTTTTTTGGTTCTCCAGTGGTTGGTTTCTGGACCTGATGACTAATTAGAACATTTAATGCTCTGTCAGGACATTGATTGCATGCCTCTAAATCCATTTGAAAACATGCCCACATTACTTACAAGGCATGCTGATGCTGTTGATAAGTTTTTTGAGAGCTCTAATGAGCTGAAGATAAATGCACGAGCAAATGAGTTTATGCAATTTCCGGCTGGTGACAGCCAAGAGAATGGCGACATTTCCTCTCATTTCTCCCCGCCAAATCATCCCATCAGTAATCTCCTAAAGCAGACAAAGGTCAGTGGTTCTCCTCTACTCTTTTCTTCAATACCTTTTGTACCTCATATATTTCAGATTCAATGATTCTCAAGAACCCATAGAGACTTATATTGCAACATGTCCCATCCAGTTCCGAATCAAAACAATTAAGACCTCCCTAGGAATTATCCGCCTTTTGTTGTAACTTAGGAAAACATAACTGAAGAATTTACTTATCAGGAAGAAAATGCATCAGTGAAGTATCAACTCTTTTCCTCCAAGGTATAACAAATTCTCAACAAAAACTATGAACATAGATTCAGTGGAGCATGGAGTAGTTGTAACTTGTATCTGTGCTAATATCAGAAATATTGATCTTATGGTTCTTCTAGCTTTTGGAGTGTGTGGTAATCTATGTTTAGGAACAAAAATCGTACAACCTAGTTTCTTTTTAAATACTTTTTTAGAATTTTCCCCATAATTTGTTCATAATCCCAAAACAAATTTTTAAAAAACAACAAATACAAAAAAAGGAAATTGGAATTTTGAAGAGTATATTATTTTGACTTGAATAAATTATGTGGAAAAATTTAGTTGATGTGGAATTTTTATTTCATCTAATAAGAAATACACATAATAAATATTTTATAAAAAAAAAGAAAAAGAAAAGAAAAGCAAGAGTTGTTAGTTTTAAGGGTATAAGTGAGCCAAAAGATGAATGGAAGAATGTTTTTAGACCAAAAATATGAGTAGAAGGGTATTTTTAAACCAACAAGTGAATGAAAGGCATTTTTAAACCTTTTCCTATAGTTCAGGGGTATTTTTTACCCTTCTCCGTTTTTTATGTCACATATTTTCATAATCAATCAAAGAGTCTACATACACCCATCCAAAATAGATGTTTGTAGGGCTTTTGTGGTGAATGAAAAACTCCACAGGATCAACGGTATCATTATACTCCCTCTGTTCACTTTTAATTGTCACTTTTTCCTTTTTTAGGGTCGAACTACAAGAATTTTGACTAACATTTTACGATTTATTTTTTCATCATATTGATATTCAATAAATTGCAATTTATAGTACTTTTTGTATAATTATTGAATATCTAAATTTTTTATTTAAAATATCGAATTAACGTAATCTAATTTAACTTTGAAAATTAGTCAAATTGACTTTAGAAAAGCGCAATATGCAAATAAAAGTGGACAAAGGTATGGTTGTACGAAGTAGAATGTAAATTGTTGCAAGAATATAGGTGATTGTCATACAACTTCAAATGTAAATTGTTGCAAGAATACAGGTAATTGTCATATAACTTTTTGTACCACATTAATGTAGTACTTCTGTGCCAAGTTAATTGTTGTAAGTTGACTTTTGGGGGGTTTAAAATTATGAGATTTAGCCATCAAATTATCTCCTGATATACTTGGCTTTTTAAACAAAAATATAAATACTTGATAGTGTTTCTATTTTAATTCAAAATACCTGCCCTTGTTTTCTAAATTTTGGTAATTGAAGTGAAATACCACACCAAAGTAGACCACACTGTCAAAGTGTTTTCCTGTATCATCTGAAAGCTTAAACTGTCAGAGAAAACATACTTTCAGTTACTTAAATGTATCTTCAACACACAATGTCCCCCTCATGTGCAGTGTTTTGGGAAGCGAGAAGCGGAAAAAAGTGACGAGGGCTTGCTTCACAGAAGCGAGAAGCGTGAAGCGAAGCGCGCGCTTTTTTTAAAAAAAGCGACATTTAGTATAAAAATAAAAAAATATTAAATAACTAAAAAGAGGTAATATAGTCTTAGATTGAAAGAAATTACTTAGGCAAAAATACTCACAAGTCATAACATATAAAGCAAAAAATCAAAAAACATAATTAAATCACAAAGATTGAAACTCCTATTCTTCAACAAGATCCTCAAACTCTTCAAGTGCCATAACCAAGGGTTCTACTTGGTCATCATCTTCTTCATCATCAGAAGGCTCATCAACAAGGTTTCGACTTGAACTAGAACCTCCAACTTCTCAACCCCACTTGCCATAGAAACATCACCATAAGTGAGACTTTCTCCTTCATACACTTCTTCATCTTGGTGATCTTGTGGTGCTCCAGTTAACCATTCATTTGCCTCATCAATACTATCCAACAAAATTGGATCAATAGTATTACGAGCCTTATAACGACACGCCAATGTTCTATTATATTTGATGAACACTAGATCATTGAGGCGTGTCAATTCCAACCTATTTCTCTTTTTACTATGAATCTGCACATAGTAGAAAGTAATTAATAGGAGGACATGGGATGATTAAGATATTAATTAAATTAGTAATAATGTATTAATGTAATGTAGTTTCACACATGTTCATACACGCTCCAATTTCTCTCACAACCGGATGCGCTACAAGTTAAACTTTGTACTCTTATAGCAAATTGTTGCAAGTTTGGGACATTATGACCATATTGCATCCACCATTCAACTGTAGAAGAGTTATTTTAAAAGATGTGTAATAACTTAAAAGTTGAAGTTGTAAACAGTTAAAAGATGAAATTCTCACCTGGTGACCTCAAGGTTCTAGCTCTAATGGATGATTCAATTCCAAGTAGGCCATCCGCTTTCATGTACACACCAAGCTCCTCCCCTATTTTGTCTTGCAAAGTTTTATCTGGGATCATCCTCTCAACACATTTATGATATCCCTCCCACACTTCTTCAGTTAAAGTCTTCATTTCATTATTTTTATAGTAGAGCCCAGGGTTTAAAATGTGTCCCGCTGCATGCAAAGGCTGATGAAGTTGAACTGTCCACCTTGCATCAATGATTTCAAAAACACTTTGATATTTCCTTGTATCATAATTGAATGCCTTTTCAATACTTTCTTTGGCTCTATCCATGGCTTCATAAATGTAACCCATTGGTGGTTTTTTCTCCCCATCTACCATACGAAGTACATGAATTAAAGGACCACCAACTCTGAGTGCTTGAACAACGTCATTCCAAAAAAAGGGACTAATGATATGTCTCTCAACTTCTTTACCAAGAGGTTCCTTTGAATAAATACTCTCATTCCATTCAGTTGACATAAACAAATTTCTCAAATTTTTCTTTTGCTTATAAAAACTATACAAAGTCAAAAAAGCTGTTGCGAATCTTGTCTTGGCGGATTTTACCAAATTTCTTTGCTTTGTATATCTCCTCATCATATTCAACAACAATGCCCTTTGATTGATATAAGCATGTATCTTAACAGCCTTGCCAAAAACTGTCAAAAAAATGACAGTTAAAATGTAAAGAAATCTAACATGAAGTTTAAAAAGCAGATTAAATATTAAGACTCAAGTTCACCTGTAGAATAAGGGGCTTGTTTGAAAATATCACCAAACATAAGTTGATACAGTGAGCAGCACAAGGAGTCCAGAAAATATGTGGGAACACTCCCTTCAACATGTTACCTGCTTTTTTGTTCTCACTTGCATTATCAGTCACAACTTGTACCACATTTTCCTGCCCTACTTTCATGATAGTCTTCTCAAACAAATTAAACATCTTATTAGAGTCGGTAGAAGAGTTACTAGCATCATAAGATTCAAGAAATACACTCCCTCTTGGAGAGTTCACCAAAACATTAATGACCATTTTTCCATTCCTTGTTGTCCATTTATCCATCATAATGGAACAACCATACGTTTTCCATTGAACCTTATGTTCTTCTACTATCTTGTTTGTCCTCTCCACCTCCTTTTTTAGAAAAGGAACTCTTACCTCATAATAGGTGGGAGGCTTCATTCCAGGGCCATATTGGCCGACTGCCTCGATGAATTCACCAAAACTATCTGTGTAGTTAACACAATTGAAAGGAAGTCCTGCATCATACATCCACCTAGCAAAAGCAGATACAACACGATCCCTCAAAATCTTTCTAGAAGATTCTAAGTCAAAAGATTCACCTTTTCTCTTTTCGTTTGATTTTTGCGAGAAATAGAGATTCAAAGGACCCTTGACGGTGCTATTGATGGAAGACCCACTCCCACTACATGAAGGCATCCTTTGTTGCTTTGAGGGAGGCCCCATTGGCATTGGCATATTCACTTCAAATTCATCATCATCCATTTCATCATTATCAACAACATTAACCATGGATGCTTCATGGTTTAATTGAGTTTTAAACTCATTTTTCTTCAACATATATTCTTTGATCTCTTCTCTCACTTCATTCGGGACTTTCGGACATACTTTTACATCTCTATAGTCACCCATGAGATGCCTTTTGTGACGAAAGATTCCGCCATTGTATGTCACATCACAAAAGATACATTTGACTTTTGTGTTACTACCCATAGGAGTTCCATATGCCCAAGCCGGATCCCTCTTTTGTGACATCTTGAATGAGAAAATACAAGTTCACTAAATACTACAAACAAAAGGAAGTTTCAGAAAATAATAAAAAAAGGTTGCTAGCATACACACTGATTATAAAATTAAAAAAAAAAAGAATTGAAAAAAAAACCAGAGGCAGCAGTCAGTAAGAACTAAGAAGAAAAGAGCAGGCAACAGAGAATAGAGATGAAGAAAAGAAGAAGAAAAAAGAGATGAACAAATTACCTGCAGGCCTCGGTCGAGATCTTGAGGAGAGAAAGAAGGGAGACAGCCAGCAGCCTCAGTCGAGAACTTCACGAGAAAAAGAAGGGGGGCACCAGCAGCCTCAATCGAGAGCTTCAGGAGAGAGAAGGGAAAGAAAGTCGCGAGGAGAGAAGGGAAAAAGTGTCGCGAGGAGAGAAGGGAAAAAGTGTCGCGAGAAGAGTTGTGAGGAGAGAGAAGTTATATTTCAGATTTTTTAAAAAAAAACCTATTTTTTTTTAAAAAAAACCCTATTTTTTTTAAAAAAACCCTAATTGTCGCTTTTTTATAAAAAGCGCGCTTTTTTGCGCTTTTTCAAAGGCGTCGCTTCTCGCTTTTTCCTCTGAAGCGAGTGCTTTTTTCAAATCGCCTCGCCTCAAGTTAAAAAAGCGCACAAGGGTCGCCTCACTTTGAAGCGCGCTTTTAACAACACTGCTCATGTGCAGGGTTTGATTCTTTTTCATCGACCAAACGTGGAAATTCTTTTTGATAATGGGTGGCGGTGAGACTGAAGCTTAGGACCTCTATGATATAGAGACACCCTACTTAATTATATCTTCAGTACACAGAAACAAAAAAGGGTATATTTGTAGATTTTTGATTTAGAAAGCTGAACCTCAAGTTGCTTTACCTCAGCACCAAAAAAACCGACGTTCAACTTGGGGGTTAGTAAATTTCATGATTGCCAATTTTACCCTGGATCTCAAAAGCTCTGTTGTACTATATAGTCTATATTGATATATACCTTGAGAATTCCCTTTAAAATTTTGATCGTAACTCCCTTCTCGTTTTGTAAGTGTCATTTTCTTTTACACATATTTTTGAAAACTAGTAATTTGTGTTCCTCAGCATTAACGGTATACTGACTACTCCAAAATGTTATCAACGGTAACTGTGGACCCAAAATCTAATTACCGAGATCCTAAAAAGTCTACCATTTGATCTGCATCCTTTACATTTGCTTCTTTACACCAGAGATGAAAATTTGCAATACATATCCACTTAATTTTCTGCATAGTATTGAATCTATCCTCGAAATACCTTCTATTCCTTTGGGTCCACACTGTCCACCAAATACATGAAGAAATTGCTCTCCACCATCTCTTTTGAGACTTGCTGCTCCCTCTCCTTTAAGGAGAAAAGAGATTTCTGTAGGCTTATCTATGTGTTCTCCCTTTCACATAATTTATGAGTTACTTGATGGTCAGGTGGTTTCAGCAGAAGCTGATATGCAATCTAAATCTGGAGTCATGGAAACCACCGCATTTCAACAGATCGCATATTCAAAGCCTTCTGCTGTCGCTCTGATTCAAGCAAAGGAAGCTGATGTTCAAGCTCTTGCAGAGTTGACTCGTGCACTAGACAAAAAGGTTACAAAACTTCCTAGTTTTTACTTCATATGATCCATGCATGAAGATTATACAAATGAAAGCTCTCTCTCTCTCTCTCTCGACATATGCTTGTATTATTGTCTGCTTATGCTAGTCGTATAGACCTAAATAACATGTTCATTCTCTAACTTAAACTTAACGATGAGGTGGTCATTCAATTCAACATGGTGTCATAGCGATACAAATCCTATAGTCAAGTCTTACTTCTCGTGCTTGAATCAAGCAAACGAATTAGGCTTGCATGTGAGGGAGCATGTTGCAGGCCTATACTAAATAATATGTTCCCTTTCTAACATTTTAAAGTTAAAGCTAGTTAGATGAGATTGTCGCGTCATTCAACAATATTTTTATTCAACCAAATAAAAAAAACTTTATGAATAAAACTAGCAGGCATTTATGTCCGAATTACTTATATAAGCTAATGAGGGAGTAATATCTTCTTCATTTTCCGTCCCTGAACTTGAAGGGCTTATTTGCATAAAAAGAAGAAGAAATTGTTGAAGGGATAAGCTTTCATGATCTGCCAGGTTAAAGCTCTTTTTACTTTTTTAAGAGGCTGAAACAGCTTTATAGAACTTAGTCTTATTATATGCACATCTATAAATTGTTCGAAAAATGTAGGAGGCATTCATTGAGCATGTATTTGTTGTTGCAAAAGCTGTGTTTACTGCTCAGTGCTCTGTTTGGAGTGGAGAAATTTAAGGTAAGAGGGAAGCTACTCTGAGCAAATGCTGCTACTACCATTTACCAAAGAGATGACTAGTTTCTTCTATTTTAGAGTTGTACTTCTTGTCTTTCATTTTTAGTTTCGGCTGTCCAATGTATTTCAATGTATGTGTTTCGGGATTTGTGTCAATAGATGTATTTCTTTAGTTGACGTTAGATGTACAAAAGGCATGCATATCTTGTGCCAGATGTGCAGTGAGCTCATGTCATTAGGTTGAACGTGTAGGATGCAGTTGTTTCAGAGTTAAGGCGCATGAATGATGATGTCTTGGAAAACCAAAAGAGCGGCGACTGTTCTCTCAAGGACTCAGAGCCTTTCAAGAAGCAATATGCTGCCGTGCTAATACAGTTAAATGAAGTCAATGAGCAGGTATGCTTATCCTCAAAAGAGAATTTCAATTTTCTAAGGTTCACAAAGTTTGCTATAGCATTCATTTGCTTTGGCAGGTTTCTTCTGCTCTATTTCGCTTGAGGCAGCGGAATACCTATCACGGAAGCATTCCACTTGCTTGGCCAAGGCCAGTTCCAAATTTTGCTGATCCTAGTATTGCGAGCACTTATGATCGTTGTACAAATCAACCGCAGGAATCAGGATTCCTTGTCAATGAGATAATAGAAAACTCAAAAATCAAATCCCGGACTATGGTAGATGCAGCCGTGCAGGTAAACATTTAACTGTTATTTCTGTTGGGAGTCTTCTAAAAGCATTTTTGGTGTGACCCGATCCAGTTTTAAGATCATGTTTGAAAAAATTCTAAAGCGGGTTATGATTAAGCATAGCATGTTACTCCTCCATTTTATATGACACACTTTCCCTTTTAGGAAGTCCCAAAAAGAATGACACATTTTCTTATTTGGTGAACATTTAATGACACTATTGAGTATCAACATTTTACCCATGTTAGGTCCCACTTATAGTTGGCAATAAGCCAACAAATGTGTGCTCTTCTACTTAAAAAATCATTTATTTTAAGGATAGTTTTGGAAAATTGCATAGTCTTCCTATATTTCTTAAAACTCCGTACCCAGTCAAACTACGTCACATAATTTGGGATGGAGGTAGTACTGTTTATTAGCTTCTTTAGAAATCTCATTTGCGTGGTTGCCAGGTTGATTTATTCCTTAATTTACATCTGCAGACTGGGAATATTGAAATGTATTTCTTGAAAAGATGCAGTAGTAGTATGAGATTTTGCATAATGGTGGTTGGTTGCCATTTCATTTTGGTATATATAACTAGATCAAAATATTTTGAGAAAATACATCAGGATCAAAGTTGAGAGGAGAAAAATTGGACCTCCAGTAACTCTTCTGAAAACTTTTGAAATTAGTTCACTTAGATCCTTTTTCGTAACCAGGTTTAATATTATCAGACAATTGGGCTTGATTTTTTCAATGTAATGCCTCCAGACTTTTGCATCACTAAGTTCATGTTGCATTGTGTCCTAATTTTTATTTATGTTACTCGTATCATGTTTGTGATCTCATCATCGTCCGCATGTTGCTGTAGATTATTTAGTACTGATTCACTTACCTGTGTAGGCAATGCTTTCATTTACCGGTAGAGACAACACCACCGAGAAGATTGAGGAGGCTATTGATTATGTGAATGATCGGATTCTACTAGATGATTCTTGCGTGCCAACTGTAAGATTATTTACCACCTCATGCTTGTGTAGTGGCTATTTTGCTTCTCTATATCAATTGATTTTTAGTGCATTGATCTGTTGCAGCCACCTGATCTTAAGTCAAAGAATATGTCAGATAGAAATGAAGCAGAAATTCCTTCAGAACTTATCACTAAATGTGTTTCTACTTTGCTTATGATTCAGGTAAATATGATTGGTTAGCTCATTTATCTTCCTGTATTCTGTTGGCAAGTTCTTTAGTTCCGTAATTCCAGCTCATTTTTCAAGTTTTTTCTGTTCCCTTGGACTAAGCTTTTGTTATACGATTATTGCTTTAGAACATTTGGCATGGAAATTACCTTTGCTTAGGGAATGTACCATGTCCTTCGCGACATTGGGTTCCATATTGGGTTGCCTCTGTTTTTTGAATGACATCAAATGTTCCAGAAGATGTTTCTCATCTCAATATCTGGATTTCAGAATTATCTTTATCAAACTAAGACTGCAATGTATTGTGATTTTGGATAACTGATAAATAAAGGGAGAAGAAGAAAACTCAAACAGATCGACTGAATGAGCAATTCCTCTCCCTCACCAAGTTTTATTCCATCAAAGATTGCCAGATAGCCTCAGAGAAGGAGGATATCCTTATTTTATTTTAAAGTAATAGGGAGAAAAAAATATGATCACTAGTCTCTGTCTGTGTTACATTATCACGATCTCCTGTATAGAATACATTTTTTGTGATCTCCATCTTTGTAAGTCCACACACGGATACCTTGGGGATGAGTTTACGCTATATATGTCTTGCTACTCAACTGCAAAAGGAAAACCTAACCAAGTGTGTTATATGGCAGCACATGATATCTCCAAAAGCACCTTTGATTTTTTCAGTTAACATCTCTGTTCACCCATACAATTGTCATTATTTTACATCTTTATGCTTGACACAATATGATTGATTATCTATTGTACATCATTGCAGAAGTGCACGGAACGACAGTTTCCACCCGCTGATGTGGCAAAAGTACTGGATTCTGCTGTAGCAAGCTTACAACCTTGTTGTTCACAGAACTTTCCATTGTATGCTGAAATACAGAAGTGCATGAGAATCATCAAGAACCAAATTCTGGCATTAGTACCAACGTAAGCCCTGTATTATCGACACTTAGTTTGCTCTTGTAAATTCACTCTGTAGATAACTAACTAACCTTATTCATGGTTAAGTTCTCAGATTAATGCAATCTCAATATTACTGTCTCTCTCCCCATTGTTTGGGTTGGATGTAGAAATAGCAATGGAAATGATGATCTTAATTTTAGCTTATTTTGTTTAGATTATCCTTCCATTTCAAACAGGTTTGTTTTGCCAAAGAAAATCCCAACCACATTCTCTCACAGTCCAGCTAAGCTTCAATGAAAATACTAGAGTTTCCATCAAACCCATCATTGTTATTGGATTCTTCTCATAAGATATATAAATATATCTCACCCAAGTTTTAAAACCAAATATTACTCCCTTTGTTTTTACTTGTCCAAGTTTAACGTGACACATTTTTTTAAGAATGATATCACAATATTACTCTTTTTCTATAGTAAGTCCAACATTTTGGAAGTTGCAATGAAAAAAATTATAATTAATAAGGGCAAATGAGAAATTAAGTGATAAATTATCTCATGATTTTTTAAAGTAGAAAAGTAAAAAATGAATAACTATTTTTAATAAAATGGGCAAGTAAAAATGAACGAGAGATCAAAATGTCTTATATAGTACTATTTGATTGGGTGTATTAGAAATTAAAAAAAAAAGGATTAAAATGTCTTTAAACTATGTGAAATTGAACAACAATGCCTTCAAACTTGAATAATTTGGTTCAAAAATACCTTTTTATTACTTAATGGGTTTAATATCATTTTCCTGGTAAAAATATTAGTATTTTTTCCCTTTTAAAACGATTTCTAATCAATTAGTATTTTTTGTTTAATGAAATGGCCTTATGACCTACTTGATTTAATAAATAAATAAGTTAATCAAATAAAAGATATTTATATTCTTAATCTTTTTCGAATTGAAGTAGGATAATCATTTCCTAATTAAAGAAAATCATCATTAGGAAAAGAATTTGTTTAAAAAGAAAAGAAATAACTGAGGGTATTTGGAAAAGGGCATTTTGACTCGTTAATTAACAAAAGCGTTTTTTTGGACCAAGCTATTGAAGACAAGACTCTTTTTAGATCAAACTATTAATCGAAAATATTTTTGTTCAATTTTACATAATTTAAGGACATTTCGACCCTTTTACGTATTAAAATAAATGCATTGCATAACTTCTATTAGAAATTATTCGTTTACAACAATATTAAAATATAAAATGTTCAGCGAGGACTATGAGGGTAATTTAGTCGGTCTAATACATGTGTTGAAATTCTTTCCATTACTAATACATGAAAAATCTGATATTAGCAATACACAATAGTGTGTGTAAGTTTAACATAGTAAACAAAAAAAGATAAATGCATACAAAGTTTAATAAAAAAATAATGCAAACATATCATTATTTTTATACACTATGTCGAAACGATCCCTTAGTTTGTAACATCAAAACACCACTAAGTAGGCGTTTGGTCATGCGATATCATAATACGATACGGTACCGTGAGATGGAATCAACGTTTGAACATGTGATTTTAGGCTGATTCCATCTCATGAGATGTGATTCTATATTCTTCCAAAACCATGATATGAAGTTACATGTAATTTCATATAATGATTTGAGATATTTTAATAACGAAAATTGATCCACGAGTTTATATTTTGTTAAAACAATCTTACATTTATATCTACTAATCATTTATTTCATATGTAAATAAAATTTATAATCACATCATTACTTTTTAAAATTTATTATTCTCACCAACATATAGTCACTTAAACTCACATCAACCGAGTGTTAAAGTGATGAAGTATTTATGGTCTATGAGCATGAAAATATAGTCGTAGATGACACTGACCAAAAAAGAGCTCAAAGTAACAATGTTGGTTCGTCTTCTCGGTCGCATAACCGAGAAATGCAAGTTCAACTTGAGGAAATTATCCATACTGTGTGGAAGGATTATATTAAAGACTAGTATACTGCAATTTATGTTCAATTTTTTATTAAATTAAAGTTAGATGAAACAATTACTTAAGTGGAGAACAAATAGCTTTGTAATAATTTATTTATGCGATTTTATAAATTTTTATTTATTTGATAAGATTAAATAAACAGATGGAGCTATTTTAATAGTTTTACAACTTATGAGATATTTATATTTATGAGAAAATATGAAACACAAAAATTCCATACTGCATGTTCAAACAAAACATTAATTTCATCTCATAATTTCTTATCATGATACCATATCGCATGACGAAACGTGCCCTAAATGGACGTGGAAATGTGTCTTTTAAGTAAAATGTCCGTACATTATTATTACTATTTGTTGAATAAATTCTTCTTACAAAGGTCTTTTCATGGCCTATAGGACAGGAGGACTCCCTAATGAAATTTGAACTTAATCATTTAAAGAAAATGTGAAATAAATACGAATATTCGTTCATCAAATCAATAAATACATAAATTATACAAACTACTACGTATATAATTAACAAAATATAATTTATTTTTGCATTTTCGATCAAATATGTAACTTGCCCTTTAAAATTTAAATATAGGGACACGACCAAATCGTTTAAACCGACAGTTTGGTAAAAGTACAAAACAAGGTTATAAGAAGATTATTGGGCCTATGAGGTGAAGTTGGGCCTGGGCCCTAGTGGTAGATGTCTGTTGAATGGGAGCATTTATGAATTAATGTGGGCCCTTTAACAGCAACACCGACAAAATAAAGGTAATTTTGTCGTCCATCAAAAAAATAATCGATATAATATTTCGTATGAAAAAAATAATTATTTATGCTCGTAACAATTTTGATCTTTTAAATTTTATCACAAACTAAAAAAAATGATTTCTTAAATATACACTCAATTATTTTAATTTTTTAACTTTGCCAAAGTTTAATATTTTTAGTTTTTAAATTTTTTTGTCAAACTTTGCATATTAAAAGAAAAATTATAAAGTAATGGTAAGTCCTAGAATATGCGATATAAAATACTACACTAGAAACTAAATATAATTAGCAGAAATTATTATACCTAAAAAAAACTACATTCTACTTTAAAATGAATTAGAAATCACAAAAACTATGAATATTTATAACTACTAAAAACAAGTGAAATATTAACGGGCGGAAATTAAGGGATACTATTAGAGAGTCAATGGTTTTTTTAATAATTTATTTCAGAAAAACGATTGACTAAACTTGTCGGTTATTTTCGCGTAAATATTATGATTATTTTTTAGCGATTTTAAATAAAAATAAGAATTTGTCTGTTTTTCCTTTTTATTTATTTATTGTGAAATTATCGGACGAATGTAAATTTTTAAAAGTACGAAATTATAGTTGAACAGTATAAATAAAAGCAATAAAAAAATTTATTTTCATATCAAATTTTATGGGAGACTAACATATTTTTACCTAGTTGATTGAGTTCCTCAAATTTTTGTGTTTGAAAAATTATTTTCTAACGTTATGAAGTTGATCATTTTTCCTCAATTATCCCCCACTATTTCATATAATTTTTTTTTTTTTGGAATATATACCTTAAATTGTAAATTCTCACTATCTTTTTTTCACAACTTCCCTCAAAATTCTCAACATATAAAGTTCGATAAATATTTTTTCAGAGATTAAAGTGTTGACTTTTGCAAACTTAAAAGGATCAAAACGGTTAAATGTGTACTTAAAAATATTATTTTTACTAGCTTGTGGTAAGACTATTAAGTGTATATTCAAGATACAATTTTTGTCATTTTCTTTAAAATAGTGTAATGTATTTGACTAGCAAATGCATAATAATCCAATTAAATGTGTAATAATCACGACAAAAGAGGCACAACCACTTTAATAAATGAAAAAATCTTGGAAGTTAACCCACCTCAATGGTCGATCTTCGATATTTATTTTTTAAAATAATTTAATTTTTAATTTTCATTTTTAAATATTAAATTTATGTCTAATGGAGTACAAATTCTTAATATATAAATATTATAATGTAAAAATATAAATTCATGCTCTATGAAAAAATTATTTATTTTAAGGGTTAAAAATTAAAGATCGACAAACTTACTCTTATCTTAGTAAAAATTAAAACTTATGTCTAGCACAATTAAAGTCGAATTGAATAACAAATACAATGAGGGCATCACTAAAGATAAATGACGATAGTCAAAGCAATGTCGTACAACATTATTCGTCTAAAATTTTCTATCAACATCCATAAAATTGATGTACTAACACAAAATATAAAAATTAAATGTATTTTATTTAAAATAAAGCAATTCTACATGTGTCATGTGTTAGTATGATATAATTGAGATCTTTTATAATTGTCAAAGTCATAACTCTATTATACGAAAATTTATTAGTTGAAGTTGCACAAACTATGATTATCAATTTACCTTGCTATAGAATACGAAACTGAACTTCACCGAATTAAATTGATACGGTATGGTATAATGCTTCAAAACTGAATATCAAAATTATAATTTCGAAACTTTGAAATACCGTACCATACCACACCATATTCACCCCTATAGGTCATACATATAAGGTCATAATAACTCATCATTAATTTTTATTTAAATACTTCTTCTGTCCTTAATTACTTGTCTGTTTTTCTATTTTTTAGTTATCCCTAATTACTTATTTATTTTGACAAATCATGAAAGGACAAACTTTTTTTTTTCTCTTTTCTAATAAAATACTATGAAGTATTTTTATTTCTTAATTATTTCAAAATGAACAATATAATCTTTGATAATTTAACGTTAATTTCAAAAAATAATTTTCATAAGCCATTCTTGCGTGACTAACCAAAAATTCCATTAATTTTTTCATGTTTTGAACCACTAGTACAACAACTTTTTTGCAACTTTGAAGATTTAGGTAGTAGTGGGTATGATAGTGAAAAATATGAAAAGTCTTTGTCTTTGGGGTTTCGAATTCGATTATTGGATATGCAGAAAATCACTAAATGAAAAATAAAACCAATAAAAGATGATACTTCCATCACTTTGTTCAATTTTGTGATAGCTTAAATTGTCAAATTAAAAAATGTCTTTATTTTTTAAGCATCTATAAATATATTTTTTAAACGTCCTTTAAATTTTTTAAAAAAGTGATGTTACATAAAAATCTAATATCATGTATTTTTTTTTAATTGTCTTTATTAGTGATCAATTATTACATGCGTATAATAATATATGGCATTTAAATCTTATTTGGTTGCTGTAGAATTGAAAAATACTAAAAAATTATGTAACTCTAAATCTCAATATTTTATAATCTTTCCACGTTCTTAACGGTTAATTATTCTTATAAATAAACGTCATAGAAATTAATAAGAAATTATTTCTCTTTGCTTTTTTTACATTTTTTTATTTATTATATTATTTAATATTGGTACTGTTTTAATTTAATTTTATAACAAAGTATTAACATGAGTCTCAAAAATTAAAAATAACAACACTGTTGGTATGAATTAATTTTTTACTACATTTAGACATGACTATTTAGGAGTTTTAGCCTTTTAGGTGTGATTATTTTTATTCATTTGTGTATGGTTGTGTCAGTTTGATAATTAATCAGAGAGAAAAGGTGTTTTAATATCTATAAAAACAATTCTGAAAGTGATATTTTAATCAAGGAGTAAGTTCTGATTTATTCCATCTTAAAATTTCGATAATGACTATAAAGTTTTGTCCTAAATTAATAATTTTTGAGTTATGCTTGTATAATTATCAGCAAGATAATCTATCTAATTGATTAGTTCATGTTAATACTGCTCTATAATTGTAAATGTTTCGTTGATAATATTTATTTTCCTCTCTTAATTAAAAAGTGGTATTATTATTAAAGGTTTGAGGTGAATCTCATTATATTTTTCGCTTTAATGTCAACAATGAAGGGTAAGACAATAGATTTAACTCAATCGCATCAAGGAAAAAATATAAACTTGGGTTTTAGTGTGTCAGGATGATAAGATGTTGGGTTCAAATTTCATTGTATGAGACTTTGATACGTAGGTTATTGTGTATTACATGTATTCTGTTGTTTTTGTTGAATGTGGAACAACTAAGATGTGTTGCAACTGATTTCAATACAAACTATAGAATTTGGAGGTTCAAATGGTGTTGAATCCATGGCCAGGGTTAGTGCCAGCGCATATACTTGTGTTTGGTATAACTTTACTTAGGGGTCAATTAGGGATGCTTGCTAAGTACCATTGTTGTTTTGGTACTCACTCCTTTGATTTCTACACTTCCGTAAGTTACAAGTTTTGATCGTGTTGATCATTCCTCCTGCATCTTGTGAGGTAGCAGCTTGTCATCCCGATAGATATCACAGATATGTCTTTCTACTATTTCAGTATTGTAGATATTCAGACTAATGTTTTCTTTCAATCTGTTGTAATACTTAGTGGTTTGTACACGCTCACCGGATTTTGGAATAGATTGTGTTACATTATGAGTTCTAAAATGCTATTTTATGTTTAGTACATTTGTTTCTTACTTCCGTTTTTAACCTTGTCGAGAGTTTTTTAGGCTAATCTATTTTGGTGGAATAATGCAGGTGTCACCACACTAGATTTTTGGATTGTGACACTGAAATCCTTTGTAGTTTACGATAGTGCATTAACTATACTGTCATTATTCAAAGTTTCAAATTATGATGACACCTACCCTAACTCTTCGATAGGTAAGTCAACCCTTCTTCAAACACAACAAATAATACTAAAGCTAAAGAAAAAAAATATAATAAAGTATAATTTGTAAAACTATTTTTATAGATATAAATATTGAATGAGAAAATTAACCCAACCTAAAGCCTAGTTTCACCAACACAAGATCTTTTAAAGAGAATACCATTGTATACTACTATTTAATTACCAAAAACATCAAAAGAATTAAGAGATTTTATATATGAATCCATACTATTACTCTTAACATAAGTAGTTCACCACTACTTTGAAAGAGACACAACCTCAGACAATAAAAAGCTTTGAGGTTTATTACTTCTAAGATTTGGATTAAAAGGATGTAACAGGGAATAGTAAGTATGAAATCACGTATACTCAATAAGAATTATAGATGGATTGATGAAGAGTTAGCAACTATATTGTAGAAAGTATGTTACGAACCCTGTCAAGTCAACACAATAATCTAATAATTCATTAAAAAAAGTATAAATAATTGCCCAGAATGATGTGATAAGTAAATGCAAAGCACAATTGAGATCGATAATCTAGAAGCATGTAATGCCCCACAACTTCTAAGCAAAGATCTAAATCATATTCTAAATGTGTATAGGTCAAAATCTAATGATTTCTAAGTTGTATATGGACGTCAAGGTTCCTTTCTAAGTATTTGAAGTATATTAGATGCGAATTAGGGTCATAAAGAACCTCTAACACCAAGCCAAGTTCAAAGCATTTCTATCGACTAAGTTTTTGCATGACTTCGTATAAGGATCAACTTCAATGTAACGACCTGATTCTATCGTTAGGGAAAAGCCAATGGGGGTCTAGGGAGATCTAGTAACGAATGAGAGACCTAATTATGTTTTTAATTATATGAGTAGATATTCAAGACATTAAAGAACCCGTACGACTTCACAGAATTGATTTTGAACGGGTAGAACTCTCGAAATTGATCATGGCGTGAATAATATTTTATGAGTGTCGTTGGTTGAATGTGTGTTGTGAAATGGGGTCTTGAAATTATTGATTTTGCTCACTAGTTTCATGCAAGCTGCTGGGGCGGGATTTCTGCTGTAGCGGGGTGAGTGCCGCCATGGCAAGGCAGACGCGACTTAAAGTCGTAAATAAACATAAAAACATTTATTATGCACTTTTCGACTTCGAGAGCTAAGGAACGAATGCATGAGTCTTTTCGAAAATTTTCCACCATTTTTTAGGATTCCACTCCTCAAATTCATTTTTCGATCCGTAAAACCTATTTTCTTGGGTTATTATCGATGGGGGAGGGTTTTGATATGAAAATTATGATAGAAAAACCCTAATATGGGTATGGGGATCATGGGTTTGGTCTAGGGTTGTTGAGTTCGTTATAATCCAGATAATTAGACCTTTGATTGTTGATCCTTGCATATAAATTGTTGTTTGTAGACCTAGAACAAGCGACAAGAATTCAAAAATGAAAGATTCAAATGTCTTAGGGGATTCATGCTTTGATTTGAGATATATGATGGTTGTGATTCTTTGATTGTGTGATGTATGTTTATTCTTGTTTCATTATGATCATATATGCATGCGAATGTTGCATTATTGATCACACTTGTTGTAAACGAGATAGATGAATAATTATATGTCATGAATCACTTCTTGATTGTATGATGTTGAGAATATACTTGTGATTGTGGTGTGTTAAATGGATCGATTGCCATGTTCCGGCATAATTAATTGGGAATTGGTTTCCACGTTCTGGCATAACTAATTGGGATCAGTTTCCACGTTTCTACATGACTAATTGGGATCAGTTGTCACATTTTGGCATAAACATTAAATCGGGTACCACATTTCGATATGCTAACAGTTTAGGTTTGGGTTCAATGAGAGGACTAACTACTTGACTGTCACACCTTGGACGTGGCCGGTACTCGAAGACCATTGCTCGCCTGGAGCGAACCATTGGCTTGACTTACTTACTCAGGAGAAGACTTAAACACAAGAGATAACTCAATAAATAACTTAAAAGTAATACTTAGCCAAAATGGCAACTCTATGTCTTAATCGGTTACAGGTGAAATGAAAAGACCAAAGAATATAACACTATCTGTCTATGGAGCCTCTAAAATAAAAAGGGATGTTGGGACATGACCCGAAATCATCCTAACAACTGAAAACTAAAAACAAATAACTGAATGATAAAGATGTTCTCCAGAATGAAGGGAGGCTCACCAACTGACTCTGAGCTGCTCACTGGGTTAACGACACGCCGGATGCTATCCTAGTTACCTGCGTCTGCATCATGATATGATGCAGGCCAACTAGAATTAGTACATTGAATATACAAGTATGCGAGTTGGATTGCTAAAATAACATAGGCTTGAAAGAGAGTGTGAAAGAAACACGTATCTTGACTCTTCTTAACTCATGAATACTTAACTAAACTCATTTCATTATAAAGTAGTTTAAAACAGGTACAATATAAAAAAAGTAAACTGTTTAAAATATAATGTCAACTCATAATCATAATAAAAGTTATATCATGCTTTCTCTCAAAGTCTACTCGTGCAATATGTTAATGGAGTCTCATACCCCTATTCATACTAAGCAGAAGCTCTTGAGTAACCATGCAGTTACTATTGTGGGAGTTTCTCTAACCAAAAACAATCACTTAAGATCTATAGTGATGATAACACACTTTACCTCGCGTTGCCAAGGACCGACATATACCTTGCCATCAAAATAGAAAGCTAACTTAACTTAGTGGATCCACTAGCTTAATTTACACGATTATCTAAAAAGTATGACAAGTTAATACTCATGATGGCTACATGGTTTTCATGGAGACGTGAATTAATATGAACTCTCATCCCCACATCGATGCTCAATACTACTCCCAAAAATATACTTAGCTCACGTGTTTTGAAAGCAACTTATTTTCTTGGGTTGAGATAATTGCTCAACACTTAGCTTTAGAAAGCTCTGTTGGAATCAATGTTTCCTTTTCTTGCTCAAAACTCTTTTGGAAATCTTTGTTTCCTCTTAACTTAAATGTGAAAACATTTATAGACTCTTAGAGAATACTTAGTTCCCTTATAACTTTTGAGAAATGAACTCATATCTTTACTCTTTGCTTAGCTTGAAACTTGAATCTTAAATCAACTTTTAAGGAATACTTTGTTTCCTTATATTTCTTTGAAGGAAGAACTTCAACTCTTTACTCTTTACTTAACTTGAAACTTGAGTCTTAAAATAAATTTAAAACGTTTATTAAAAACTCTTGAAAACTTTGATTTGACTTGCTTCTAACTTCTAGACTTGACTCTTAATTTCTTTGACTTTGATCTTAAATTTCCTTGAATTAGATTATGGACTCAAGATTCATAATCTCATGTTTATGGATGATTTCATGATATTTAGATGTACCTTAGAGTGTTAGAATCAACTAGGAAACGTAAGGTACATCACTTAGAAAGTAGCTCGAAAAGATAGGGGAAGATGGGGTGAATTGGCATCCTTGGTGCTCTGAGAGGCGCTGGGTACCAGGACCCAAACTTCAGAGGCCAAGTTTGGGCACTCTGTCTGGCGTGGCGCCCCAAGGCCGTACGGACAAATATCGTCCTATAGGGCTACGAGAGCTAGGCGCCCCAAGGCCCTACAGACAGACATTCATAACTTTTCTACTCCATTTTTCATCTCTAAACCCTCTAAACTTCCATGGTTCTTTCCCTAACACTTAGAATCATTAGTGTTACACCAGAGCCTACACCCTGTACGTGGCCGACACTCAAAGACCATTGCTGGCCCCCAAGCGAACCCTTGGTCTGACTTACTTAACTCAGCGGAAGACTTAACTTAACTCAATTAAGAAATAGAGCACATTTAAAAGAAATACTTAATATAATAATTTGGCCAAAATGACAATTAAGTCTCAACGCTTGAACATATGAAGTTATAAAACAAAAGAGACACTAAAATTGAACTACTAATGTCTATCTGTCTATGAAGCCTTTAATAACTTAGATGGATGTCGGGACAGACTCCACAACATCCTAATGAACTAATCTAGAATAAAACAAATAAATGGATGTCTTCGGAATGCGAGGAGGCTTACCAAGTGACTGTGGAGTGCTCAACTGGATCAACGGTGCGCTGCGTGCTGATCATGGTTACCTGCGTCTGCATCATAAAATGATGCAGGCCAACTTGCATCAGTACATTGAATGTACGAGTATGCGAGTTGGAATACTAAACAACAACTTAAGCTTGAGGGGATTAAGATGAACTACTTGACTCTGCTCAACTCAAGAATATGCTTAACTCAGTGGATCCACTAGCTTAAATTATGTGATCATCTAAAAAGTATGACCCGTTAAGACCCATGATGGCTTCATGGTTTACATGGAGACTTGAGTTAATATGAACTCTCATCCCCACATCTGTGCTCAATACTACTCCCACAATATACTTTAGCTCATGCTTTTAACAAAACTTCCTTCCTTTGGATTGAGATAATTTAAACCTTTAGCTTTTTTAAAAAGCTACTTTTGGAATCAATGTTCCCTTTTTTGTCAAAACTCTTTTGGAACTCTTAGTTTTCTTTTTAACTTAAATGTGAAGACATTTATAAACCTTTAGGGAATACTTAGTTCCCTTATAGCTTTTGACTGAACTCAACTTTTGTTCTTTACTTAACTTGAAATTTAACTCTTTAAAATAAAAAGTTCTCTTATAACTTTTGAGAAATGAACTCAACTCTTGCTCTTTACTTAACTTGAAACTTAACTCTTAACTTCTTTGACTTTGATCTTAGCTTTCCTTGAATTGGAGTATGGTTTCAAGGATCATGATCTCATGTGTATTGATAATTTCATAATGTTTAGATGTACTTTAGAGTGTTGGAATCAACTGGAATGATAGGTACATCACTTAGGACTAGTACAAAAATATAGGGAAAGATAGGGGTCTTGGCGCTCTGAGAGGCGCGGAGCGTCAGAACCTGTCGGACAGACTCTGGTCTGAAAAGCTCTGGCTAGCGCGGCGCGCCAGGTCTGTTAGACAGAACCTGCCCTGAGGGGCTCTGATAGGCGCGGTGCCCCATGGGTTGTCTGTTAGGACCTCCGACTTTTCTTCTCCATTTTTCATCTCTAGACCTCCTAAACTTCCATGGATCCCGCCCCAAACACTTAGGATCACTAAATACCTCATTACCCAATGGATTAGACCCCAAAACTATCCGAAAACATGAATCAAATCTACTAGAGATCAACTACAATTCAACCAACAAGAATTTCACAATTTTTCATCAAGAATTTCCATGTTCATCATTCAAATAAACTCTAACTTACTGAATAGAATCAAATTGGGGTGTGAGTGAAGGGACCCAACATAGAATGATCTCGCATACCTTAATAAGGATCACCCCGACAAAATCCACGCGATGATCTTGGCGTTCCTCAAAGAATTCTTGATCTTCTCTTTTTTTCTTCTTTTCTCCCAAGCCCTAAACGTTCTTAATTTTGTTAAAACTTAATTGGGACTTGGTTTTACACCTAATAAACCCTTAAAATGAATTAAGAAATACTAGGGTGAAAAGAAAACTTTACCCTTACTAAAATCCAGATTAGACTTTCTTCAGTCCAATAGCCAACTTTCGAAAGACATATCTCCCTCACACGACATCTTTTTTGTGCAAACTTAGTGGCGTTGGAAAGATATTCCCAAGTTCTTTTCAACCATATGGAGAAATTTTCCAAACTCCACCTATGTTGAAAGTTATGACCATTTGAAAATGACCAAAATTCACTTTTGAAAACTGGAAATTTCCAGATTTTCGTGCTTGTTCCCAAAAATGATTATTCTTGGTTTCTTAAATTATTCTTAATTAATTCAAGTTACGAAATGTTACAATTAGTACCCTCAATACCCAATAAAATTTAACTCAAAAAATAACCTAGAAACACGAATCAAATCAACACTAGGCATCCAACAACTCAACCAACAAGAATTCAACAATGTTTTTCAAGAACTTCACTTTTTGTCATTCAACCAACTCGAAAATCATTGAAGGGAAACAAGTTTCGTGTGTTGGTGAACTGACCCAACACTAAAAGATCTCACATACCTTATAGGGATCACCCCGACGAATTTCGACGATCTTGATTCCATTTCTCCTCTTTTCTCTTCTCTCAAAACCCTAACTCTTTTAGTAAAAGTGTAAACTGAATCCTATTAGCTTAGAGCCTAAGAATATTATCAAAAATGAATTAATTAGATTGGGTAAGGAAAACACCAAAACATCCTTTAAAATTCCAGATTTGGACATTTCTTTAATCTGACAACCCAACTTCTAATGGGCATATCTCACTCATATGATATCAAAATTGCGCAAACTCAGAAGCGTTAGAAAGATTGTTCCAAGGGATTTCCAACCATATCTAGAACTATACCTAATTTATCCTGATCTAGGAGTTATGACCTTTTGAAGTTGACAAAAAAAACTTATTTTTTCCTAACTTAAAAAAATTTCCAGATTTTAATTATTTCCAAAACTGACTATTTCAACTTCTAAAGTTCTTCCTAGATATTTCAATTTGCGAGATGTTACATTGACATAATTGTGTGCCTTGAGAATTATGAAATTGTACGTTGTTCATAAATATTGAAAATCTTGTATGTGTTCGGTATATGGATGTGATTATATTGTTGTAATGACTTATGCATGTTGCACCTAATGGGATAACATGTGATCCTACCAATACATTGTGTTTGTATACTGATACTGTACTTGTTCTTTCTTTGTTGTACAGGGCATCTTCATCTGGTTACTAGTAGACCTCCGCTAGAAGACTATTTAGTATGACCGGATTCAAGGGTGAGTCAGTTCTTTTGGGCTGCCATGGACTTTCTTCTTTAAGTCCACTCTTTTTGGACTGATACTATTTCTTTAAGGTGTTGTTAGTTTTGGGGTTGTACCCCTTACTCTGAGACTTGTCGTTAGTAGACTTTTGGTACAATAACTTTCAGGTTCTAGGGGTTGTTCTTCTGCATTAGTTTGGTTAGTTATTTGTTTAAACCTTTGGAGTATATGAGAATTCCATATTTTTATTGTCATTTAATCCTGCTTTCATATCTTTAAATGCCTTAGTTTTTATAAAATTTGTTTGTTTGGATTGTAGTAATGGTTCTCCCACTAGAGAGGTAGTCTGGGTACCAATAACGACGGTCTGGGTCGTGACATTCAACTATTTATATCTCTTAGAATATGAATAGTTAGGTTACTGATAATATCAAATTAAAGGTCTGCGAGTCTTCTTTCCAATGTCGTCAATATGAGTTTGCAAAAAAATGTTATTACTGATTTTTATCAGAGACGTTACCTACTCCGCGATCAAATATATTTCATAGAGAGAAATTGAACCTCACTGTCCACTTGAATATAATTTCATCTTCCATCCCCATTGCAGCGAGCCAACGTGGATCCAGGCTCCATATATTTTTAGGATATTTTATCCTTAAACCTTTGGGGAGTTACCTAAACGGCCCTTAATGTGTAGGGAATCAAAAGTTTTCATTATTAAATCCTATGATTCACTTATGAACTTCAACTCTTCGAGAACACTCCAAGAAACATCCAGTTAGGGTTCTCTTTCAAGATTCTTCATCAAGATACGTCTTTCTTCAATAATTTCAAGTTTTCCAACTCAAATTCCTTCATCTATTCATGGATCATTAATATAAATCCTATCTCTTGACCATAGGAATTTCAAGATTTTTTTTTTCAAGAATTTCAATGATAGAATTCTTGATCGTTCTTCTACAATTTAAGAACCTTCATTAAGATTTGTGGAACATTTAAAGTATGTAGAACTCTGATAAGGATCTCCTTTCAACCTCATTTCCCAAATTCCTCAGTTTTCATGATTTAATTTATAGCTAGGGTTTATAAATTCACTTTCAAACACCATTTTAATGTTCCAGTTGCATGGTTTTTAAATTACTTATTCATTATTATGAATTTTGACTGTTGTATTTCTCTTTTATGTTCCTTATTAGTTCTTGACATGATTTTATCTATGATTCTTGAAACTTATATTTTAAAGTATGATTTTAGAGTCTTTATGCTATTATGAAAGTTATTTTGAGAATATACATGTCACGCATACTCTAGAATCTCTCTAGAAAGATCCTCATTAGCACCTCTGAAAGAGAAAATCTCATCTATAACCTGTTTCTACCTCTAAATAGTGTACTTAAGCTCTTCTAATCATTTTGACTTCTTGATTTGGAGGTCAGACAACTCTGAAAGTAATAGTTCATTTTCCATAAGAAGAGTATTTTTCTCCAAAGTAAATCGGGCTTTGGTATTATGATGCTCTCTGTCTCTCTATAGTTTCAGTTTACTCATTCAGACGGTCAAGCTCGGACACCAAGGTTGTTTTCTCCTTCTCTAAATGAGGAAGAACTTTCGAGAGAATAATATTATGACCCTATAAAAACATAAATATAGATGTCATAAGATTAAGTAGGAAAGCCAAATATTAAACAATAGTCGAAGAAAGCAACTCACCCAAACACAAAACTAAATGGCCTCGTAGAGAAGGATTAAAGTAGGTGGATTCCGCAAAAGTCTTTTGTGCTCATATAAGACTAGGGAGTTACCAGATAGGCTATCTTTTGGGCTCAGAAAAGGGCGAGGGGGGGGGGGGTATCTCTTGGGTCAGAAAAGAGGGGAGGCAGGACCTTGGGCTTCAAAAGGCCCAAGGATCTCTTGCAGGATCCCTCTGGAAAAGATCTGTCAAAACTGTCTAAGGGCCCGTTTGGATGGGCTTAATAAAAGCAGCTTTAAAAAAGTACTTTTGAAAGTGCTGAAACTTATTTTTAAAATAAGCAATTACGTGTTTGGATAAAAGTGTTGAAGTTGCTATGTCAAACGTGAAAAGGGAAAAATGGAAGAAAGAGATGTTAGGGTTATGTTGTAATTTGGAGATTGTATAAAAATATTAAGGGCAAAAAGATAAAAATGTGGTCAACTTAAAACAGCTTATAAGCTAAAAAAAAAAAGCACATCTACCCCAGCTTTTAACTTTTGGCTTAAAATAAGTTTTTTTAACTTAAAATAAGTTATTTTGAGTATTACCAAACAACTAAATAAGTCAAAAATCAGCTTTTAAGCTGAGCAAAACAGGCTCTAAGACTATAAGTTCTTTCTTCTCATCGTCTTTGCTCTTATTTAGGCATGGGGTATAGCGGTTTTAGAGATAAAAAATTGCAAGTTAAGCTAAAACATACGTCTTATCTCAAATAAATTCAATTATGCCATACATAAATAGTTACTCTCTCCGTCCACTTTTATTTATCATGTTGTGCTTTTCGAAAATCAATTTGACTAATTTTTAAAGTTCAATTAGATTACATTAATTCAATATTTTAAAAAAATAATTATATATTTAAAAACTATATGAAAAGTATAATTTTTTATATATTAATATAATGACAAAATACATCCTAAAATATTTATTAAAATTTTTATAGTTTGATTTTAAAAATAAAAATTACGACAGAATGAATAGATTATATTTGCAGAAAAGAAAAATTCTGTCAAATTGATGCAATAATTTTCACACTTGAAACGTGAGGTTTATGCCTAATTAATTAATTGCCAGGAACTTCACTTAGCTGTGAAGAAGTACATGTTAAATTGGGATGTACACGTGGAAACTTTGTGATGTATCTGCTTTTAACACTTAAAACTTTTTGACTTTGCAAATCCACCCTAATCTACCAATTTAAAGACAAAAAAGGAAAATCATTTTTAAATAGATTTAAAAAATTGTTAGAGTTTGACCCACTATAGATACTTGAACATGTAACTTTTCTTTTAAATATGTATTAAAAAAAAATTATTTTCAAAGTATGAGATAGGCAAAAATATGTAGTCAAATAACTACTAAAATCCTCAAATAGTAACCTATAATCTAATCAGATGAGTAGTCCCAAATTTAAAACTAGCATCTAACTCAAAAACCCAAATTAGGTTCTAGATATTTGAAAAATAAAAATTATAATAATATAAATGGAAATAAAGAGACACTTGATAACCAAAAGATTGTAATAGAATTTATCCCTTAGGGCAAGAAAAAGGACAAAGCATGAACAAAAGCAATAATAGTTTATAAATATGAGAAACAAACAATATGAGTATATTAAAACCAAAAAATAAATAAAAGATACCTAGCTAGCTCGTTAAAGAAAAGGCATATTCTCTTGCTAATAATATTATATTTATATAAAATATAATATTAATTTTTTAATATTACATTAAACAACATATTACAATCACCTATATGAATGCTAATTTAAATCATGTGTAGGCATATTTAAATTTGCTATGGTAGATACAAGTATATATCTAATAGGAGTAAAAAGCTGAAAATTATTTATTCATAATCTTAATAAATTTTCGATTTGTTTACGCAGTTCTCAACTACATTCTATTACATTAAAATAGGTTTAAAAAAAAAGACTTGATTAATAAATATGTTCTAGAATTTGAGTTCATCTGGCATCTATATTCTTTAACTTTAGATGTACATAAATATGCAAAACTTGTACAGTATAGAACAAGTAAACATATGTTTAATTAAATTTAAAATGTTTTTATTGTTTTTTATATTAACATAATTAGATGGAAATAAATCAAAATAACCAATTTAAACTTAAAAAATAACCTTATATAAATTTTATATCTTTTTAACAATCAAGTCACTCTTACTAAGAGGTTTTATTTTCTGATTTAGAATTCTTAAAATTTCTAAATGAAAATTAGCTGGATACAACAATGAGAGATGACATCAATAAAAAGTTATAATTTAAGCTAAAAACAAAGAAGGAATGGCATCATCTTTCTCCTAGTCCAAAATATCTTTTGTATACATATGAAGTAGAAAGTGACAAAGTAGAAAATTGTAGTTTGGTATAATGACAAACTTTTGGAGGGGAAAAGTTTATTCTTTCCAAACAAAGTAGCAATTCAACTATATTCAAATGTTTAAAAGTAAAGAAAACTAAACAAATTGACTTGTATTAGTTTTAAGGCTTTTAGACCACATTTCTTGCCATATATGTCATTTGGGAATATAAACCAAAATAATTTATCTATATATTATACATTATATTTATTAATAGTAGAAAGACCTTAAGCTAAAATTGAATTATTAAAATATTCTTATTATTTAACTAAATATTCCATATAACACTTCAATCAAAGATATATATATATATATTGAAAGAAATGGTTTGAACTTTGAAGCATCTGTTGAAATATATAATTAAGTCTTTTAGATATAGAAGCCTTAAAACCCTTTGATTTATTGAAATATTTGGGGTCGACCAATCATATATAGGGACTTTTTATTTTGTGTTTTCTAATAAGATTTTAACAAGGCACATTTATATGTTAATGGACATCAGAAAAAGTATTGTAAAATATATTTACTTTAAATGTTCACTAGAAAATGTAGTTAAATCCTACTACTTATCTTCATTACTTACATTTATTATGAAGATAACCTCCAATATTCATCACTATTATTTTGTAATCTCACACCTTCATAATCTTCTTCATTATCTGAAATCTCAATGGTTAATACCATCATAATACTTTATATGCCTATAACAATTCATATTATATTAGTACTTGTTTGTTCATGTTTTATAACAAGATCTGATTTAATTTTGTTCTCTCAAACAATGTTTATTTTTGATAGAAGTAGATTGAAGGTCCTAATTAAATGGCTGTAATTTTAAATTAAGGTGAGGAATAATAGATATGAAATTAAGCAATAATATCACAAGATTTTACTTTATGAAAACTTGAGGAAAGATAAAAATTGGAAGTCGTTATATTGAATAAAGGAAATTCTAAAAGTGTGGCATGCAAAATTTTGACAAAGAGAGAGATATCAAATATGTCTTAATAACGCATTTAAATTTTATAGCTAAATAATAAAATTTATTATAAATTTTATCCAGTAATGAATTAGTGATAACTCATCAAAATCTATGGTTAACAATAATTTATTTAGCAACAAATTCAAAATTTATAATTAATTTTTATTTATTATTATATTTCTTACACAACGGTATAAGGATAATCAATAGTAGATTTGACTATAATGTCACACATGTGAAAATTAAAATCAGTAAATTTACTACAAAACATGTATTTATATAAATAATGAATTCAGCTTTTACCCCCTTAAAAGTGAAGGATATAATTGTCATGATTTAAAAACGGACATGATAACACTAAACCTAAAATTCAATAAAGACAAGTCAACCTAAAATCTAAAACATAACGGATAAATGTTAAAGTAAAACAGAATAAAATGATATCATAATCTCAACAACATGAATAACTTAGTCCAACTTAAACCCTATGATTGTCACGTGTACAAGCCTCTAATATATTACAATTGATTAAGAAAAAATAGGCTTAAGTCATCTGCAGCCACTCAAAGTTGTCCGCATAATTCATTTAGACACCTCAACTAATCTTTGTGCCAATTGAACACTTTATTTGTTCAAAAGTCATTCCTATTAGACACAAAATGCTGACATGGCAAAAAACGTGTAATTCACTTTCCTTGAGCGCGTTAATTTATTAAAAATAATATTTTTCCTTTTTTTTTTCTTAATTTATACCCCTAAGTTAATTTTAAAAAATATTAATTAACAAAAAAGAAGAAGGAGAGTTATTCTTTCACCATTTTTATCTCTCTTTTTTACACAGCACACCACACTCCCTCCACCTCTCTTTTTCTCACCCTCATTGTTCTTTCCCGTTTTCATTTTTTTTCTTATATTGATTTTCGTCAAATATCTCGAAGAAATTTCATTTACAATGATAAAAAAAATATGAATAGATTTTTTTAGGCAAAAGTTTGTTATTTTTTTTCAATTCTAATAAATAATTTCTAATGTACAAAAGATGAAGACAATGAGTGAAAATTTTTAATGCTATCGAAATGAAATAGAATGCATATTTAGCTTGAATAGACAACAATGGTGTGTCATTGTAGCCCCATGGAAGAGAAGAAAGAGATGGAGCGACACCAACTCCATGGAAAATCAGAAATGGGTATTTCTGAAGGAGGAGGAAAGTGGGGAGGGTGGAGGCTTTAATTAAAAATAGATTTTTTTTTAAATTTTTTTAAATACTTTATGAATTAATTATATAGAGGTTTTAAAAAAAATTAAATGTAATGCCACGTGTCATCATATTACTGGTAAAATTAATATGAATTCACGTTTGAGATACACGCGTTTTTATTTTTCAATTGATTGTCAGTTTGTGTCAAATAGGTATAAATTTTTTAAGGTTTAAGTGTTCAATAGGTACATTCCTTAGTTGAGGTGTTTAAGTGAAATATGAGGACAACTTTAAGTGGCTATGGATGACTTAGGCCAAAAAAATTTAAGTTTTAATGTCATTGTTTCTAGAATAGAACAAGATCATACAAAATAGTAAAAGCATCTACAAAGACAAAAAACAACTACCTTACAACTATCCACAATAAGTCTTGGACTAAGAAGGGAAAAAGGACTAATCACAACGATTCAAACTCCTAACCTACATAAGTGTAGAAATAAGAGAGTGAATACCAAACAATACGGTACTCAGCAAGCGAACTACTAACACAAAGTCAACCAATATAGAATACATGTACTCCCAACACTCAAAATAAACCTCCACAATATAACCAACACAAAATCAGTCCAACCTAATAGTTCATACTTTATAGCACATACAAATATAACAACAATTCAACGAATATGGGTCACCAACACAAAAGTTCATAATCATCATCCACAAGTTCCACAACAAGCACTCACAAAATTTCTAAATGGTAATTATGTGTAATGCAATGAAATGAAATGTTAAGTATAATGATACATGTGTTTCCGACATTACAAATCCATTGAGACTCATGCCAGAACCCATGGGGATGCACAAGGTCCATACATTCGCCGAAATCATTTCCCATTGACATCGTCAAAATCATTTCACATAAGCATTGTCAGAATCATTAACCATGTGCATAATCACAATAGATCACATCACAGTGTTCCAGAACCAATGCAAATAGGCATGTTCACCTAATAACGAGGAGATGACAATTTCCATATGAAACACACAATTCATCACAACACAATACATCATTAATAATAAGTCAATATAACATTTCACGTCACCCATAAAATATCACAACTCAATAGATCAACAAGTTACCTTTTATTACATCTTTTTATCATTGAAATCATTCAATATGAACAAGTAGGGTTGAAAATATTTCGGTTCAAACCAAAAATCAAACATATATTTTTTTTTAAATTTTGGTTTCAGTTTTTTGATTTATTCTGTTGATTTCAGTTTAATATATAAAATTTTGGTTATTTAGTTCAATTTTTATTTTTATCAAATTAAATTCGATTAAATAAAAATCAAATTTAATAACATTGTTGCCTACTTTCAAGATCCCTTGAACCTAATAAATAGGTTGAGCCCAATATCATTATATCAATGTGTCCAATTAAGTGAGAATAAGAATGACCTAAACACAAATATCATTTTTTCAAACACATTTAGCGAATATTGAAATTCAATTCTTGCTAGGACCGAAAATAAGCAGGAGATTTGACTTGTTTCCCTAAGATTTTAGCTAAAATTTTAGAATTTTTACATTGACAAGTAAGGACATCTTTTTTGCTATGTCATTGACACCAGATTCCATGTTATATCTTACATGGTCTATGTCAGATTAATGTTAGAAGTTTCATAATAATGAACTAAGGTTGCTTTCAAAGTATCTCACAAGTGTTTTAAAGATGTTAGGCTTGTATTGACCATGATTATGACTTATATTTTCTAACCTTTTATCTTATGATTTATCTTGGTCATTGCATGTCATGTAAAGTTTTTAAGCATGATTTCATAACTCTTATGCAATGCTATCATACTTAGTACATTTCATGTACTAATGCATACTTGTACAACATTGTTTTATTAATGTAGGGTCTGACGCGCTTACCTCTCATACTCGTGGCTAGTTGATCTCTTGGATACTCAAAGATTGGCGAGTTAGGATCGAGACACTTTTGCATTGCCTTTTTAATTCAGTTTTTAGATATTTGTTTGTAGTGTATGAGTTAAGTCTCAACCACTTTTATTTAATAGATGACTTGTTGAGAGTATATTACACTTCTGCTTTGTTATCTCTTTTATGACATTAGACTATTTTTTAAAAAAAAAATATTTCTATTATCTTGATGATGTATGTTAAGTGGTTTGTGTACGACCTTACGAGGTTCTATAAGCGATGTTATGCATAGGCTATACTTTAAATCATGACAATGTGATTGAGGAAGTGCTCTTATAGAATTGTTTGAGTGAAGTTTTGGCTTTGAGGTATGGCTATCTCTCATTAAAATTGAGATGAGTAATTAACCTTTCTTAGGAAGTCAACTCTGAAATGAGTAGGAGTATGAATCTTAGAAATTGGTATGTGTCCACCTCTTTCTTAGTTCATATGATGTCTATTTGTGATGCTCTTAGCATACGTGAAGGCTTGTGCGTTAACTTTATTTGTTACTGAAACTTGTGATATTTAAGTGAGACTTTTTTGCGTGCAGGTGAAAGTGTTACATAGTTTATACTTAATTAGTCTAACCTACTGAGTAAATGTAGATTGTACTCACCCTTACTTTTGTTATCCTTTTTTTTATGCAGATTCTAGTCAAAGGTGATCTTCGTAGTTGCTAATTAAATCGAGCATATATTGTTCTTATGGAGTTGTAGTGAGATCTTGCTTTTCGGATCGTCATTGTTTCTCATCTATAATTTACCGTCTTTAGTTTCCCTCCAAAGACTTGAGATGTATTTCAGAATCTAAAAATGTATTAGATGATCTTTGTAATTGTACTATCAGACTTTGAAATTTTCTTTTCTTTTTTGTTTCTTATTGGTTGTGGCCTGTGTTAGGGTTTTGTCCTGATTTTCTTACCATAATTTAATGTTTATTTTCTTTAGAGAAAAGACAAAACATTACCATAAATCATTTTACTTTTCTTGAAAGGAAAATATAATATTATTTTATATTTGATTTATTCTTTTCTTTTTAGGAAAATGTTTTGGAATAGCTAATTCTTTTCTAGTAGGGAATGTTATAGTACTCTATAAATATAGACTTGTTTCTTCCAACACAACATAACAATAGAATCCACAATGTACTCGTTTAGAGAATTTAGTTTATGGAAAGATTTTATTCTTTCTACAGTTTCAATGTTTTTCTTTCATATTAGTTTTGATTTAATAATATTTTGATCTTTAGTATTAGTTTTTATCGTCTAATTTATCAACCATATGATTTGCAAACTATAAGTTTCCGCATAATGCCATAATCACCCCTTCATATCCCCAACAGCCTGACTTCCCTTGGGGGTCTTATATGTGTATTTCTTTTGAATTACAAACCATTTTGAGATTCGCGAGATACGTGTCATCATGACCTCAACTTTTAGATCATGACACTCATAAAGTGTGAAACAAATATGTTCGAATTTAACGCCTTTTATTATATACTATAGAAAAATTACATAATAAGGTACTATACGATTTGACATACACATGGAGCGCAAGTGTGAAATAATCATTGATACAAATTGTCTATAAATCATCCTACTTGAAATCTTAAAATCATGAAAGCTAATCAATTTTTGTTATGTGAGAAGGTTTGTCACATTTTATTATGTCCTCAAATGTATTTGAAGAGAGAGGACCAAAAAAAATATTTAGCTCGAATGACTTATTAAGTATGAAACAATTAATCATATCTAAATTTGATGCATTTGTTCTTATGAAAAATTATAAAGTAATAATATATTATTTGACACACACGTGCAACACACAAATCTCCATTTTAAATCTTAAAATCATAAGAACTAGTCAATCAATCAAACTAACAACTAATACAATTTTTAGAAAAAATTGTTGTTCGTTTAAGAAGTATAGGGGGAAATGAGGAAATAAGAAAAAAAAATGTCATGATTTCATTATGTGGGAAGAATTGAGTTGTTCTATTATTATCTTCACAAGTGTTTGATTAAAAAGAGCAAAAAAAAAGGTATTTAACATAAACTACTAAGTGCGAAATAATTATATATGAATTTTACACATTTTATTGTATCCTTATATGTGTTTGAAGGACAAAAAAGTCATTTAACTTGAACTACTTATTAAGTGTGTTATAACTGTAACTAAAATAAGAGATGTCCACATTAAATATATGTTTGACGTGTACTTAAATAAACATACACCAAAGATAACAAATCCGAAACAAAATTAAAATAACTTCAAATATTAAAAACTTATAGAATAGAATAAACAAAAATAGTTATATTAATTTACCGATAAATATAATAATATCGTATAATATCTACGATCGTTATGATTTTTATTTTTTTTATAATACGTTGCTTGTTTATATAAAACTTATAATGCAAATCTTTTTTATACATATGCAGATTTTCTTTAAAAAATCTAACAATTTAATAATAAAAGCGACAATAAAATCGAAATCTTATTGATCCAAAAATTTATTTGATAGAGTGAATTAAAAAAATACATGCATTAATTTTGAGAATAATTAATACTTTTTTGGGTCTAAACAATATTTAATTATGTTCCTTTCGACAAGTTATTCGCGATACACATTAGTCAGCACATAAATATTTGCTGTAAATTCATGTATATTATATTTATTTTTAGGATTATATTTATTTTAATAATATTAATATTATTTTATAATGTAACGTACTAAATGGTTCAATGTTCACATGCAACGCACACGTGAGAAAATTATTACTAGAAAAAAATATAAGTAGAACATTCCAATTGAAATCTTAAAATCACAAAAAAGTCATCAATGAATAAAACTAACTATTTAATGTAAATTCTTTTAGAAAAAAAAGTTGTTAGAGAAAAGTCGCAATAGAAAAAAAAGGAAAAATTACATAAATTAATACATTTTAAGAAATAATTACTGATTTTAACGATACTTTTTATTTATTACCATTTATAGCAATGCTTTGTTAAATATGTAATATGTATTAAAAATGAATTATATATGCAATATATATGAATTATAATTGTTTTTTTGAAATATATCATGTTTGTTTGGTAAAAAATTGTCACATTGTATTATAAGTGTATTAAAATGTGTGATAAATGTATTATTCATCATTAAAATTTGTATTATATGTGAATAATAAATTGTTCTTTGTAATATGTATTAAACTTGTATTATAAATGAATTAAAAATAATCAAGTGAAGTAAAAATATTATTGCTATAAATGATAATATTTTTTTTATTATAATATATTTATGTAAGTTTTCCAAAAAAAAAATAAGGAAAGGAAAAAAGAAAAAAAGGCATCATGATTTGTCATATAAGAGGATTTGATACGTTCTAAAAAAAATTTATATGAACGAAAAAAAGGTTATTTAACTGAATTGCTCATTAAGTGTAAGAAAAAGGTTATTTAACTGAATTGCTCATTAAGTGTAAGATAACTATATTTGAATTTGACATGTTGCAATATAATTGCATACGTATTTTAAAAGGATGAATTAAAAATGCATTTAACTTGGCTTGTTTATGAAGTGTTAAATCATTGTATTTGAATTTAGAGTAATTTATTGTATCATGTAAAAAAATTATATAGTGAAATACTCGGTAATTTGACATACACATGTACCACAGATGTGAAGAAATTAATTATAAAAAATGTATGTGTAAATCATTGAAATCTTAAAATCATAAAAACTAACAAATAATTTTAAACAAAAAACTGAGTGCAATTTTTGAAAAAAAATATTATTTGTTTAAGTAGAATGAAAAAAAAAACAAGAAAAGAAAAAAATAACAAAAGACGTCATGATTTTGTCGTGTGAGAAGACTAATTTGTTGTGTTCTATTATTATCCTCACACTTGTTTGAAGAGAAAGGGCAAAAAAATATTTAGCTTGAATTACTTATTGTAACGTTTCATTTGTTGTGAATTTACTTTTAATTGTAAAATGACCATTTTGCCCTTTCTCTTAGCATTTTCATGCTTAGTTTGTATTTAGGAAATGGTTGTTCTGGTGACTAATGTGATCAAGTGTGTCTTTGGTGATTAGACCCCATCTTAAGTTAAGAGTTCATGCTAGGACTGACTTTGGTTAATATTTTAATTTTTGAGCTTCGGATGGAAATTTCGTCAATTCTATAACGTCCACAATGTCGAGATTAAGCTAGTAGGATGGTTGATAAGGTTTTTAAGGTCTTAGATTGAGTTTTGGGCGTTTGGGGTGAGAAGTTGAATTTTAGCCTTAAAAGTGAGCAGGGAGGGTAAATTCGTCATTTGAACTTTTTTCGGAAATTCTGTGATTTTTGAGTTTGAAATGTTGGATTTAGTGAAATATAATATCTAGTTTATATTTATCGGACTCCAAATAATTTTCGAGGGTCCGCTCGGAGACTTTGATCCTTGTCTTTTCTGTTTTCTAGCGTTTGGTGTTAGGGAATCACGTTCACAGATCCCCTAGTACGTTTGCGGAGGGAGAGGTACTAGAGGCCACGCTCGTGAGAGGTTCCAACACTATCACATGTGAACAATGTTTTGCGATCACGAGTGAACAATATTTTGCAATTGCGGTACTATTCATGCGTTCGATGACGTGAGCAATTCAGTGGGACACGTTCTTGACGTACTGTCCGCGTTAACAGACTCCCAATTTCCAGACCCGACCAATTCTTTAACTTTTATCTCCCGAAAACTCTTTAAATCTTGATTTCAAAGTTGATTTTTGGAGTTTTTCTCCTAAAGTTGAAAAGTTTGTAAATCTTTGATTTGGAACTCGATTCTTGCTCGTTTTAATGAGTTTTTCAACTACAAAATGCTCTTGACTCGTAGAACATGATTTTTTCAGCTAAATTTTTTTATTTTACCCTTTCATTTTTTGAAGTGATTTTAGACCATTTTACCCTTTGATTTCAAATCCTATCAATATAGGTGTATTGGAACTCTTTACATTCTTGATAGTTGAAGATCATTCTAGTGATGTTGAGTAATACTTGTAACTATGGACAAGGTAAGAGAGGTTAACGGATAAGTCCACAAATTCAAAACAGACCATGAACCCTTCACAAAACCCTAAATAGACCGTTGAAAGGGTTCACTAGCCGTTTAAGGAGGTGGCAAACCGTTAAAGGATGGAGGTCATCTGGATGGTTTCCTATATGGGCCATACTGACCTATACAAACTATTTAGGGTCCCACATTGGTCACCGTAATCTTTTAAGTTAGGGTTATTTCGATTTTCTACCTATGTGTTTAATACCTAAATTACGTCGTTTAAACCTTATTCTACGCCCTATATAAGTGATTTAAGTCGAAACACTACTCATTCTAAATCATTCACCTAAATTAAAATTTTCCTTCAAGTTCATCCCCAAAATCCTCTCTAAGGCGAAGTAAGAAGAAGTTAAGGTTTCACTTCAAGATTCTCATTTCACCATAGATATTGTGCCTTAATAGATAAGGTATTTTAGTAACCACCTATGGGGTCCTTTCCTTTGTAGGGCTCCTCAAAGATTTTTCAAATTTCACAAATTATATATTCTCAATTCAAAGTTAGAGTTTTATTCAATTTTCATGGGTTTTTCAGTTGTAGTTCAATTACTTGTCTTCTATTTTTTTAATGCATGAATTGAAGAAATTCCATGACTTTTAGTTTAATTCATATGAATCCATATATTATCTATTACTTTAGACTATGAACACATGATAAATCTTATAATTTATGAAATGCGACTTTTACAATGAGCTAAAACTGGATTAGTTACATAATTATGACTTTTCATGGATGATAATATGAATATGATTAATGACTATTTCGTAGTATAATACTTAATATCGAGTGGGCTTTTAGGATGGAGGTTTTCGTTTAGCGTCGGTGGATTTTTAGTAGCAATCCTAAGTCATAGAAATATGTGCCACCATATAATTTATTTCAAATAGACACTAGCTAGTGGATTCACTTTAGCTAAATTTCAGGGTTTTATCTTGGCAAATAAGAATATCTTTTTCGGTATGGGATAGACACCAAATTTCATGTTATAACTCACATGATCTATGTTGGTTAAATGGTAAAAATCCACAATAATGAACTAAGGTTACTTTCAAAGTATCTCACAAGTGTTTTAAAGACGTTAAGCTTGTCTTGACCATGATTATGACTTATGTTTTCTAACCTTTTATCTTATGATTTATCTTGGTCATTGTATGTCATGTAAAATTATTTTTTAGCATGATTTCATAACTCTTATGCAGTGCTCTCATACTTAGTACATTTCATGTACTAATGCATACTTGTACCTATATTGTTTCACTTATGTAGGGTTTGACACTCCCACCTCTCATACTCGTGGCTAATTAATCTCTTGAATACTCAAAGATTGGTGAGTCCTTATATTTTGAAGATCGAGACACTTTTGCATTGATTTTTTAGTCCAGTTTTTAGATATTTGTATGTAGTGTATGAGTTACGCCTCAATCACTTTCCTTTTATGTAATATATGACTTGTTGAGACTATATTACACTTTCGTTTTGTCAACTTTTTTATGATATAAGACTCTTTCTTTGAAATCTTTATTTTAATTGTCTTGTATGGAGTATGCTAAGTTATTTGTGTATGACCTTACGAGGTTCTATACGTGATGTTATGCATAGGGTATACTTTGAGTCATGATAGTGTGGTTGAGAAAGTGCTCTAATAGAATTGTCCAAGTGAAGTTTTGTTTTTGAGGTATCCTACTTTTAGATTGAGATGAGTAATTAACCTTTCTTAGGAAGTCAACTGTGAAATGAGTAGGAGTATGAGTCTTAGAAGTTGGTATGTGTTGACCTCCTTGTTAGTTCATATGATGTCTATTTGTGATGCTTAGCATGTGTGGAGGCTCGTGTGTTAACCTTAATTGTTGTTGAAACCTGTGATATTTTGAGTGAGACTTTTTTGCGTGCAAGTGAAAGTGTTCATAGTTTATTTCTTGAATTTGGTTAGTTGCTTGTACTCAATTGGCCTAACCAATGTAGGTTGTACTCACCCTTACTTCTATTATCCTTTTTGATGCAGATCTTAATTAAGGTCATCTTCGTAGTTGCTAATTGAACCTAGCATATATTAATCTTACGAAGTTGTGGGAGATATGCTTTTCGGATTGTCATTGCTCCTCATCTATCATTCAGAGTTTTTAATTTTCCTTCAAAGACTTGAAATGTATTTCAGAATCTAAAAATATATTAGATATTCTTTATATTTGTATTATCATGTTTTGAGAATTTTGTTTTTGTTTCTCATTGGTTATGGCTTGACTCCCCTTTGGAAGTCTTATATCTGTATTTCTTACCATTTTGAGGTCGCGGGATATGTGTCATCATGACTTCAACTTTTGAATCATGACACTTATTGAGTGTGAAATAAATATGTTCGAATTTAACACATTTTATTGTATACTATAAAAAAATTACATAATAACATACTATATGATTTGACATAGATGTGCAATGCAAGTGTGAAGTATATAAATCATCCTACTTGAAATCTTAAAATAAAAAAAATCAATCAATTATAGTTTTGTTATGTGAAATGGTTTGTCACATTTTATTATATTCTCACATGTATTTGAAGAGGAAGGACCAAAAAAATATTTAACTTTGAACTGCTTATTAAGTACGAAACAATTATTGTATCAAAATTTAATGCATCTTATTTTATCTTGTGAAAAATTATAAAGTAATATAATATATGATTCAATACACACTTACAACATACATATGCAAAAAAAAAAAGACATTTAACTTAAACTACTTACTAAGTGCGAAATAATTATATATGAATTTTTACAGATTTTATTATATCCTCATACGTGTTTGAAAGACAAAAAAGTCATTTAACTTGAACTATTTATTAAGTGCATTATAACTGTAATTAAAACAAGAGATTTACAGTTTTACACATTAAATATATATTTAACGCGTACTTAAACAAAACAAACACAAAAAATAACAAACCCCAAACAAACAATAAAATAACCTCAAATATTAAAAAATTATAGAATAGAATAAATAAAAATAGTTATATTAGTTTACCAAAAAATATAATAATATACAATTATATTTACAACCGTTACGATTTATTTTCTTCATAATAGGTTGCTTGTCTATATAGAATATCTAACATGACTTTTTTTTATACGTATGCAAATTTTCTTTCAAAAAAATCTAATAATAGAAAAACGACAATAAAATCGGAATCTTATTAATCCAAAAAATTATTTGGCAGAGTATGTTAAAAAAATACATGCATTAATTTTACGTATAATTAATATTTTTTTTGGTACATTGTTTCAACCTAAGTATAACTAATGCATGCATGCATTATCATGATTAAAAACACAATTGTCCCTTCAAATCTTTTCTACCATATTTGTGAAGGTCTCTGAAATTATTTCTATTCTTAATACATTAAATCAAAAAAATATATAAGAAATAATCTCGACACATATGATGTAAACATAATTAATATAAACTGTATCAAAATACTGTATTTATCATTATTCTTATATACTTTATCGAAATTGATTCCTAAAAGTTAGAACTAAAAATGATAAAGACTTTTACAGTCATCTTCACCTATCCCCCTTACCCTGCCATCCCCACCCCCTCAGCCTTACCCCTAGAAAAAAAATCACACAGAAAGAGAGAAAATAGAATAGATACAAAAGCTATTTGGTGAGAGAAAACCAAAAATCAAACGTAACACATAGAGTGACGAGTGTGAGATATAGAGAGAGAAACTACTTTAGGAAAAAGAACAAACCTTTACTTTACTTTTCTCTCTCTAAAAACCACCAAACCCCCCCTCACCCCCACCCCCCACCCCCCCACCAACCTCACAGTTGATCAAAACCATTTTCCATAGCTTCATTCACACATACACACACTACTTTCACAAACAGACACTCTTCTTCTTCACTTCTGTTCATACATATTTTATTTTATATATACGTATAGTCGTACATATATATATAGAGATACATCTATATAGGTTTGTGTACAGTGAGAGAGAGGAGGAGGAAAAATGGAGAGGTACAGTGGGACCCAAGCAATGGAGGGTGAACCGGTGGATCCGGTGTCTGAATGGGCTGTTCCAGGCGGAGAGACGGGGCTTGAAGGTGAGTTTTGGAAACTTGTTTGCTACATTTGAATTTCATGTGAATTTCGTTTGAATTTCACCCCCAATTGCTGCTATCAATTTTGGGTAATGTGGGTTTTTGTAACGATCCTTTTATTTGTGTTAATTTTCCTTAATGCAGAACCTATGTGGCAGTTATCACTTGGTACTGGACCAGAACCCTACCCAGAAAGGCCTAACGAGCCTGATTGTATCTATTACTTGCGTACTGGCTTCTGTGGTTATGGTGTGAGGTGTCGGTTTAATCATCCACGAGACCGTACTTCGGTAAATGACTTTTTTTTGCAACTTTTATTTTGGGGGTATGAAAAAAGATTGAATTTTTAGGGTTTATTTTGCTTGATCACTGATTTTTATGTGCCCAATTTGGGTTGATCTTATGATTTGATGGGTTTTTCTCCTGTGGGTTTTGTTCAAGATGTGTAAAGTTTGATCCTTTACTTTTTGTTGGACATTTTTGAATCATGTTGTTAAAATCTTTCTAAGCATTGCTTTGAGTTGTATTTTGCACTAATTAGTGGGTGGGTGTACTTAAAATCCTGCAGTCACCTCTGTTGATTGAAGTTCAAGAGATCTTTCTTTTGTTCAGATTTGGTGTTGTTGGTTTTTAGTTTAATATGTGGCCTAGACTGGGAATTTTAACATGCATTTGGTTGTGTTGGGTTTTATGAACTGAATGGCAGGTTTTGGGAGCGATGAGAGCTACTGGAGGAGAATACCCAGAAAGAGTGGGTCAACCTGTTTGTCAGGTAGGTTTTCCTTACATGCTATGTTATCAGTTTCAGAATGTTGGGTGTTTTATTGACTCATCAAATTCGGAAGAATATGTGGTTTCTGGATTCGGCTATGGTTAGTTTAATCAATTCGTCTGCTTGCTGTTGATTCTGTACTACATAAGCTCCCATCTTGTTGATACAATCAATTCGTCTTCTTGCTGTTGTTTATGAACTATGGGAGCTCCCATCTGGTTTAGTTTAATCAATTCGTCTGTTTGCTATTGATTCTGTACTACGTAAGCTCCCATCTTCTTAGTACAATCGATTCGTCTTCTTGCTGTTGATTATGTACTACGTGAGCTCCCATCTGGTTATCACAATCATTTCGTCTGCTTGCTAATGATTCTGTACAGTTTGAGCTACCACTTTGCTGATCATAATTCGTCCTTTTCCTTCTTTTGGATCTCTGATGTGCTAAATGGAAGCTTATGTTGCTCTTCGATCTGGTGTAGTATTTATATTTCTCCTAGACTTGCCATATATCTTTCAGATGCATACTGGAAGATTCAATTTGCCTGATTTGTCTGTGATAATATTCGTCATCTTGCTGTCTGATTAGTGATAAGTGCATGAACTTCTTTTTCTGTTAGACATGAATTCGTCCTTTTGTTCCTTGATCTGGAAATTTTCCATTACCATGTTTTTGAATTTAACTCTAAATTAAAAAAAATTCCATATCTGATAAAAAAATTTCACACAAGGGCTGGGAGTTGTGTACCATCCTCGATTATCCATGTAACTATCAATTTTGGCCCACAGTTTCATCCCTTCTGTTGATCATTTTCTTGATAATATCTCTTGTCCATATTCTGCAAGTGTTTTTATTGTTCATGATAATAATACATTTTTAATCAACATTTCCTGATGTTGGAAAAACACGCATGGTTGAATTATCCATGTTACTTTTTTTTTTGTTGTCTCTGTAGCAGGATATGTTTTTTTTTTCTTGGAGAGTACTTTTTTTTTTGTACTTCTGCTTATGTTTTAAGTTCTACTTATAGGGAATGCTTTCTGCATTGCTTGTTTGTGCTAGTAAATCATACATCTATTTTTCATTTCTTTTGTATTTTGGAATTCAATGACTGTTCTGAACATTTAGTTTGAGTAACTGGGTTTAGTTCACTTCTCATCATTGGACTGTTAATAATTCTTCTGTTGGAAAATGTGCTTCCACTATATACCAGCTCCCCATGGCTTATATGTTGATCTAGTCTGAGGAGTGAAGGTTTTAATCGTTGACATAAAAAATTTCTTTAGTTGGAACTTTTATTAGGTAATCCTTCTCCTTTGATTCTATCATTCTATATTTCTATGTCATAGACACTTCCTGTTTGCGGTTCCTATTGATTGCATCTCTTGATTATGTTTAAAGTTCTGAGCTTTGTGTTTGTTTTTAAAATAATCTCATCTGTTTTCCAGCCACTTTGGAACTCTTGTGTGGTCTATCAGAGTCGTCTCATTAATGTACATTATTACCATTTCAGTTTCATGCTGAAGATGTTTCTCTTAGAATATTCTATCTGCTAATTTATCAGTTCTATCTTGGAAAAGGCTCCCACCTGTATGTTGATTAGATAGATTTGCAATTGAACACCAAACATTCAGTATTTTCTCCCAATTTTGTGGAGTCGACTGCATTTTGATGGATTCAGCCATCTATTATTTGTCTGAAATGTTGAAGTAGCTCATCTTTCTTACTTTTTAGTTAATCATCATAAGAAAAAAATTGAATGTTGTATCTTCTTTTGATCAAAGAATGTTATATCTGCTTTCCTTTATCTTTATAACATTAGTTCTGTGCTTAACATGTTCTCAAATGATAATCCACTGTCAAATGCTTGCTTAAAAATCATGATTTTCCTATCAGCTGTTGAATGTGCAAATAGTTGCTCAGCCAAAAGTGACTGGTTATGTGTCCTGGTTTTCTGTTGACTTATATTTTGGATATTTTCATTTATAAAACCTACATTTTCATTGCAATAATGCTAGTTGTTTCTGATTCTGATTTGCAGTACTATATGAGGACAGGAATGTGTAAGTTCGGTGCTTCATGCAAATACCATCATCCAAGACAGGGAGGTGTATCTCCAGCACCGGTGACAGTGAACGTTTATGGCTACCCGCTGCGTCCGGTCTGCCTTCTTTTTGTTTTCAATCAGTCTTTCATCTGATTATTTTGTTTTGTTCCGTTCCGTGTGTTTTCTTTTCTTTCTTTTGGTTTTACTCATTGAAAAAGTTTCAGTATGATTGTTTCCTTTTGAGTTGGCTCATAGAGTTCCTGTCACAGGGGGAAAAGGAGTGTTCGTATTTTGTGAAAACAGGGCAATGTAAATTCGGCGTGACTTGTAAATTCAATCATCCCCTACCTGCTGGAGCACAAGTGCCTGCACCAGCAGCTGGACCTGGACCTCTGACTGCGCCAGCAGCTGTTCCTGCACCACACATTTATCCGCCAGCGGTGCAGTCTCCTTCTGTTCAATCCGCTCAACAATACGGGGTAGTTTCTGGCAACTGGCCAGTTGCAAGGCCTACTCTGCTTCCTGGTTCATATATCCCTGGGACTTATGGTTCTATGCTTCTTCCCCCGGGGATGGTTCCTCTACCAGGTTGGACTCCTTATCCGGTAGGTACATCATACATGCTTCTTTCATCTGTTTATGTATACAATTTTTCTGGATGCACTGACTATCTGCTAAGTTTTGATTATGCGGTATAGGCCCCTGTTAATCCAGTTCCTTCCCCAAGTACTCAACTTGCTGCTGCAGCAGGCCCCATGTATGGGCTTTCTCAACTGTCTCCTTCAGCACCTGCGTACACAGGACCATATTTATCTGTTCCTTCTTCTGCCGGTCCTTCTAGCAGCAGTCAGAAGGAGCATGCATTTCCAGAAAGGCCTGGACTTCAAGAATGTCAGTATTACATGAAGTATGGAGACTGTAAATATGGATCTTCTTGTAGATACCATCATCCACCTGAATGGAGTGGACCTAAAACAAGTTTTATCCTCAGTGCTATGGGCCTTCCTCTTCGTCCGGTGAGAATCTTTAGATTGAAATTCTACATATGGGTCAGCACACCAGTGTTTCTATTTTTTCTTGCTAAAGCATTCTCCATGAGTCCATGTTAAATTTGACCTTTCTTTCTCTAACCTTTAAATCTGGTATTACATTACTATTTGATAGACAGACTCCTATATATGCATGAAATAGGAAAGAAGACATTATCTGTCCTAGGATATTTACGATTAATCTGTGCACTACTAATTGTGATGGTACATTGCATGAAGTGAAGAGTGTTTGAATTATTGCATCAGACAACTTTTGCCAGGAGGCATCTGCATTTGTTGACATTGTTGCTATAAGAGTGGGCAGGGCTAAAGTTGCCATTTTAAAAAAAAATACCTTTCAAGCAACAAGGAAATTGCTTATGAGGGAGGTTCTTGGGCTTTTTCTATGCAAAAGGATTAGGTAGGATGTTTTCTTTTCTTTAAAAAATAGACAATTTGGACGTCTAAAAAACTAGGACATTTGGGGAGAGATTTTAAAAGATTTATAATTTCTAATATTTGTAATGCTTTGATCCAGTTAAGTGGTGTTAACTTTAATTTTATTACAATGTGAACGATATGTTAAATATTGTACATGCTCCCTAGGCATTTCTCTGCTATTCTCTCCATATGAACTCGGGATATGTAGGGTGACATCGTATGAAGTTTCAGTGGCTTGGTAGTATAAAGTGTCATACTTTTGTTCCCAATGCTTGCGGATGGTGAAATCTTACCTACTCTTCTGGGAACTACCGAACTTTTCTTAACTTGTCTAACAAAATAAATTACTGAACTTGAGTGCATCTTATTTAAGAGTCAAATTAGCTTTTCCATGTGTCATGTTTACTTGGATTTTGAACTATCTTCAGATGTGTTGCTCATCACTGACCAAAAAAAAACATAGATTCGGGTAAGAGTGCAACATGTGATGTGTGGGAAGGCACATATTATGAGTTTGAACCCTGCGGCAGACCAAAATCCTGGTAATATCCACCAAGTTTCAAACATCTGCCAGCTGGCCTTTGGGGGATCTATAGCTCCCTGTATTTTGGTGATCTTATACTTTGTTCTGCTTTTAAAAATCAAATATGTAACTTCATACACCTTTAAGTTCAGATGAAGAAAAGTAGGAATCTGGTACAAAACGACTCCCTTTGCACCGTTAGTCTAATGCCATACATTCCATAATATCTTTGCTATTTATGCTTCTACAAGTCTTGCATGATTCATTGATATAACAGTCTTTGTGTTAGTTGTGGGAAGCAGTAAAATTGACATTTTGGCAAGATTCTTGGTGCACAACAAGTGATTCCGTAAATATGTTTATTTTGGATATGAGATGCATCCTGGCCTTCATATACTAAACCATCAGCTATTAGTCATCCCTTCCATGAAGTACAAGTGGCATACTGTTTTGTGATTAAGTTTCAGTGGTGTTTTATATACGAACTGTTAAAGTTTCTTTGCTAACTGAATGTGCTGGGAACTAACTTGTCTTTTCCTTTACCTCTTCCCTAAATCACCGCCATTTCTTGCTTAAAACAAGTGAATTCTGTAGATTGAGTTCATACACTGCTGGGTGATTTGGAAGATTAATTTTGTTTTTGTTCCTCTGAATGGTTTCTTCAGGGTGCACCAGTTTGCTCTCACTTTGCACAAAATGGAGTCTGCAAGTTTGGGCCGTCTTGCAAGTTTGACCATCCAATGGGATTGACTTATAGTTCATCTTCTTCTTCTCTTGCTGATATGGCTGTTGCTCCTTACCCTGTGGGATCTGCTGTTGGTACTTTGGCTCCATCGTCCTCATCCTCAGACTTGCGTCCTGAAGTGAATACTGGATCTGGCAGGGATGGGTTCTCTACTCAAGTATCTTCCATGAACACTTCAAGCGGTTCAGTTGGTTCAATGTTTTCAAAGGGTGGTCCTGCTTCTCATTCTGGTGTTCAGCAATCTGTACAGAGTTCAAATCCTTCCGGTGGCAGCAGCAGCAGTGCAGGCCATGGAAGTGAGGCTCGCACATCAAATTGAGAGAAGATTGAGTGATCACATTTTTTCTGTTGCTCAATGATCACATGACGAGCACTTTATTTTTGGTGATAGTCCCTTTTAGGAGGATTTTATCCAAATTAGTCACACCTTGCTTTCAATATTCAGATCTAGCACACACTCTAGTTCTGTCCACTTCCACCTGCTGTTCATAAGGCCATCCACCTCTTTACCTCATTTCGAATAAGTGATAATCCATCCTTGAAAGGTCCAACTACCCTCAGTAGAGGTTTGTAGCTAGTTTCTGAATAACAAGAAACAAAACACCACCTTCCATCTTTTAGATATCTGCAACCATGCCCCCAATTTTTGGACCTTGTTGTGGCTATTTATGTTGTAGTCTTTTTTAGGGAGCGAAAACATCACTCCTACACCCTTGTCCTTTGAAATTTAGGCTGTCTCTTTAGTCCCCCTCTTCAAAATTGGAATGAAATACCAACATCTTCTTGTTTCTGCTTGGGGCTTTATTTTGAAGGAACATCTGAACTTACAGATTCTGAACAAGACAATGTTTTATTGTCTCTTTATGGGATATTTGATCAATACTTGTGTTGTAATATGAAGAATTTATCATCAAATACAGGTGAAAATACCAACAACTTTGACTTTGTAAGAATTGCTTCCTTTTTCTTTATCATTTTCAGTCTTTTATATGTTGCTATTATAGTTCATGCTTTCCCTTTTTAGTTGCTGTAAATGGTCTTACTATTGCTAGACTACAATTCATTCAAATAAAGCCAATCAATCATATGGTTAAATATTTCTCCAACTTGGTTGGTCCAAATGTAGTTGTCACTACCTTAAAGATAAAAGTTGTATTTCAATTTTGTGATTTTAAACTTGTCAAATAGGATATTGAATTGGAAAACAGAGAGAGTACCACCGAAGACAGACCTACTCTTTATGTGTTGTCGTCTCCTTATATGATTTTGAATAATCTTTTTAGTTACACAAACAGATGTTTTGGATTGAATAAAACGTAATGCTGTTATACTGAAGAAGTTACTGTTGTTTAGACAAGACTATTAAAGTGTTGTACAAATCTAATTGGAGATTGCATGTAAGTCTACAAGTTGGTCGTACTGCTCTCATTTTGCTTTGTACGACTTACTATATCACTATCATCTTAGGACCGTCGACAGATTTTGGAAGCATTTTTAGAAATTCTTGTGGCTAAATATGTATGGCTATAAAATTTGTCTATTTCCGCTCACTTTTAATTCTCATGTTGTGTTTTCAAAAGTTAGTTTAACTAATTGTTAAAGTACATTAATTTGATATTATAAACAAAAAGAATTTAGATATTCAAAAACTATATAAAAAAATATATTAGTAAAAATTCTTAGACGCTGAATGACAATTAAAAGTGGACGAAGAGAGTAGTTTTTGGGACAAAATATAGCTATTGGTTTATTTTTAAATTTTAAACTTACCAAAACTTTCTATTTTATAAAACTAATTTATCTATTTATGACCCCAAACTAATTCCTATCTACCCTTATCGAAATGTATGTTTACCGTGAAGAGATTGTTCATACAATATTAGAAGATTATAGGAAAGAATATATATTACTATTTTATTTTTCACTTATGGTTCTTCATAACTAATTATAGTGGCTAGCAACTGTGTTATTAGTAGTTTTTATTGAAATATCGTGTTATGATTTTGAAGGTAGTGTATTATCTAGTTAAAAATAATATTTTCGTGCCAAAACTTATGAACATATTTTATATAGTTTTTAAACTTATGGATATAAGACTTAAGTCATGTTTTCCAAAAAAAAAAAAAGTGAATTATGTTTTTATAAACTATATTCACATTTTGAAACATCAAAACATACAATCATATCCCAAAAATATTGAAAAATTTCGATCAACTTTTCATGTATGATATAATATTAATTATACAAACATGCATAGTTTTACAATATTGTGCTTCTTTCAAAGAATTGGTCAAGTCTGGTAAAACAACAGTTATTGGGTAAATAATAAAGTTTTGTTTCTCATTATTATTACTTATCGGTTCTAAACTGTTCAAGTGACGATTGCACCATTTCTTAAATAAATTAGAAACATCGAGTAAAAAACATAAAATAATATCGAAATATTTTGACTTCGACAAAATCCATACTTAAATATATTATAGTACCATTGTTACATTACAACTTTAATACATGCAAAAAAACTAGTAAAAAAAGAAGAAAAAAAAGAGAAGTAGGAATTAATTAGGTTGGCAAAAAAGTACATTAGATGGAATTACACTGAAAACAACATAAAATATATCAAAATAGAGTAGTGTATCCAAATTCAACATCACCAAAAGTAGTAGCAGCAGCATTAGTAGTTTCATGATTAGGCATCATCATTAGGTGATCATAGTTATTAATCTCCATATTTGGATAATAATAACTTCCATCTGCCACGTCATCCATCATTTGATGGTTCATATTGTTGCTACTTTGATTCATCGTCATGGCTGATAACTCACAAGAACTCTCCCATGACGACATGTCGATGAATCCATTAGTATCATAATAAGTGTTCTCTATTTCTCCATTCATTTTACTCTGAGTAGTAGAAGAAGGTGGTTGTTGTGGTTGTTGTTGTTGCTGTGGTGGTTTCAAGCAACTATCCGGAACAATGCAATCTAATAAATAACCTGAATTTTTATTATTATTATTATGATTCATGTTATCACTTAAAAAAGCGAAGCTATTGTTCTCGTTAGGTGATGAGCCATACGACGATGACTCATCAGAATTGGTGGTGGTGATGGTGGTGGTTTTAGTCTTGGTGTTTTTGATAACGTTGTTGTCGTTAATATGAGTGTTGAAATTGAAATGTGTGTTGTTAGGGTTCAACATGTTTTGAACATGTTCAAAAGGCGAAATAAGCGAAGGGAAATTAGTGTTAGCACTATCAGAAGTGTAAATAAAATTGGTTCTAGCTTGAGTGCCCTTCATAGAAAGTGCGGCTCTATCGTAAGCCAAAGCCGCTTCTTGAGCCGTATCAAACGTACCAAGCCAATGCCTTTCTTTAGTGGTGGGGTCGCGGATCTCAGCCGCGTAACGACCCCACGGCCTACGTCTAACCCCAAGGAACCGTCCGGGTTCCGTTTGTTTACGACGTCCTCGTTTCTCGCTCGGCTGACATAGGGCTGTGTTACGTTGTAACCAAGAATAGCCTGTTGGGGTTCGAATGGGTTCAAACATGCCAAATGGTAATTGATTATCTGATGAGATTGGTGTAGAATTAGAAGAAGACATTTTGTTTTGTTTTTTTTTGGGAATGAGTAATTGGATAGTTTGGTTGTGTATGTGTGGTTTATAGGTCTTTTTAAAGAGGGTTGGGCCATGATTATGGGGAAAAGGAAAAGGACAATGTGCACGTAATTTACTGTTGTAAAGATTTTTTATTATTTAGTTTTTTTTCCTTTCTAACAACTTTTGGATTTGTTACTTTACTTTTAACAAGTATCATGTACACTGTGTTTAAGTACTTTTAGTTTATCAACCCTTCTGTATGCCCACACCACCTTCACTTCACTTCACCTCATCACAATTTAACCAATTTAATGAATATATTTTTACATGTAGTAATATTCTAATGATCGAGACAGTATTGAAAAACACTTCTTCAAGCTATTGATAGTTTTAAAAATATCTCTTTATTTGACTAATTGGATTTAAATATACTATCGATCTTGTAACATGAGTGATATACATCTCTTGGTAAGAGTTTCATGCTCTTATAAGAGTTTGAAACCACTTGATATGTCATGTGACAGATCGAGGATATATTTAGGGGTGTGTATAAATTTAGTTAGTCAAATAAAAAAATATTTCTAAGTCAATCAATAATTCGTAAATGAAACTAATAATTAATACTAAAGTTAGGTTTTTATTCTTATTCTTGAATCATATATACTGTATTCGATTCATATTAAGTGGTGTTTTTATCTTTAATTTGTTTTGATTGTGTTTCATGTAATCAAGAAAGTATTAGTAGTATTTGTTTTCTTTCATATTATCTCTATTAACTATTCAAAAATTTTAAAATTAAAGTATCATATAAAGTCTAGACGAAAGAAAGGGAGTAATATATACAAATTCTCATTCAAAATAATTAAAATACTTACATTGAATATGTGCAAGTTTTTACCTCCTTGATTCTCATAAATATTTGAAATTAAAGTATCATATATGCTTTTCCTTTAGGTCTCTTCTCTACATTCTTTTAATATTATATTGATATGGTGTTCACATTAGCTTGAGCTAATTTCAAATATTAAAACTCTATTATATTGTCTTCTTTCCTAATTTCAAATTCAATGTATCTCGATTATTAACACTTCAAAAAAAAAAAACATGTATTAGCTACAAACTTTCTCTCTAATTATTGCTATTTTGTTTATAGCTAATGAAAATCAATCACTAATTTTGTAAAATAGGATATCAATAACAAATTTTAATATATAGCTATAAAATTTATCAATCGCCAAATTTCGGGTAGTGTGAATTGCTTTGATATATAATTGTAGTATTATAAATAGATATAGACTATAGAAGCCACGGAAGAATGTTGGAACCTATTACTAGCATATACTACATTTCTTTTTTTTTTTAATCCAAAAAAAGATAAAAAAAGTTTTTGGCCTCATCTGAAAAATATTTACCTAGACATTTTAAAATCTTTTTCTGTGGTTAAAAAGGGATTATGAACTTGTCTAATTCAAATTAATCTTCCGATGAAGTGACAACTTTTACTGCCATAATAAAACTAAGTAATAATTAAAAAATCCAATGAAATTTTAAAATACATGTGTACGTGTTCATCATGTCACACAAAAGAGAATAATAAATTGAAAATCAAATTGTTAATTAAAATGTCTTTTAATGGGGATTATCTCTTTATCGTATATGTATAAATAAAGAAGTACACTTTTGCTATTTAGATATATTTTAATTTGTAATATTACATATCTAACTAGATTTGGATTGTCTATGTCCAAATACATGTATATGGAAAAAAGAAAACCTGGAAGATATAATAGGAGAAAGAAAATTATGCTTTCTTGATTTATCAAAAATGACAAATAAAAGGAGAAATCAAATTTGAAAATTTTTTTACAAGTGGGGATGGTGGAAATATTTCACAATATCTAAGGTTATACATCAATTAATATGAATATTGTGATAAAAAGATATTTATATTAGTCATTATTTCTTAAAAGACGTATTAATCAAGAGTAAACAAGACGAAGAAATATATATATATATATGAAAAAGACAATTATTTTTCCCTTCATATTTTACCATCAGTATTAATAACTTATCGGTAAATTAATTATATATATATATACTTTTTTATATCATCATTGCATAAATATGATTCATTGGAACAATTCGATGAATTTAGTAGACCATTTTAGGAGACCCTAATGATTATAGATAGAATTTATTCAATTTTCGCAGTCTTTGTCACTGGAAATGAAAACAACACTAGACAAATTCTATGCGACAAACTCAACTCATAAGACATTTAAAAGAATTGATTTCGAATGATCTGTATGAATAACCACCTTTCAAATCAACTTACTCATCACGAAGGATAAAATTTATAATTTTGTGTACCTTATATAATAAAAATTAAAGATTCTATTATGGTTAATCATTTTCCACTTACTCCAAAAAGAAATGTTAAAAGCGCGCACTCAATTTTTGTCCACATAGTCCTAGATAATCTCAAAACATTTGAATTTTGCAAGTAAAACTTGTATTTATTCACTTTGGATTATACTATAAAGCACCGCATTATATGCAACAAAAATATCAAAAATAAAATTCTTCTACACACTTGTCTCCTCATGTTTTCCCCCCTTTCAAAGAGGCTTCACGTTTAAGTGATAAATAAAATCATTATTATTAATTAGTAAGCCATTCAAATACTGAAAATAGATATAGAATGATAAATATCTCTTAATTTTTTTAAAAAATTGAACAAGTAAAAATATTTATTTTTAATATAATAGATAGATAAAAAATGAACGGAAGAAATATTATTACGTAAGTCCAATAAATTAATTAAGATTATAAGATACCAACAATGGAAAGATAAGTATGCCATGCATGTTACACAACCAAAATAAAAGGGGATATCGAGAAAAAAAGCACACAAGTCAAAGCTCTATCTTTTCTATATTTTTGTCATTTCTTATAGGCTTCACGCACTAACTTAACCATCATTGTTTCCATAGGATTAGAGTGTCTTTCTTTTTTCAAAAAAATAAAATAAAATCTAATCAACATGAGATATGTTAAGTAATTGTGAGATTGTTCTATTCTTAATCATAGGTTTTGGACATGAGTGCTAGATAGTGGAGAAAATTTTGTCAGGAGCGCCACCCCTAAATGAATTATACAGAACGCAAGTCGGAAAAGCTTTAGACACATCAAGTGAAAAATCAAGTAAATATTTTTTTTCTACATTTTCAATTCAATTTAACATTTTGTAATAAGTCATGCATTCAATGGTTTGTCCTGATGGTTAATGAAGTGGTTGACAATCCTGGGATCGATCTCAAGTTCAAGACTCAACAAAAGACAAAAAATGCTAGATATTCTTTTCAGATATCTTGACACTAGGATCATTTTTATTCTTTTTTATAATAAGTCATTATTTCTATATTAAATAATATAATTACTTACCTATAATTGTCTTTTAAACTAATAATCTAATTGTATATACAAATTTTTATTGTTAATGTACTAACCTTAAACTCTTTCCCTTTCCCATTGAGTAAATGGTTACAAAAAGTACATTTTTTAAAAATTAAAAAGAATATAACAAGTTATTGATTTATTTTCTTAATTTATCTACTTTTGTGCGAGTATTTTTGTCAGGGCTTACATTTCCAGGCAATGATTGAGATAATTAAGATGATCAAAAGAGATTATTTTATGCAATTGCAATTTATCCAAGGATTAAAGCATTTTCACATTAAAACTCCCATTTCAACTCAATATTAACTTTATAATCATCATTAAGTGGTAAAACCATATGAGTTTCAAGTTATATACATTGTTAGTATTATAAAAAATAAATGTACACTTGTTATATTTTCTTTGTTTGTTGTACCAGATAATTTATTTTTTAAAAAGATTTTAATTAAAAAATTACCTATAAAATTTTTGTGAGTGACCAATAGTGTAGAAATCTTTTTGCCAATATATATAACTTAGACTCTAAGTTTGTATATTAGACATGTGTCTTACATTTAAGCACCTAATTTGCCTACACCTTTGAAGGACAATCTTCACCAAAAAAAAAAAAAACCTAATAATTATTCATAGTAAGTTTTAATTACTGATATATCAAACTCAAAAAAAATAGTTTTGTAAGTTATAACTTCATAAGAAAATCATATTAAGAAAATGTATCATGGTCAAAGTTAGGAAATTTTCAAAGAATCACAAAATAAAAAAAGAATCTAATCAATGAGAAAAACAAATTATAGAGGGGAAATTAATTATTTTTTTTGTGTGTTCAAAAAGAGAGAAATTCTCTAAGCAATTTATGGATCTTTGTCTTGTCCAAAAGTGAGTTATAAAAGGCTATAGTCAAAAGGGCAAAGAAAAAAAAAAGAGTGGAAAGCAACAAGTATCAAAACTACTCATAATAAGCAAAAAGAAATTAATTAATTAATTAGTAGTATAATTAGTGGGAGGCACTAATTAATTAGTCCATTACCTAAGCAATTCTAACATGACACTTTTTAACTTTTCTTGACTCACATGCTTAAATGGCATTGGGAACAACATAAACCCCCACCCCAACACAAAAAGAAAGAAAAAAGAACACTAATCATAGTCATAAAATCAAATAAATTTGGTCAACCCCTTTTTATGTCTTTTTGTTACTATGATTTCTTAATTCTATATAATGCTTTGCCACCACCCTTCTGGTCTTTGAAGTATAACTTTATTAAATAAAATTATTGAACTACTATTATAAGTTTAGGAGTGGGACAAATGTGAGAATTGGGATATGATTAAAAAAAACAAAGACATTATATAATTGAGGGTTCATTAAAATATTAATCTCTTGTGTGACATGGACAAAATCTATGATGATTGACTCATCCACTAAATATTTCTTCCCCTCTTAAGTTAATTCATAACTTAAATATATAAATGATTTATCGCTAATTCATCTCTAAATAAAATTAAGATTTGTTAGATATAAATTTTTCTTGTCATTAATTTTAATTTGTTTGTTGGTGCACATTAAGAAATTGTTCTTGTGAATATGTAGATTTTAGATATATATCTCCATTTCATTTTGTAGTACTAGGTGAGTACTTCACTACACAAACATCATGCATACAATGGGGCATAACACATGAAAATGTTAATACATTCAATTTCTTTTTAACCCGCATAAAAAAATACTTAAACTATTAAAAAGTTGAAAATATACACAATCTATATGAAAAATTGTGTGAGATAAACACGTTCTATTTGACATATCATATGTGTCTATTTATTTAATTTTATAATACTAATTTAAATACCTAATTATACACATCCAAATTAAAAGACATAAATATTAACTAAAACCAAATTAATTTAGAAACACATTTATATATCAATACCTATAAAGTTCAAACCGTGAAGACCATATATGGCAGCCACATCCATTGCAAATTTAAATACTATCCTATAACAACAATCTCTTGAACCGGCCTATTTATTTTTATATCTCACAAACTTTAGATAAATAATACCATTGAAATATTGCGCCCTTATAATGTATAGTATACATTTCAACGTCTCTTTTAAATAAAACATCATTTTTCTTATTAACTTTGGAATTATATAAACATAAAGTTTAATTTTTGAAAAATCAATTTAACATTTGAAAAGGATGAATAGTTGGTCAAGGAACATCTGAAAAGATGTGAACCACTTGGGATTATAATTAGATAATAGAACAGTGATCATAAGTTGAAATTTCTTAAATTGAGGGGTTTATGTTTTTGGATATTATTCTTGAAAAATAATTTTAATAACAATAAGTGGGGGGCCTCCCTTTTGAAATTTTAATTGAGCTTCTATACTGACAAAGGAAACTTATACATGTGTAGGAGCCATAGAATTTTGCACATTCTTCAAAAAATTGCACACACTTTTTGTGTAGCAATATAAGTAGTAGTATACTATATAGTATAATAAAATATTTTAAATAAAATTAGGGTCATCCGGAATTTAGGGATAAAGATTATTATTATGATATGACATTTCTTAAGCCAAAGGACTTGAGAACATGAGACCCTTGGACTTTGACGAGATACACTTTTTTTTGCTCTCTTTGACCAACCATAGAGCTTTACATCAACATGGTTCCAATTACAACTTAATGCTCTCATCAAATTCTTTTTAACTTTCTTTGTCTTTTTTTTTCTCTTAAAAAAAGATTTGAAGTGCTCAATAATGTATTAAGTATTTTGTATAATTTATATATATATGTATAAAATAATGCAGACGAAGTAAAACAAGTATCTTTGATAGTCAATCTATTTTCATTAGCTGATTTTGGAGAACGTGTTTTGTTCTTTCCATTGCTTGAAGTCACTGTTAAATGACAAATTTCAATTACGGGTATATAAGAGTCAAAACTTCTAAGGGCATTTCATCCGACGTAAGCATCTGGACAACCAATGATCTATGCCTAGAATGTGTTGTTAGATCTCTTCTCTCTAAAGATATACAAGCAACAACGATCGTGTTTTGACCGCGGCTTCCCTTTCATTGCTTCTTTCATGACAAGATAACCGTGTTCACATCGGTTGATGTGGTGGTTAACTAGCTAATAGTAATACTATCTACAACTTTCGAAAGAAGGCTAAATAGAGTGTCTCATAAGACATTCCCTCTCTAAGGAATGCTTATTCAAATCATTAAGATTTTTAAATTTTTTTGAAGATTTTTTAAATTTTACATGACATGTTTCAGCCATAAAATTAAAACATATTTTGATATATTCTACATATCATTAATTTAATACCACAAAAAAATAAATTAAAAATCTTCTTTTCTTTTTTAAATATGAAATGATTTGAAAAAACCCCTCACCACTTTATGACTTGGACAACCTACTTATTACTTTGTTAACTGAACCCTTAAACCTATTAAAAACACAATATCAAAATGGAACAATTTCATATGTTTACAACAAAGTAATTAGTTTACAAATTTTGTACATGAAAAATAGCCCCCCCCCCCCCCCCCCCCCCAAAAAAAAAAAAAAAAGAAAAGAAAGAACTTTGGCCCTGCTAAAACCGTGGCTAAATGGGAAAAAAACCATAGGTTGACTTTTTTTTCTATTTTTTATATGAAGGTATTTCTCACATTATATAATGAAAATGCGATGAAGCAAGTTTCTAATTCTTTCATACATGTGACAAAAACAATTTTAAAAAAAATTGATATATATAAAATGTATCGATATTGTATAGATAGTAATTTAATGTATCAATATTGTATATGTTACGTATATATGATGTATATATATGCATAAAAAATACAAACATATCCATATCCATTGTTTATACAATATATTATTTTGCTTATTTCTACTTCACTTTGGAGTAGTAGAATTTTCAAATACTTAATTGTTCTTCAGTAGTTTTTATTGTAATTCATGCTCTATCATGTCATGTTCCAAGTCTACACCCTAGACGTAACTGACACCTGACTTAGTATTGAGGCGGAAGACTTATTCAACTAAATATATATATATATATATATATAAAGATTTAAAAAGACTCCTCAATGTTGTATATATTGATGATCGGGATATTATTGGGACTCGTGAAGAGCTTTTAAAGTTAATAGAATGTTTGAAAAAAAGAATTTAAAATGAAAGATCTTAGAAAGACAATTCTGTATTTTAAAGGACCTTCTTCCGTCCCCCAACACTATTTAATTGTGTATTTTAAAGGTATATGTGTATCAACGTGGACATCATAAATACTGCATTTTCATAATTATATTTTATGTATCCACATATTTCAATATGATAGCCTCTTGAATTACCTCTCTGAATAAACAATGAGTATAAGTTTATACCTGATCAGATACACTCTATCAAATGACTCTAACCATAAATTCTCAACGCATTTAAAATCATGAAGTAAATTAGGACATGAAATTAAACTTTTTTTCAATAGGCGATATTTTGTGAATTAATTCGACTTTTATATTTGCTGGTTTTGTCTCAAGAATGGAAGCAAGTAGAATTCCTAGAAAGTTGGCTAAGTAATAACTCTATCAATGTCAAATCCTATGTCTGCAATAACTCTATTATTGTATTAATAATTTTTTATGTACTTCCTTATTTACTTGCTAGACAATAAAGTTATTAACAGTAATTATTAATACAAAAAATCAAGAAAGAAATACGTAAGATTATGACTTTTGTACTACTTAGATATTATCACATTGTCAATTGAATAGTGTTATTCATTAAATTATGACAATATAATTGAGGAGTTTGGGGAATTAATTATGATGATATTATATGTCTTAGAGTTGTTTTGCCTATCAAAATTTACTTTATGTAACTATTTTAGACTATATCGTCCCATGATTACTATTTTTGTATGTGCACTTTACATTCTTTTGAGTTTTGAAATAATGGGCAAACTACCTACACAATACTCTTTGTAATGTTGTCTAAAATTCTTAATAAAATAATGAAAACAATTGCATGATATTGGATTTAAGGCATGATCAGAATGTATTTAAATTCAAACAATAGATAAATCTATTTTATTAACTCGTAATTGAAATTATAAAGAAATTTAAAGACTAGAATAGAAATTGAAGAACACCAATAAAAGAAAGGGATGAGAAACAAAACTCATAGAAACGGGATGAAAGGACTAGACATTTTCTCAACAATTCACACAACTCACAAGTTCTTTTTTTCTCATCCGTCATCCTTTTTAGCTAGTTTAATTGGGCATGAGTCTCAAATCAACCTTTCAGTTATGTTGCTTCTTGTTGGCCCAACAACTACGTGGGCGACATTCGTGTATGTATCAACGTTGGATCGAGGATGGTTCATAACAATTGGAATGGGCGGATTCCATATCAAATTCTTAATCTATTTGTTTTAGCCTAAGGATTAAGTTTTTCGAGAGCACCCGCACTGCGATCGAATGGAGGTTGAAAAAACTTCTCTTCTCATTGATAGGAGAACATATATCTTATTGAACGTGATTACAGAAGAATTTTTCCTTAGAAGAGGTTGATTAGTCGTTTAAAAGAGTTTTATACGCTTTTAACTGATTGGGCTCAACTGATATCTATAATAGGCCGACAGTTGAACTTGTATAAAAAATTAAACAACTAAATATGCATTCAACACGAAAATTTATATGCTTAACCCCTACGTAATATAATATGTATTTTACGACACGTAAAACACATATGTCTAATTCAACTTTATACAAACGTTAGTTAAATGATACGTTTATTTATTACGCGTAGATTTGATATAGGAAAAAGGAAGATCTTAAAGGAAGATACGAGGAACAATGAAGCGGATTCTATGACCAATCCAAATCACGTCAGTTTTTTTTCTTTTTTCTAGTATCGTAATCAAGCATTTTCCCCATGTAAGCTTAGTACGGTCATGAACAGTTACACGTGGACACTGTTGCCATGTCATTAAGTGGGTCCCATATACTATTTTACACGTGTCAAGGAATGAATGGTCAGGAAAACTGGTTAAAGATTTTATAAGGACAAGGTTGAATGATGAATAAGTACATACGTGTGAAAATTATATAGGCTATGCTTTTATATAAAATAAAATAAATAGGGCTTCCCTTACTTTAAAACAGTAGAAATAAAATGAAAAACACTTAGTTTTGGTAGTCAAAAAGATACTCACGTAACTATTAGGTTGTGATAAATTTGAATGTAACGAAAAAAATAATATTTACTAATTAAAATTATGTTTGATCATATATTTTATAGTTAAATACAAAACTCCATGAAGACAGTAAAAGTTATTTATGAATAAATAAAAATATTAATAAGTGGTCTTAAGATTCTAAGCAAATACAATAGGTTTATGTCGATAATCTATCGAATTCACATGAATCATATTCATATCATGTATATGTATATATTTTGAAATGATAATTAATATTAATTGAGATCACAAATAAATATTTATTAATAGATATTCAAAATATTAGTAAAAGATTGATATTGAGTTTATATAAATGTCAGTAGCTAAATCTTTGGATTGGGCCCTGAGGTCTAATGCTCTCTACAATGAGCTTACAATTTGTGTTTCCACTTCATCGATTACTATATAAAACTAAAAGTTCAATATTTGAGCTAAATCAATTTAAAGATATATTTAACGAAGTGTGAAATTGTATATTTTGAGTTATATCGATTTATTGTAAAATGTCTCATACGATCTTATATTTAATAAGTATTTTTTCAATCTTTTTAGCTGTTAATGTGAGACTTTATTCGTACACCAATAACTCATCATCATGATATACACGAGTCAATTTTGAGATTCACTACGCGCTATCATCATCGAGCCCCTGTCCTTTCATCTACCTTAGCCATACTCCTCCTGTTGGACCTGAACTTTGATATTAGTTGTTAGGTTCAGTCAGCTCAAAAATATTCTTAACAAGGTGTGATATCATTCTATTTTGGGCCAATCCTATATAATTTTTTTCAAAAGGCAAAATTCTACACTTTATATATAACTTCCGAATCTTTTTTTAATTAATAGTAAAAATTAAATATAAAATTTCATTTGCACATAGAATAATAATTTCATATGAAGATAGGTTCACCCATGTCCTTGTTTCATTGTTAGTCTCAACTCTAATCGAATTCACCCTTGGGATTATTTCATATCCTCACATAATTTGTAAGTTTGTATGTTTCATTTCTCTACCTTCATAGTGCAATATATAGTTCGGACTTGTCAACTAGCGTTTTTATAAAAGTTCTGTTTATAATTAGAAAATTAAAAAAATATGTGTATATTAATTTGTAAGAACAAAATTGATTATCATCTCAATAGTAAAAAAGGACAGTGAATATTTTTCAAACTAGTATCTTGAAATTTAGAACTCCTAACTCTCAACACTGATTTCGCTTCTGTCAGCATTGCAACATATAGTATACGTTGGTAAAAACAATTGTTGAGTATGCGAAACTTAGGAAGGAGAGGATAGAGAAGGAAAAGTAAAATTCGGAGCGAGATTAAAACCTTATTTGTTGGTACTTAACAAAAAAAAATTAATTTTAATTATTAAAATTTCGGTAACTAAGTAAAAAAAATAATTTTTGAATCTTAATTGTTCATATCTTTATCATTACGTCCGTCTTTTGTTATTGTTTTACTACCCTTCAACTAGTCTAAACAATTAAGATATATAACAAAGTCGCAATATTATTAAAATTTAATGTCTATACAAAAAATTGACAAGTATTACGATTCACCGCTACTTGGCTACTCCATTCAATTTCATCAATAACCATCATTATTCATCATTATCAACTACCACCACCTACCACTCAATCACATCCATCGTCCTCAATCACAACCACCACAGTCAATTGTTACTACCACAAAACATCCTTCACAATCATGATCACCCACCAACTATTAGAACAATGTCAATAATCACCATCAGTTATCGCAATATATCGTCAACCAACACAATCATTTATTATTATTATTATTATTATTAGTTATTACTCTCTTCTGCCACCACAACTACCACCACTAAACTCTTGAAATTTTTTCTGAAGACTAAATCATTCTCCAGTACTTAAACAAACATGCGTCCTTTAACATTGTAGAAAATGTACCTAACATAATAATTATAATACAGAGATTGATATTCCTGGAATAATTATGTAAGATTTTATAACATCCATAATCCTCTATAGTAACGCAACAGTCAACATTAGAAGAGAAACTTCTTCGAAAAAATTACAACTTTTATCAACTTACTTATATTTGGAACTTAAGTGTGACCACAACAACTATGATCCCAAATAAGTAGGGATTGGTCGTTATATGGTCACACTGACGACCATAACCATGTTTCTAAATGTATAAAAATAAAATGACACACAACTCTACTGTCACTGTCATAAATTAACTACTGGGGATAGTGATACACCTCATTGCACTAGAAAGCAGAAAGCTGCATTAATATGGCATGAACCGAAGATGATGGGAGATCGTACCATATCTTCCGGCTCAATTCCTCTTGCAGCTCTGTAAGGTGTTTCGATCGATCTGCTAAATTGGAGGTGTGATTATATTATTTAAAACGTGAGAGCACGAACCTACGTAGAAAGCAAGTATAAGTTTATAACAATCCCAAATTTATAATTCACATTAGCACAAAGGAAACAATTTTTCATGCAATATCTCGAACAAAATTATAGTACTTACATGTGTCTTTTCCGTAGTGCAGATGTATAATATAATCAGATTTTCAGCAGCTCTGGTTTAAGAGCTGGGAAATGCACCACCAACAAGGATGTTTAGTCTTTGAACGATTTCTCGATTAGCAGCAAATTCTTAAGATCAACCATGAACTTATCGACTTGGTTCTGAAGACCACTTCCTCCTACTTATAGAGCCTGCACTATCATAATCATGCCACTCCAACTCCATCTGGCAAAGAATGATGCATTTTCAGTCATATTATTCCTGATACTTGCACACATATAGCAAAAACTGAAAATTATGCTGCTAGAAGAGAAAATAGTATCGCAAGAATTCCTTTTTACTCAACTACGGTAACATGTCACTGAAGATGTCAAGAGCTTTTTACTATGACATGCTACACAAAGCAAAATATAGTACTGGTAAGCTTTGAATAGACGAACTTAAGTAATAGAATAAAAAGCTATCAGCAAATAAGTTCAATGTAAATTACGAGAAAAGACGCAATTATGCACTCTAGAGGCTAAGATAAGCTAAGAATAACGAAGCAATGAAGCATACACATACATCTCCAACAACGACAGTGTCACCCTCTTTCACGCCAAGCTTGAGCAGAGATTTATTCACACCACATGCTTCCAAAACGTGTTGAAATCTTCTGTCTGAATCCATATATCTGCACAGAGAACAAGATTCCTTTTTAATGAACTCAATGTAATTTTCATTGGCTTGAGGATCTCAAACAAAACTTGATTTGAAACATGTCCTTGAAGCAAAGAAATGGACAGGACAGGACTTAGAACTCCCTATCATCTACCAACATAAAATCTCTGTACACCTAAATTTAGGATGATACATGAGACCACTAGATAAAGTTCAACTCTACCTTGAAAATGTTGACTAGTCGAGTAGTCTCGGCTATGATACAAGAAAATGAGATTAACATCAGGGCCAGCTACAACCAAAATGTGTTTCCATAGGAATGCTAATCCAAAGAGAAATAGAAGGAAAAGGCACTTGATGAAAGGCAATACACAAGAATGTAAAAGATGACAGTATCAGAGAACAGAGAGATCCATACCTCCAGTTTGTCATTTGGACGAAACGTTGCAGGCCTAATCCTTGAACATACCAAGTTTTGGAAGAGCTATCATGGGAGATCTCAAACTCGTTTATGGGAGCATTTCGCTGCTTTTTCACCATGTCAGCAACATAGTTCAAGTTTACTGGGTCCCTTCTCACTGTACAAGAAATTAAAACCAATACCATCAAAGAACTGAGCACTATTACCCCCTCCCACCTCTTTCTAAATTGACATGCAGTTAACAGCAATAAATAAAACTTGGTGCTGAAAAATACACAGTAGAAGATCTCCTCACGGACCCTCACATTCGTCCTCTTATTTATTTTATTTCTTGATAAACACTCTTGTTTTATTTCCTTTAAAAACAAATCCGGGAGTTTACCTCACATTCACAAAGAAAGAAGCAAGACCTATCAAATCTATTGAAGCAATCCTTGATGACTGGTACACAACTTGATTACTCCCTTTACGAGGAAAACGAAAGGTAAACAAAGAAGCAAAACAAACAACAAGGAACAAGGGTGCAAGTTGCCTTACCACATCCTCCTTCCCCTCCCCATTGAAAAAACGAAATAAAGGAAGAAAATAAACACTTCATTCAAAATTTAATTACCCCATCCGTACTTTTTTTTTTTGGTGATATCGTGGTGTCCGGACCAACTTGTGCGCAACTTGAATAATTCTACGTTGTTACCTCCCACCGCTACAGGGTAACTCTGTCCATCGAGGCTTAGATAGATGTGAAGAAATCACCAAGTGTTTTTTGCCTTTGTTGGGATTCAAATCTAAGACCTCATAGTTCACAACTCACTTCATTGACCACTAGGTCACACCCTTGGGTGCTACTCCATATGTCCGATTCTGGTAGTCCACCTTTTCATTAAACTCAAGCAATAAGAGAAAAGCGAACATATTTATCATTTCTTGAGAAACATGGATCCCATTTTTGACATTTGCAAGGAAGAAAGGTAAAATAGAGGATAAAGTATTGAGAAAGGTAAAAGTGGGGACATTGAAACTTCTGTGTATTTGATATGATAGCGCATGGGATGAATTTAAAATTCACCAAACCTGTTATAATTGAAGGGTAGAAAGTGGCTCAAATTCAACAGAGTGAAATAGCAGAGGAGACCCTCTCTAACCCAGATTTCTGAAATCCAAATTTCTAAGTCTCAGCAGCAACAAAAAGACGAATACCAGAAGAGACAACGAAGTACAAACTTTCAAATAGAGATTCAACATTAGACGAATACCAGAATGTGTCGTGATTGACGAGAAGATGTCGGAGCAGTAAGCAAAAACAGATATGCTGGACAAACACCAGCGAGTGGAAGACAGAAATGAGGTGCAGGTCGTGCGTGAGGTTCACTCACTGCCACCTAGACTAGAGATGTTCTTTCCAGCCAAAAAATCTCTCTATCTCTTCTTATGGTGTTGGTGAGATAAATTTGCCACTCCTAATGAGTGACCCGACCCTTTCTTAGGCTGCCAGGAAAAGAGTCATCTTGTAAAGAAATTTGAGCCCTAGGCTCTGATACTATGTAATGAAATGAAAGAAGTTGTTATTCTATTCATGAATATACAAAGTATTTATACAATTACAGGGAATCCTACAAAAGGAAATCAATTAAAACAAATAAAAGAAAATATTCTAGAATCACTATGCGATTTGTTACCATATTCTGCAACAAGTATCAAGTGGTATAAGTCCTTGGATCATAGATTCAGGGTCTAGTGACACATGACATGGAATTCCCAATTTTTTTCAACTTACACTCCTTTCGCAGAAAATAAAAAGTCAAAATTGCTGATGGTTCCTTCTCAGCAATTGCTGGGAAAGGGACAGTCAAACTAACCCCTATATTGACCCTTTTTGATGTCCTTCATGTTCCAAAACTGTCTCATTATCTTTTGTCCATCAACAAATTGACTCAAAACCTTAATTGTCGTGCTATCTTTGACTCTATTTCATGCATATTTCAGGACAAGGTCTCGGGGAGGATGATTGGCAATGCTAGAGTCTGAAGGTCTCTATTTTCTTGAAAACGGGGACAAATCAGTAAATCTTAGTTCAGCTTGTTTGAACTCTGTTCAAGTTGATAATAAAATCATGTTATGGCACTATAGACTTGGTCATCCTAGTTTTCATTATTCGAAACTCTTGTTACCTCAGTTGTTTATGGATAAAAGTACATCCTCTTTCCGGTGTGAATTTGGTGAAATGGCAAAACACAGACATTCATCCTTTTCTTCCCAAAAATACAATGCAACAAAACCCTTTAAGTTAATCCATAGCGATGTTTAGGAACCTTCTAGGGTAGCAACTGTCAATGGAAAAAGGTGGTTTGTGAGTTTCATAGATGATCACACTAGACTAACTTGGGTGTACTTACTGAAAGACAAAAGTGAAGTAAAACATATATTTGAGGCTTTTTATGTCATGGTCGAAACACAATTTCATGAGAAGATTCAAATATCTCAAAGCGAAAATGGGAGAGAGTATTTTAATGACCATCTAGGCAATTTTTTCACTTCCAAGGGAATAGTGCACCAAAGTTCATGTCCTAATACACCCCAACAAAATGGAGGAGGTAACTAGAGCCTTAATATTCTCAAGCGGAGTCCCTAAATTTCTTTGGGGAGAGGCTCTTTTGACATCTACTTATCTTATTAAAAGGATGCCTTTCCGTGTGATAGATTTTAAAACCCCTTTTAGTATGTTCAAGATATACTTCCTCTACTTCTAGATTGACCACTGATTTACCTTTGAGAGTCTTTGGGTGTAGTGTATTTGTTCCTGTTCATGATCATAATAGGAGTAAACTTGATCCACATGCTAAAAAATGTGTTTTTGTTGGCTATGCCCCTAGTCAAAAGGGATACAAGTGTTATGACCCAAATACTAGAAATGTTATTGTCACAATGGATGTCATCTTTTTTGAAGCTCAATTATTGTTTGGAACTCATCTTCAATGGGGAGAAACATAGTGAAGATTCAATGGATAGTAAGGATTCTCGCGACCTCACATGCGAGAAACAAAATGATCTACCTTATATGATAGATACTGGAAATAGTACTTTTGGTAGCAACAACCTTGATAAGGTAAAAGATCCCAACTTATATAATGAAAATAGAAAACTGAGACAGTAGAGTCTTTTCATGATACAATTAATGACAAGGATATGGAACAAACAAAGTTGCAGGTTTACACGAGAAGAAACCGAAATCAAGAAAAAGAGACTACGGACGCTTAGCAGAACCAAAAGTCCACTCCAAAAGATCTTACTGATATACAAGGTAATGCTCCATTATCTAATTCTAATTTGCCCCTTCTTGTTATTTTAGACCTTGATCTTCCAATTGCCAAACGTAAAGGAGTAAGAAAAGTCACAAACCATCCCATGTCAAATTTTGGGTCATATAGAAACTTGTCTCCTTCCTATATAACTTTTCTTTCTCAATTATCTGGAATGGAGATACCGAGAAATGTGTAGGATGCTTTGAATATTCCGAAGTGGAAAGAGGCAATTCTAGAGGAGATGAATGCTCTTAAGAGAAATGAAATCTGGGAAATGGTGGAACTACCACGTGGAAAGAAAACAGTGGGTTGTAAGTGGTGTTTACCATCAAAGTTAAATAAGATGGGTCCTTGGAGAGGTATAAGGCACGTTTGGTAGCAAAAAGGTTCACTCAGATCTATGGAATTGACTATCTTGAGACATTCACTCCAGTTGCCAAGTTGAATTCAATCAGGGTTCTTCTGACCATTGTTGCCAATCTTGATTCGCCCCTTCAACAACTAGATGTGAAGAATGCATTCTTGAACAGCAAACTCGAAGAAGAAGTCTACATGGATCCTCCCCCGGGTTCATAAGAAAGGTATGGAACTAAAGTGTGCAAGCTAAAAAAATCTCTCTGCGGGCTCAAACAATCTCCAAGAACTTGGTTTGAGAGATTTACTCAGCTTGTAAAAAAACAAGGGTACACTCAAGGGCAAGCAGATCACACCATGTTCATTCGACACTCTTGAGGGAAAGACAACTATGTTGTATGTTGATGATATTATACTCTCACGAGATGACTTGCCCAGGCACAGTTGGCCTAAGAATTCGAGATCAAAGATTTAGGTCAGTTGAAATATTTTCAAAATATTTTCTTAGCATGGAAGTAGCAAGATGAAAAGAAGGCATTATGGTGCCATAAAGGAAGTATGTACTAGATCTTCGAAAAGAGACATGCATGAGTGGTTGTCGTCCAGCTGAAACACCTATTGATCTAAATATTAAATTTGGAAACAAAGAAGGAAATGCAGTTGACCAAATCACACACTCAACCTAATATAGCTTTTGTTATAAGCTTAGAAAGTCAATTTATGCACTCTCCAAAGAAGAGCATCAAGAAGCGGTCTACAGGATTCTAAGATATCTAAAAAGTTCACCAGGGAAAGGATTGTTTTCAGAAAAGGTCAAGATAGAGGCATTGAAAGCTTTACAGATGCAGATTGGGCAGGTTCTACTATTGATAGGAGGTCTACATATGGATTGGTGAAATCTCGTGATTTGGAGGAGTCAAATGCAAAATGTTGTAGCTCGTAGCAGCGGTACAGCTGAATACCGATCTATGGCCCATGGGATCTGTGAAATGATTTTGCTCAAGAAGATGATGGAATAACTAAATAAGTTATTTGTGTTAACAATGAAGTTGTACTGTGACAACAAAGCCGCCATAAGTATTGCTCGCAATCCAGTTCAACATGATAGAACAAAGCATGTTGAAGTGGACAGGCACTTCATAAAAGAGAAGATTGAAGAAGGTGTGCATGCCTTCCGTGACAAACAAATCAGCAAATTGCAGATATTTTCACAAAAGGCTTGTTTAAACCAAAGTATAAAATTCTTGTAAGCAAGTTAGGCATGACAGATATTTACATACCAACTTGAGGGGGAGTGTTGATTTGTAAATATCTAAAGTGTGATCAGATATGATTTTATAGGATTTAAATTGATCTTATAAAGTCACATCTAATTTGCTATTGAATAGGTTAGGATATTAGATCAATAAAATCATCCCTTGATTCTCAAATCTGCCAGAATCAAGGGATCTGATAGCTAGTTAGTCAGTTTTCTATACTATAAATATGTATCTCTATGGATGAATAAGATTGTATAATTTTGGTACCAAAACATACAATAGGAATATTTATTTAGCTAGAACAAGCATTTTTTCAATTTTATTGCACTTGTCAAAACAAATTAGCTGAAAATCAATGGTATTTTAGCATAGTCATGTACACAGGTAAACTCGAAACAAATCATGATACAGACAAAAGAATTGCTTACCTTCTTCTTTAGAAGCTTCTCTTCTACGAACAAGCTCATAAGCAGCACAAATAACATCATGTGTACCCTCTCTTTTCACTGCACTCATGCAAAAAGGTTCAATTCCACGAGATCTCAGACTGTCCCTGAATGTCTTCCAATTCTCATATGCATCTGGAAGGTCCATTTTGTTGTAAACCACTAAATAAGGTTTTTCAGCAAGTTCAGGGCTAAACATTTCCAATTCAAGACGAACAGCTTCATATTCATATTCTGGTTGTGGAGATGAACCATCAACCACATGCACCTTTCTCCAAATAAGAATTCCATCAATTGGTCAAAACTATTAGCTCAATCTCGGAATAATTAGAAAGCATAAAGGAAGGCTATACACCAGTGCAAAATAATTGGGACTTTTAAGTAAACTATAAAATATATGGATGCACAGACTACATAGAAACTACTAAAAGATACTCATGTCAACAGGAAAAAGGAAATAGTACAGTGATTCCATGTTGCGGAAAGGAAAGGGATAGCTAAATATCAATACCACTATTTTTTTTCTCTTTAAAATATGAAAAGGCCAAAGTCCAAACACATATGCGGACTCTTAAACTTGTCCAAACGTTTCATTTTGACACCTAAACTAAAGGTTGTACTTTGAACACTTGATCTAGGCGTGAGAAAGGCCCTTTTTCTTTTTAAAAAATTCTCTCCCTGTCACCCCCTCCGCCGCAGTCCATCACCACCCTTGCCACCATCCCTGTCACCACCCACCATTCCCCTTCCCCTTCTTTATTCTTCTTCTCTTCCACCATTTATTAGACAGATTAGACCACTATTTTCCTCCAAAATCTGGCTACTTTTTTCAACAGATTCTGGTCTCCTCCTATTACTTCTTCTACGACATTTTTTCCCAGTGGATAAAACCACATTTTTTTCCCTCCAAAATCCAGCCATACCTCTCAACAGATTTCACCATTTTTAGACTACCTTAAGACTATGACACAATATGAGGAAGTCAATGACATTCGACAGAGAAAGAGAAACTTCAATTCTGTCATCCAAATTCACAGAAAGCTGTGATACTCAAATCCAAATTCATAGAACCCGAATGGGTTTTCATGGATCAAATCGAAGCAAGCCTAGCATACTGAGAGTTGGGCGAAAAAGGATGCTTTAAAGAAATCCAATGAAGTGGGAAAGAACAATACCGGACTGATGAAGATGAGGAAAGACTGGAAGGCAAAGGCAATTGTGATTGGTTTTAGCAGCAACTGATGTAGGTGACCAGAAGATATAAATTTTGCTTCCACCGAAAGTTTTTGACCAGTCAATGTGTTTTTAGACATTGCGAGGGATAGGACTAGAAATGAAGATATCTGGGAGAAGGTAAGAGTGGCTTCGGTGGAGGACACGATGCAAGTACAGAGATGGTTCGGACATGTGAAAGGGAGATGCATGGATGCCCCAATGTGGAGGTGTGAGATATTCGCTATGACGGTTCAAGAGAGGTAGAGGTAGACCGAAGAAGCATTAAGAAGAGGTAATTAGACATTTGATGGTGCCGTTTCAGCTCACCAAAACCATGACCTTAGATAGGAGGGTCTGGAGTAAACGGATTAGGATAGAACCTAAGTAATTAGCAACATGTTGTCTTGTTGCCCTTCATATTAATAGTCATAGTAATGCCAATGTAGTTTCTAGTCCTTCCATTTTTATTACTATCAGTTGATTACTTGTACCCGATTATCATAATATTTGTAGTTTTTGTTATTTTACCATCTGTTGTTTTTTGTTATTAGCTAATGTTTCTTGTACTTTCGTTACTTCTTTCGCTGGACTTCTTTGGACTCATTTTTCTTGAGCAGAGGCTCTACCGAAGACAACCTCTCAACCTCTGAGGTAGGGGCAAGGTCTGGGTACACTCTGCCCTCCCTGGACCCCACTTCGTAGGATTACATTAGGTATGTTGTTGTTGATTTTTTTTCTTAATTGCCGCATCATAATTTAATTGATTTTATTTTCCATGTACGGAGCGAGTTCCATTGACACATTGACACACTTCACTTTGTTTGGAGCTGCCAAATGTGTCAGTAGGCACATTTTTGATAACATAAAGTGTTCAATAGGCACAAACCCTTGTTTAGGTGTCAAAATGAAAACTTCAGACAAGCTTAACAGATGTCTATGTATTCAGCCATATAAAAACCACCAAGTCAACATAATCTTGAAACAAGCAAACAACAAAGAACAAATCAAACTACAGTTTGCAATTATAGGGGTGCGGCACTTCCCCTGACCCTGAGTGAATGCAGGATGTTTCATGGACTGGGCAGTCCTTTACAGTTTGTAATCTGTTTAACCTTTTCAAATATATATTTTCAGATTAAAAGCTCTCCCAGTTACACTTCATCACGAATTAGCTATAACATAGCAAGCATATCAAATACATGCAAACTATATAGGGATACGAGTGATATGACAATTAGCCAACATCTTATCTGGTTCAACAAATAACTAATAGTTCTATTTATGCAGGATTGGAACAAATACAACTTATTTATGCAAAGAAAGATCCCTTTAGAAAAAGATTGTACCAGGACTGAACATCTTTCTGAGTGCCGAAGAAACTCATGGCCTAAACCAAAACCTCGGTGTGCCCCTTCGAGTAGACCAGGCAGATCAGCAACGACCACAGTAGCATCATAATCAAATGAAACTACGCCCAAATTTGGAAGCAAAGTGGTAAAGGGGTAATTTGCAATAGCTGGCTGAGCAGCACTTATAACACTGAGAAATGTACTTTTCCCTGCATTTGGCGCTCCGACTATACCAACATCAGCAACCAACTTCAGCTCCAAGTCTAACCACCTGCTCAATAGGACTATTACTTGCAATATACATAAACAATAGAACGTGAAGGAAATCTGACTAGGATACAGTCCTAGCTTAATTAGGATTCAAAATTAAGGATGACAGCTTAATAGACACACCATAATTAAGAGGTTTTGATCATTTTTTCTAGTCACGACATTCTAATACCATACTGCAATACAGTTAGATGCTGAATGTAAACAAAAGATACAACAAAAAATTACAAAGTGTAAAAGCAGAAATGATACTCATTGGAGATACTCACATCTCTGGACCTTCTTCTCCATTCTCTGCAATCTTGGGCACCCTATTCAATCCTGTCTTAAAAGAGGCATTCCCTCTCCCACCTCTTCCACCAGGCAACAGCAATGCCTTCTGTCCTGGATGCAACAACTCAAGAAGTACATTCCCTTGAATTCCACCCTCTCCAGCCTCCCTAATGACAGTACCTGGTGGCACCTTTACCACTACATCCTCGCCTTTTGCCCCAAATTGCTTCTTTCCATGACCATGACCTCCTCTCCCAGCTTTAATATGCACACTCTGCCTAAATGGCAACAATGAATTCATCGACGCATCTACCTCCACAAACACATTTCCTCCCCTCCCTCCATCACCACCAGATGGTCCACCCAATGGCACAAACTTCTCCCTCCTAAATGCCACCACCCCATTCCCTCCATCCCCTGCTTTTACATATATTTTTGCCCTATCAAAACACCTCATTACTGCTGGAACCCCTTTCTCCTTCTCCTTTATATCACTCCCTTCCCCTTCAAACACGTCACTACCCTCAAAAACCCCATTTGTAGAACCTTCCATTTCAACGCCCTCATCATCATCTTCATCAAACTCATCGTCAACCTCATACAGCTCAAATTTCCCACTACCCTCAAACACCCTACTTCCAGTACCTTCCATTTGATCATCCACATCATCATTTTCATCAAAATCATCCTCGCTCTCGTCCTCAAAATCATCATCAACCTCGTACAACTCGAATTTTCCATAATCAAATCTTACATTCTCTACATTCTCACCATCCAAGTCTTGCTTACGATTCTTAGCTGGGGTGGGAATAGTTAACTCAGAGAGAGTCATTTCAGTTGAATCTTGGAGGGACGGAAGAAAAAAGTCATCTTTGGGGGGTAGACGAGTGAAGGTAGTGGCAGTATCACCGGCAGCTGTGGTAATTGGCGATGGTGGCCTAAACTCACCGGATTTTCGCTGAGGGGGATTGGGTTTTTGCCTTCTTCTGTTAGTGTTTGTAGACAGGCGCTTTGGGTTGGTTCTACTGCGATTGGTATTGGGTCGAGCTTGGCAGCGAAGAGAGACAGAGAAGGTTGATGTAGTTGTGAACAAAGAGAAAGCCATGGCTATGGCTGCCAGAGCTCAACAAATTATCCGTTTGGGCGGGTGTTTCACAAATCCATATATTTTCTTCAGATAATTCCTCAAAAGAGAACTACATTTTTTCTATTGTTTAATGACAGAATAATAAAAACACCAACGAGGCTCCAAATATTAGTTTCATTATCAAATTATTGATTGTCTTAAAGAAATAAATACTCTCTACATTAATTGAATTAAAATTTATTTTCTATTTACCACGTGACCATTCAAACTCAAGTTTGAAATTCATAGTAAAAAATTAAGAAAAGTGTTGAAAATACCCCTAAATCTAATAAAAATTATTATCTGACTTATTTCAATTTCAAAATTCAATCAATTTTATTTTTGACCAAAAGTTCTCCATATATGTTTTAAATATGAAGATTACATGAATCTCAAATTAAATCCAATATAGTCCATGTTCATTTAACTTAATATGACAACATTTTAGGCTTTCGAGATTCTCTTTGAATGAATGTTTAATGCATTAAGTTTAGAAATTAAATTGTTGTTTAAAAACGAAAAATAACATCTCATAATAACATTGGTCTTTTCTATCTCTTCTACTTCTTCTAACAGAGAAAATAATCAAAATAGTCCTTAATGTATGGATTTAGATTGATTTATTATCTCATATATACAGCTTATAGAGAAGGTCATTTATATATATTAAAAACTTATCAATTAAGTCTTTCACTCTAAATCCTTAATGACAGACACCAAAAAGAAATTCTGTTAAATTTAGTAGAAATGTGCAATTCACATGATACTGAAAAATCTTAAACAAAACCTTTGTTTTCTTGGATCAGTTTCAGTTCCAAAGAACGAAAACTCCCGTCTTTCCAACAAAACTCTCTATCATCCTCAAAACTTCTTTTGAATTTCATCAGTAACAAGCTATTTGTCATCCTCAAAACTATGTTTATAGTGTCCTTGTTTATCAACTATCAGCTTGACATTGGAGAATTCATTTTCAGAATTCTCAAAATCATCTCCCGAAGATAAGTTTTCTCTTTCAAACTCTTTGTCAACAGGTCCAACAACATTTTCATTCCCTGATATACAATTAGTTCTGCAATCAAACTCAATTGAATAATTTATTCCAATATATAAGAGTCCAAATGTTCAAAATATAGCTCCACTATATAGCTCCACTACTCTATCTCTAGGGATAATTTTTTTTATGTAATGCGCTTCAACCTCCTGAAACAAATCTCCATTTGTTACCAAGCTTCTCACATTTATGACAAAATATTATTGAATCATTCAGGTTACCACATAATTCAACAATCTTCTTCATGTTAGTAAGATTGAGATTCTTCAATGCAATATAAACAAAGTAGTCAATGATACCACCAACATACTGTTTGGCTGATTGATGTTTTATCAATCATTTATGATAAATTTTAATAGTAAACAACGACTCCTCGAACACATAATCTACAGTTAAAAGATTACATATTTTAGCCGATTAGGACCATATTCTAGGTGTTACAAAATATATATACTTTGTACACCATAACTTTTAAATATTCTTGAATATACAACCAAAGAAAGCCAACGGTAAAAAATCAAAAAGGTAGATTTTCATATTACCAAAAAGAAAACAAATCTTATATACAACGATTGGAAAAGTAGTACTAACAACGCTGCAAATTTTGAATATCAAATAGGCTAGCTTTTGGATTGCCTCAACTAAAAGCAAAACAAATTTTTACCATAACAGAAGCTCGATTCCTTGGAGTTTCTTTTGATTAACAACGTTCAACAATGGAAAAAACTTATGTCGATTGATTTACAAGAAAAAGGGTTTTTTTGTTGGAAAGGAGAGAGTGTTGTTTGTTGGAAAGGCGGGAGTTTTCGTTCTTTGGAACTGATCCAAGAAAACGGAGGTTTTGTTTAAGATTTTTCAATGTCATATGAGTTGCACATCTCTGCTAAATTTGACAGAATTTTTTTTGTGTCGTTAGGTTTTTAGGGTGAAAGACTAAATTGATAAGTTTTTAACATAGATAAAGAACTTTTTCCATAAGTTGCATATATAAGGGACCAAATCAATCTAAATCCATACATTAAGGACTATTTTGATAATTTTTTCTCTCCTAACATCTCATAAATAAATGAGAAAAGACATAAAGACACCATCGAAGTTGTCCCATATTTGCATAAAGACACCTAAACTTTTAAAGTGTCCTATCACCCTACTAAACAACTATATATCGTTGTAAATTGGTCATTTTTACACATTAACTCATCTGGGTTGTTTACACGCACGTTAGGCGTGTCATGCGCTATTTTTCCTTTTTATTTACTAGTTTAAAACATCCACATGTCATTTTCTTTCTTTAATATTAATTATTTAATCAATTTTTGTATCTTTCCCACTTTAAACTCAAAAATAGCCGTTGGTAGCCCTAAAATTTTAATTTTCATGGCAAGAACAATATTGGTGCTCTCTTTTTGACGACTTCATCATCTTTCTCAAGAAAATAAGGTAGGAATTCGTCTTTTCTCTTTTAATTTCCAGTAGAAACGTTAATTTGAAGTTTTTTTATGGTTGAATTTCTTCTCAATTTTGTGGTTAGTTTTTGATTGAAAATGTTAAATGCAATGTTGAATCGTATTTGTAATGATGAGAATGATCTGATGTTGCGAGTGAAACTGCGATGCAAACATGGTGACTTACTATTAATGCAAACTTCATGGTCAAAGCATAACCTAGCTCGAAGATTTTGGTCTTGTCCACGCTATCGTGTATGTTTACTAACTCTTTTATGGAGATCTTTTGTTTATGTATTTTTCTTTAATTTGTGTTTTGTGTATTTTAGGAGGAGTGCAACTTCTTTAGATGGAGGGATCGAGAAGAAGTTGATATACGATCCAAGTACGTTATTCCGAGATTAGCAAAGAGAATTAAGGAGTTGGAAGAAATATTGACATCTTATGAAAGTCGTGTTGAAAGTAACCAAGTCATGATGAAGGAGAAAAAGGACAAATGTTGTAACTTGAAGCTAATCGTCTTAATCATTATTGTGTGTTTTCTATGTTTAAGTCTAACCAAGAATGTGAATGATGGAAGTTGTAGGTGTGTGCAACCAAAATTTCCATAGACATGTTTAGTTACTTTCAAATTTTTGAAATTGTAGGTGTGTGTACCTAGAAGCTAATTGTCTTGATCTTGCTAGTTGTAGGTGTGTGTAACTTGAAAGATAGAATTTGTTGAATGTTCAAGTTATTGTTGTTCTTTGTTGTCGAAATTGTTATGATTTGAACAATTAGTTAATGTATTTGGTTCTCTAATCTATATTATCGTGGCAACCATTTGAGAAACTTCACAAATATGTCAATTACAATTAAAAAGGCAATAACAAAACTGACAAAAAAGAAGACTTCATAATCGAGTTTGATTCCAACCATTCAAGTTTGTTTGGTTACACCCAAAACTGAGTTTGTTTCCAATAAAAAACAACACAAATATATGCATAGTTAAATTTTGTTTGTCAAAATGAACAAGACAACATCAAAATGCCCTACTTCCATGGCACAGAAGTTTTTCTACTTGAAGTTGTTTGACCTTGGCTATTAACAGCATTAGCAGCAGCTACAGACCTAGTTTGGATAACCTTTTCAGCCCTCATTCTTTCCAGGTTGCTACTGGTAATAGTTGTCTTCCCCTTTCATTTGAATCCACGTACTGGTGTGTAGCCAATATCACCAATGACAACATCAGCCCTCTTTGTAACTTTTGTACCAGTATTGATGACTCTTCTACTTGGCAGTCCAGGCTGCTTAGTCAAATAAGTACACACTCAAATATTAGACAATTAGGTTTGCAATGACAATTGTAAACTTGCATTGATAGTTGTAAACTTACATTGAGAATTGTAAATCCATCTTCAGCTTGGTATATGCCAACACCTACCATTCTTGGCCTTTTAAAAGGTCTTGTTTGTCCTCCACTAATGTCCTCATGTTCTACTGGTCTCTTACCTCTTCCTAGGCCTCCTCTACTGCAGTTTGCTTCAAAAATAGTTTGACTATGTTGAGTCATTCCTCTTCCTCTACTTAGTCCTTCATTCACATTTCTTTCTTGAGCCATTTCTCTTCCTGATCCTGCTCCTCTACCTGTACCTCTACCTCTACCTCTACCATTTACAGTCTGTACTTTGAAATCAAAATATTAAAGCATATCTATATTATCTAACAATGATATAATAATTAGATATATTACCTCTGTGTTTGCAACATTTCCATGTGATTGAGCTGGAACACCTTTGTCACTTGCTTTTCCTCTTGTTGCTCTTCCTGTGCCTTTTCCCCTACCACTTTCAGTAGCCTGTATATTAATATATCAATACATATACATCTACATATAACATACATTTGGAGTAACAAATAAAAGTACCTGTGTATGAGAAGATGGTTTAGATGACTGACTTGGACCAGTACTTCTTGTCTGAGAACATGGTTCAGTTGATTGACTTGGATCAGCTTGGTTTCTTGTAGGACATCCTCTTTTATTGTGTCCTTGTGTACCACATTTTCTACAAGTCATTACAGCACCTCTTTTGCTCAAATTTCCAGTTTTTCTGCTTTCATCTATTCTAACCTTAACTGGTCTTCCAAGCAACTTTCTGATCTTTGGTGGCTTTACAATTGGATTATTTGAGGTTGACCACATTTTCATGTTATTCATTGGCTGAATAAAATGAGCATATGTGCTGAGGTAGGTTTCCTTGCTATAACAGCTAGCCACATAATGGATTGGTTCCAAGTTTTTGTAATGAAGAACGGAAACACCATGAGGACAAGGAATTCCCTTGAGCTGCCAGGATCTGCAACTACACCTCCTATTAACAATGTCCACAGTGTGTGTAAATCCATGGTGTTTAATCTCAAAACCTCTTTCTCCATTCCAAGTCAAGTTATATTGCATAGACTTTTGAATGTTTTCTTGCAAAATCTTCAAAGACATAGGAGATATATGAGTGATCCAAGTGTTTGAGAACTCTCTCAAATCACCAATTCTTTTCATCATCTTCACCGTTATCTCCTCAAGCATTGTAATGATGGTTTTATACCTTGCAGACACTATCCAAGCATTAAAACTTTCTGTCATATTGTTGTCCATATCATCACATTTGATATATTCTTCAAAATACTTCTTGCACCATGTATTCAAATTGTACAATAAAATATTATCCAAACCTTCTTGTTATAATTTCCTCCTTGTCTCTATATTGTCCTTCATCTCAGCTTCAAAATGTGGATTTAGCAATCCTCCAAAACACTCTTCTTCTTTCAACTCCTTTCCAATTTTTTTAGCAATTTGCAAGAACATGTCTTGCACATTTTCTATGTTCAACAAGTGGCAATAAAGTATCCACAACAATTTCTAGTCCCTAACAAACCAACATAACAGAAAAAGAATAAATTAAAGTGCAAAACTCAACAATAATAAAATAGTAAGATGGATATCAGTAATTACCTTTTGCATATCACTAACGATGGATAGTTGATGCCCTTCTCCATGTTCAAGATCATTCTTCACTAGTTCAAGAAACCATGTCCAGGTATACTGATTCTCAACCTCAACAACTGCTTAAGCAATAGGGAGCATTTGATTGTTTCCATCTCTACAAACTGCCACTAACAACTGGCTTTTACACACACCTTTGAAAAAACACCCATCAAAACCAATCAACCTTCTAGCACCTCCAAAAAATGCTTTCTTTAATGCATTGAAGCAAACATAAAATCCTTCAAAAAAAAATTCTGCCCAGTTTCAGAATCTTCTCCAACCTTCACTACAAAGTACTACCTGGATTACTCCTTGATATTTCATCTCTATAATAAAAAATCCTACCATACTCCACAATGTGATCACCCATGATCTCTTGTAACACTCTAGTCCTAACTCTTCTCACTGTTGTCCTACCAACATTAATATCCAACTCCTTTCTAATAATGTCCTGCAACAAGACAATGTTGATGTTTGGCTGTTGAGTTATTCTTTTTTTGTATTTGGTGGCCAAAAACTTTGAGTTGCACATGTAGTTATGAGTTGATGTCAAACATTTATGGATAGGGTTGTATGTTTTAACAATAAAATCTCCACTAGTTTTATCCTTACTTGCACACAACAACCAAGGACAACTCTCTTTACAACATCTCACTCTAACTCTGCCAGACTCATTTACATATTTTTCAATTTGAATATGTTCTAGGATTATATATCTTGTCACTGCCACTCTAAATTCTTCAACAGTTCCAAAAACCAGTCCTAATTCCCAAACAATCTTTTCAGCAGTTGTATCAAACACAACTTTATTTGGGGTTTTCTTCCTCCTAACAGGTTTATGCACTACTTGATCAACCTCTTCACCATCTATTTCAAATCTAGGAACTTCATCACTTAGATAATAAGGTTCATCACCTCCTAGCTTACCAACTAAGATTTCCCTAATACGACTATTTGTCTCATCATACCATATATTTGGACCTTTCTCATTAACATTAATCTGATCTGAAGTAGTTCCCCTACTTCTCCTTTGTGACCTTTTGAAATGCCTCTTGGTTGCCCTTATATCTACATACTCTTGATGAACATCACTGTCAACCTCAGTATCTTCACTAGTATCCCCTTCAAATCCTGATTCATCTTCCACTTCATCATCAGTTGGATCATCATCTATTATAGGATAATCAGATGAAGGAAGAGGCACAATAGAAGGAGATGGTGGAGGCACAGTAGAAGACTAAGCTTCAAATGGAGTGATGGAAGTTTCAGAAGGACCAATTGTAGGGATAGAAGGAAATGTAGAAGTAGGAGGCTGATTATTAGGGTTAGAAGTCTCATTAAAAGATTCTTCACCTACTCCACTTTCAGTCACATGGGGGACAAACTCCAATTCAAGTGGGGCCTGATTAGCTTCACTACCCCCATGAAAAACATACACCTCCACTGTATCCCCATCATTCATCATATTGAAAAGGTCAAATATAACATTATCATTATCAACAAGGACCAATAACCCATCTCACTTGATGAAAAAATTACAATCTATTGTATATCCTAGTTCTTTTATGTGGTCCCTCAACTCAAAATAAGACATCCTATCAACATCTACATCTAGGAATTCTGTCACATGCCCCCCAATATATTTAGGTGGTGGACCAAATTCTATTCCCCCCCCATGATACCATCTTAAAGTTATCAGAGTAAAAGTCATCCCGAAAAAACATGTAACAACAACAAACACAATTCAAACACACATTTCAATAACTAACTCTAACAAGTTGTACACAACAAACATAATCACTAACAAACAACAACAACAGAAACACTAACTAATAAAAGTAGAAAAAAACACTAACATTTAGCTCTAATAATACTAACAGAACAAAAACACTAACAATAGCAGTTGATAATGTGCAAATTGAAGTCTACAAATGTATAAGAGACAAATAATAAGATTCGAACTAAGTGGATAACATCTAACCCTAACCTAAAACACAATCACAAAATTCTAATCACTAACAGTCGCACTAAGTCAATAACACAATACCCTACACTAACTAAGTCGATTACCCAACATATTCAAAAATATCCTAACAATGGCAACTGTAGGAGGTCGATTCTAACACTTTTACACTATAATAATCCATAAAATCAGAATAATCGAAAAAAGTGAAGATTTTAGAACCCTAACCTGTTAGACCTTCAATCTCTAAGAATCTTCACAAATACACATCAACAACGATCAACAATGATCAACAACGAGATTGTCAACAACGAGATTGTCAACAACAACACTATCGTCAACAACAACACTGTGTATTTTGTATGAATTTAGGGAAAAGTTGAGAAATGAAATGAAAAGGAAGGAGTTCACGAATTTTCTTTAAAAAAAAAAGGGTTGGGTCGGGTTACCTAGAGAGTGAGCAACACGCGCACTACATAGACGATGGAATGTGTAAAAATGGCCAATTTACAACGATATATAGTTGTTTAGTGGGGTGATAGGATACTTCAAAAGTTTAGGTGTCTTTATGCAAATATGGGACAACTTCGATGGTGTATTTATGTCTGTTCTCTAAATAAATTAAGTATTTGCTGCTACTTTTAACATCTCACTATAAGTAAGTTTTTTTTACTATTTGAATTGTTTAGAATATTCACAATTTCTTGAATCTTTTTTTCCACCATCTTAAGTTTTAGGTACCTATTTGCTTACTTTTTTAATATTCATATGTTTGAATCGAAACAAGGTTCTATGACTTCTAACTATGCTTAAATTGATCATGATGCGATTCAAAATAGGGATCAATTTAGTTTTTATTTTTCATGCATAGTAGTTAATTTTACAAGATAAATATTTTTTATTACAATATATATAAATAAAATCCAATAAAGTATAATTAGGTCAAGTAATGTTCAATGACCTTATAAATTTATGTCATGTGTACTAGATAATAATTTACGGTTGAGATCCATTTAAATTATATACTCATTTTCAAAATAAAAATAACAAAGCCGTCAATTATTTTTATTTTATAAAACTATCAGATAAAATAATTAAGTGTACCCTAGCTGATATTTTCAAAAAAAAAAAAAAGACTGGCAGGAGTATGCAGACTTCTCGACTTTTTTATCTGTCAAATCTCGTTCTTACATTGAATTTTTAAAAAGTTTTTCTAATTTTAAAGAATGCGACACTTTTGAAGAATCTGAGTAAATATGTTTTTTATAATTATTTGAAAACCTCCAAATGGGTTTTTTTTTTAAAAGTATTATCATATTCTTTAATTGAATTAATATTAGAACTCAATGATGTTTTTAAATTTGATATAATTTTGGAGATTACTTCAGAATTTGAAAAAAAAACATGTCTAAAACTACTCCCGAAGAAGTTTGGCGGGTAAAAAGTCAGGAACTTCGCATATTCCCGTCAATCTTAATTTCTTTCTTGAATATATTAGTTTGGTACACTTAGTTGCTTTATTTGATAGTTTTTAAAAAATAAAAAAGTTGAAAACTTTGTTATTTTATTAGCTATCCTTATAATAATGAGTATATAATTTAAATGAATCTCAACTCTATAAATTATTATATAGTACACATGGTATAAATATATAAGGTCATTACACATGTTATAAATATATAAGGTCATTACACATGTTATAAATATATAAGGTCATTGAATATTACTTGATCGGATCTTTATCTCTCTCTCTCTCTCTCTCTCTCTCTATATATATATATATATATATATATATATATATATATATATATATCACTAAAGTAATATTAAATTTGCAAGAATTTCTAATCTCAATTTCCGAATTTGTTATTCCTTTTCTATTGTATTGCTATGATTTTTATTTTATAGCACATAAAAAATCTAATACTGTATGTCATTTAAAATTTATCATTTGTAAATGGTTTAAAAACCCCTCAATCTGTATCTTCCAACTACACACTTTAACTTTACGGGTGTCTTATTACACACCTGAACTTTATATTGCTCTATTTTCTATACACCTAAGTGTTGACCCTCAACACATAAACCAAATAATTAGTCTTGCGTGATTCCACGCGCTGGGTCCCCCGTTGAAACTCCATTGAGAACCTCATGTCTTGTTTTTTTCCCATTTCCCTCCTAAAACGTAAAAGTAAAGAAAAGTCCTCCCCTATTTCGCAAATTTTAGACTGAAAATGATCCAAAATAATACATTAGCATCGTTCAAAATAAAGTGTAACAATAATACAAGAAAAAACACATACACCATAGCATGGGCAAGACCAAAATGTTATTCCCGAATTTAATTTTGAACAAGAAGTTTAAAAATTCAGCAAAAATTCGTGTTTGTATCTCACTACAGGTTTGAGCATTGGGTTTGATTCATCCATACAAAGCTTATTCAACTTTTCATTTGACTTTTTTGATGAATTTTGAGAAAATTCAAAATTCTAATTAGAGACCTAAATAAGAATTAGAGCAGATTACAAACCCTAAATTCAAGATTTGAAGTAGAAATGAACATTAACAACTAAATCGTACTTAATTTTGAGAGGAAATTGTGATTTTTTTACAAAATGAACCATGATTAATGGTGGAGAAGAAGAAACAATGGGTTATTTAAAGGTAGGGAAGATGACCATTAGAGAAGAAAAAAATTTTCGTCAAATTTCTGCTTCTGACGCGCCTTGAGGCGGCGACAACACCTCCCATGACAGGTCAACGCTTAGGTATGTAGAAAATAGAGCAATATAAAATTTAGGTGGATAAAAGTTGAAGTATATAATTGAAATTTCGAATATAGATTGGGGGAATTTGATTTCAGACCATTTTCTCTAAAATTTATTTTAAAATATGTTGAGATAAAACGTGTGTCAAATGCGTAGAAGATATCATAGACATTAACCTTAACACACAAATTGTGTAAAAACATACCAATCTCTTTTCAGAAGTTTCTAATTTCCACAGCCAATTTTTTCTTAACGAAAGTTGGATGGAACCGCTCTATTTATTTGTTTTACCTAATCTAATAACTCTACTAAAGAAAAAATGGTAATAATTTACATAAATTAATTAGCAATCTATATGCAACAAAATTTGATTTAAGGAAATTGAAATCCACCCCCAGCAACCCCTTGTACTGCACCAGGACCAGCTGCTGGATTAGCAAAAGCTATCCATAGCAATGAGAGTGTTATAGCAATGAGCCCTGACCAAACAAACACAACTGTGGGTGTTTTTCTTCTTTTACCCATCAATCCTTTAGCAAAAGGATACAAGTGAGCCAACACCCAAAAGGCGAAAAATGCACCACCAATGAATTTTCCCCATTGAGGTATAATGGCGAATATCGCTCTAGAAAATGCAACTACAACTGCAATTATGTTAACCATACCAATGACTGTAGGCGGTATCATCAATGGAGTCCATTTCACCATGTACAATTCAGCATACGCTTCATCGACGTCTTCTCCAACAGATTTATTAGACGGAGGAGTAAATGATGTTTCAAATCCCATGAACACTTTAAGTAAACCTAGCACAACAGCAGCAAGATGTGAACTAGTACCTGAAATAACCCAAAATTGTTCATTTCTCCACCAATCCTCTAAAGAAACACCTGACCATTTCACCTCTAAGATAGCTGAACCAATGATACAGATGGATAGACCGAATAGATAGACTAGGAACGCAACGCTGAAATTTTGGACTATGAATTGACCGGATATGAGGCAGAGTGCAGGGAGAAAACAGAAAACAACGAGGAAAATTGATGTGCAAGGATAAATGCTAACGTTAATGTAAGCAATACGTTGGAGGAATTTGAGCTTTCTTGTTCCGAGAATTGCATTGTTTCTTGAGTAAAAGATTTCAACGGAACCTATAGCCCAACGGAGTACTTGATGTAGTCTGTCTGTTAGATTTATAGGAGCTGATCCACGGAATGCATCACGTTTCGTGATGCAATATATAGAACGCCATCCAAGATTGTGCATCCGGTATCCAGTAACCACATCTTCCATCACTGAACCATAAATCCATCCCATTCGAATACCCCAATCTGTATTTTCTTCATACCTAATTGAAATGGAAGTTGCATAAAATGTAATAGGTATAAAATTCAACACTTCTGACTTAGTTAACTTACCAACAAGATATAACAGAGACTGCTTCGGCAACGTTGGTGGCATCAAGTGGTTCCTTTGGGGTTCTAAGAGCACCAGGAGGTCGTCCAAACTTGACAGCAGGGTGATCAGCGATTGGACGACCTTGGAACTCAGCAATTGGAATAGATTCAGCTAACATTGTGGAGTTTCCAAATCTCTTAGTTAGTACATTCACATCAAAGTCATAATCAACTTCTGTGGCTTTCAATGCTTCAGCCTCTACATCTTTTTGTGGTGTCTTATCTGGTTTTGTTGGTTCGAATCCATAAAGTGCAAATCGCCTAAACATGCAGCCCGTCCCAACGTACATAGGACCCTATATATATATACACACATAATGGATGATCAAGCATGTTTAATATTGTTTTTGGAAATTTGAATAGAGTGGTTATAGTCACCTGCAGACCATCAAGGGCACGCATATTTCCATCAAAAAACACAGTGTTGTGATTGGCATAACGATCAGAGGGATCGATTCCTTCAAAACGTTGAGGGAATTGAACAAAACATATGTCTTCTCCACCTCTGTCCATCATGAAACACATGCCTTCACGAATAGCTAAGCAGTTGTATATATAGTGATCATAATTAAGGTTGAGTATGAATGCACCATTAGATAAAATGGCAGAAGCTCTTACTAGGGCATTCATGGCACCTGCTTTTTTATTGTGATCATACTCACGTCTCTTCTCACGCGACACATACACAAACATTGGAAGCCTTATGTCCACCTCCGAAAAATCTAATAGCTTATCTTGATCACCCCCTCCCATTAGGGGATCACTACTTGGGGGTTTCAACATTACCTTTAAATTACAATTTCATTTATGTATATCAATATTTGTAATTAGGATTCAACAATTATGTACTACTATTTGCTTGAGAAAGTAACCTGAAGGATCCCGGGATGATCATCATTGCGATGATCCCTGCTGGGGATAGACCATGAGCCAGGCCAGTGAGTTCCATCAGCCATCCAAATAGCCTTTTGCACTTTGATTGCCTCTGCAGGATTAGTCTCATTCTCTTTCATCTGCTTTAACATCTTCATTTCTTCTCGAGCATTAAACGCGTCTGATCTCCTTCTTATCGAATCTTGCAGACTGTTCATTCTTACCTTAAATTCATCATATTCTCTTTTTACCCTTCGTCTATCTTTAACGAAATCACCTCTCTTCTTGTTCTTTGTAGGGTCTCCCTTGAGGAGAAAATAGGCTTCAGGATTCCTAGGCTCAATAGCATGTTTCCTGCAGAATGGTACCCACAAATCAGCAAAGCTAGTAGCTTCTGCCATTGCCTCAAATGTTAGAAGGGTACCGCCATCGTCTGAGACATAGCAAGTTAGCTTCTCCACGGGATAGTCAGCTGCTAAGATGGAAAGGACAGTGCTGGCTGTGACAAGGGGCGGCTCTTTCTCTGGATCAGCCGTTGATACAAATATATCAACTCCTGGTAGATCTGACCTACCTAAAGGATTGGATGGTGATGGCATTTCAAACTTCTCGCGTAGTACCACTAAGTCAGTAGACCGATTAACTGGCGACATCCTGGGCATCTGATCCACAAGCCATGAAAATGCAAACCATAGTTCACATATAATTGACATCACGTATAACCACATTGCCTCCGGATTTGGATGTTGTATTCTCCATGCCAAGAAGAATACTAGTAGTACTAGTCGAATAAAATTTAGCAACCTGTACACAAACTGCAATAAATTAAAAATAGATCAAACTGATGTACAATTATCTTTACAAACACGAAATGAAAACTACAAACCTATAAGGGCTAATTAGGCCATGTGACATTGGCAACACCCTACTGAGGGGCTTCCAAGGTATATCAGCAGATGTATCCAACATGGTCTTAGGCATACCTCCTCTATCACCATCATCTCCATCCCTATCATCAGGCCAATAAGCATTTCCATACCCGTAAGTTCCTTGTGTCTCGAACAACCATTTGTTGTGATCAAACTCTCCATTTTGATTTCTCCTGATCATACCTTTTGAACCATCTGGTGCCGGTAATGACAATGCTCCATTAGAAAAGTTTGGGATCTCATCATCAAGATCCCCTACCTTGTAAGCTTCTTTGCAACCGGGGCATAGACCAACGTCTTTTTGTGCATCCATGTAACAATCTCTACATATTTTGAACCTAAACACAAAACAAACACATAAACTTTGACGAATCTTAGTAGCTCAGTTGGTTGATTACTCGAACTTTCACCCACTAGGTGAAACATGAGTTCGATTCCCCTGAATCACAATTTACACATCAACTTTGTACCTTATCAACATGTAATAGCTAAATTACCTGCATTCACATGGGATTACATCGTTACCACATTCATCTTTCATGATCTTTCCGTCACAAGCAGGCATGGAACATGATGATCCTTTAGATCCAGCCATTTGAGGATGATAAACTTCTGATTCAATGATCTTATCCATAAGATGTGCGCGAGTGACACTGTTGAATCCCCCTGTAAATAATGAATTAGAAACATATTGCTCTTCTGCTTTAGCAGCAATAGACATATCCATTGGCTGATTATCAGGCGTAGGCGGGATTTGAACAGTATAATTCATGTAATCTCTTGACAATTCACCCGACATATCAATGTCTTCTCTAGACATGCTAACATATCGTCCACTAGACGTTCTACGTGCAAATTTTACTGCTTGTCCACTTGAACTTCCCTTATTACTTATCTTCTTCGATGGTGCAGCCGTTAAGCTTGCCATTTTAGCTATGTAAAATAACTAGCTAATTTATTTTCGCGAAAAAAAATAAATGAATTGTGTGGTCTTCTTCTCAACTTTGACAACAAATGTTCCCTTTCTTCATCATAACTTTTGAAAATCACTCTGGCTCTTGTTCAATGTTGCTTAGTATTTTTATTTAGAGTACTGAAAAATGGGAAGAAAAGAAAGGTTGTTATTGAATTAATTCAATTTACTTTAACTACTCAATATTACAATTTTTTAATTTTGTTTTGACTAGTTCTCCGATTAATTCGAGAACCAATGAGAGGTTACACAAATTTATGGGTAGGTTGAGAAGGTGTTTGATTGGATGAAAGAGAGTTACAGGCGCTAAAGCGAAAATGTATAGAAAATCGAAAATTAAGAAGGAAAGTTATAGATCGAAATGAGAATATAAACATAGAATTTTAGTTAATACAATTCTAGCGCTTTTTATGAAAACATAAAATAAAAGTAATTCAAAAACATTTTGTTACCAATTTTTTTTTCATTAGATAAAATAAAATAATAATATTATCGATGTTTTTTCATTCGATACAAGCTAGCGCTAAGTGTTCAATTTTCACAGCTGAACTTTTCAGAATGAAAGTGGAACGGAATTGCTCTGTTTTTTCTTTACCCAACAATATAAAAAATTGTCATAATTGAAAAAATTATGGGTAATAAATAATAAGCTTTGTTTGCTCATGAAATATCTGATTTTTGATAAGATTAGTGGTGACGAATGAGTTGATTGGGTCAAAATGTGGGGGTTATGGGTAATAATTTAATCCGTTCATATTTGATATGGGTAAAAAGTGATTGGGTAATAAATGGATTGGGCAAAATACTAGTTTAATCATATTTTCATGAATAAATGGTATTTTACTTGAGAATTCAATATGGAGAAGATATTCTAGTTTTTTTTAGATGAAAAATGTTGAACATGCTTCATTTAATTTTATTGTATCATAAAAATATAAAAAAATTCTATAACTTTTCAATATAAAATAAATTTATGTAATAGCAAGATAAAAAATATTTTCATTTCAAAGTAAATGGATATATGCATTTTAGGACTAAAACATGTTTAATGCACTTTAAGCAATGTCAATACTAATACATGATTTGCTTAGTTTACACTATTATTTATTGTCAACTATAAAATTAAATGAATAAATAAAATGTAATTGTAACTAACAAAAGAAATATACATTTGAATTTTATATTTTTGAAGGGTCAAATACTTCACCTTTTCAATTATAAAGAAGAATAATTAGTTCTATAGAGTAACATAAAAAGGAAGAGAAATTAAACTATTTTTAATTTAGTGATATCATGGATTTTTAGTGGTTAAAAATTAGAAACTTAATCTATTTGGCTAATTTATATTTTACCCATATTTTTATGGGTCAAGTATGGATATCAACTTATATTTTACCCGTGTGAAAAATCACTTACCCAACATAAAAATATGGACAAATTGAACGGATCACCAAAATATGAGCTTATTTTACATGCACTACATAAGATGAATGATGCTTTGACTATCCTAGAATACTAAAGTCTTTTGTTGAGATAGTCCAAGATCATCTACTAATTCTTGTAGCCATATAACCTCTTTCACTGATTTCGTAATTGTTATAAAATTAGCAAGTGTGGTGGACAAAGCAAACAATAGATAGCAAAGTTCTCTATTAACTACGACACTACTAGAAAAAGTAAAAAAATAAAGATACCTAGACTACCTACGTAAGAACCAGGTTCTTGTTTGTAGAAATAAATAGTAACAAACGAAACAGACGTTTATCGTGGAAAACCTTCTTCATCAATGAAAGAAAAATCAGAACCTACATAGGCTTTTATGAAACTTCACTAACATCACAGAACAATTTAAATTACAACTCTGTAATCAAATGGATTAACTTCAATGCCCCACCTCAACAGTTCACTCAAATTGTTCAACGATTCACTATAATCGGATATTCTACTATCCAAGAAGTCAAATCCATTTCTTGTTACAATTCTTTCTGACGATTAACCATAGCCATTTTCTCTACTCTTCAAGAAGTCAAACTTATTTCATGTTACAATTCTCACAAATTCTCTTTCATACTTAGAAAATCATCCATAAACAATAATTCTAAGATGTAACGATGCAAACTAAACTTTGAAAAGAAAACCTAAATCTAGTTCTTCTTTCATCTGCTGCCTGGATCTTTTCAGCGCTACACGAGCTCTTACTACAAAATATTCTCAAGTTATGATTGTGTAGAGAGTTGTGATTCTCTTTGTCAACAATTCTTTTATAAAGATGGATTAAACCATAGTTGAATCATATAAGGAAAATATTTTTTTTCTCAAAACTTTTATTCCTACACTCATTCTGTAACAATTTCAGCTAACTTTCCAATAGAAGTTAATAGTGGAAGGAGTATTAGTTAATATAGGAGATACGGAAGGAGTGAATTGCAAATAATAATGTCCTGGATTAGAAGTAGCTAAATGAAGTTCAACGCATGAGATTAGTCGAGAGGTTATCATATACACGTTGAGGGAAAGAGTGGAGACGTGAAAAGAAACTGGTATTCTACAATTCTCAAGTTCTTCCTTGCCTCTTCTCTCTTCTTTTCAACTCCGTTCTGATCCTGTCTTCTTCTTCTTTCGTTTCAGATAGCGATCAAGGAGCTTCTTCTTGCTATAGTTATTTAGAATTGTTTCAATTCTATAAATTAGCTCAGTTATTGTTAGATTGTTAGTTCACTTTCAGATAATCGAAAATTGTTCCACAAATTCTGACTGTGTTTGAGTTTACTTATTGTTCTATTGAATTTCGAGTTAAATTCATAAAAATTGGTATCATGCTTCCACAATTGTTGTTGGTTACTTATGGCTGAAGGCACTCGAATGCAAAGTATGGACGAGAAATTAACCCAACATGATGAACTGTTGATCGAACTCCGGTATAGACAACTAACTTTGACGGCCACTCAGCATGGAATTCAAGGTACTTTAGAGCTCCCACTAGAGCGTATTAATGTCACGGAGCGTGGTCAGGCGAGAGGTGATGGGATCCTTCCTCTTCCTGTTCAGGATGCTCGATCGGCTCGACCCAATCGGATACATGTTCCTACCCCTAAATGGGAGCTTCCTAGCTTCGAAGGCTCCAATCCTAAGGTATGGATTCATAAGTGTGAGCGTTACTTCAATCTCTATAGAATTCATGATGCCAGAAGGTCGAGGGTGCAACTCTTTACTTGAATGGAGATGCAGAGATTTGGTATAATTCCTTGTTATTGAGCAGAGGTCCAATCACTAGGGACGAATTAAGGAAGAAATTTGTTATAGGATTGGAGATGTTCTGATGTAAGATGTGGTAGAAAAGTTTAACAAACTCAACCAAACTGGGGGCGTTGAGGATTTTTTACGAAAATTTGAAGATCTAAAGGCTCAAATGATCATGCAAAACCCAGCGCTAAATGAATCACACTTTTTGTCTAGCTTCATTGGAGGCCTCAAAGAGGAGATTAAGTTTCCTGTCAAAATGTTCAAGCCTACTAGCCTTAGTTTTGCTATTCAGCAGGTTAGGATGCAAGAAAAAGCAATCGAGGCTGCATTGAAGAAGCATAGAGCGCCTTCAAAAACGATAGGAAATGTCCTTAATGCAAATAACCCTATGTTTTCTATATCAACACCGCTACTCAGAAACCTGCACCTTTCAGACAACTCTGAAGTGTATGAACATCGAAAAACTAATCACCTCTGTTTTAGGTGTGGTGAAAGCTACACTCCAGGTCATACTTGTAGAATAAAGAAATTACAACGTATTTCTGGTGGTTCTGAAGAATTACCTGTGCACTTGGATGATCCACATGAGGTGGACGTTGAGGTGACCGCTGATCTTGATACTGACATACATGAGGCTCTATGTCTTAGTGCTCTGTCGGGAAATTGTAATGGGGTCAATACCATTCTGGTTGCAGGTTGGTTAAAGAAGAGGTCCCTCTTTATTTTAGTCGACTCCGGCAATACCCACAGCTTCATAAATGCGTTAACTGTAGTGGAAACTGGTTATCAGTCTTGTTACGTGCAACCAATAAGAGTTATTGTTGCTGATGGCAATTATGTGTATTGCAATTCCATGTGCCCTCAATTCACTTGGAAAATGGGGAGCAAAACCTTTATGAAAGACTTGTGAATCCTCAAGCTAGAGGGTTGTGACGTTATATTAGGTAACGACTGGATGAAGAAGTATAACCGTACTAACTTTGACCATGAGAAACAATGTGTGACCATTGGGAGAAAAAGTAACAAGGTGGTTTTAAGGGCGATTCTGGACAAGGGTCAGATTAGCATGATCACTAGTGGTACTATGAGTAAACTATTTTCGAAGGGTTAAACCATTATGGATCATTTGTTCCTTATCCAAGCTACTGGTACTGAAGTTATAGAAGAGGTGAATAGTTTAATTCAAGGGGTACTCTCTCACTTCACTGATGTGTTTGTTGAACCCAAATATTTGCCACCTGCAAAATTCCTTGATCATAGTATTCCCTTGAAACCAGGCACATCACCAGTATATCTCAGACCTTACATATATAACTACTATCAGAAGAAAGAACAGAAACAAGTAGAAGAAATGCTCATTTCAGTAATGATATCATCCAACACAGTCAATCACTTTTTTCTTCACCAGTCTTGTTGGTTAAGAAGAAAGATTGAACTTGGAGATTTTGTGTGGACTAAGGGGTATAAATGAAATAACCATTAAATATAAGTACCTTATACCAATAGTGGATGACTTATAGGATGAATTACAAGGGTCTGTGATTTTTTCAAAGGTGGATTTGCGAGCTGGATACCATCAGATCAGGATGAAGCCTGAAGATGTGTTCAAAACTGCATTTAGGACCCATGTGGGTCATTATGAGTTCAAGGTAATGCCCTTTGGGCTCACCGATGCTCCTGCAACCTTCCAGGCACCGATGAATCAGGTATTTCGACCCCTACTCAGGAAGTTTGTCTTGGTGATTTTTGATGAAATACTAGTGTATAGTAGGTCTCGTGCAGACCATGTAGTTCACCTAAAGGTTGTGTTTGAAGTGCTTAGAAAACAATCTTTGTATGTTAAGAGATCTAAATGCTCATTTTGTCAATCACAAGTGGAGTATCTAGGCCATATCATTACTTCTGAAGGCGTGTCTATCGATCCAAGCAAGGTCCGATCTATGAGTGAGTGGCCTACCCTACCACCTTGCGAGCACTTAGAGGTTTTTTGGACTTATGAGATATTATAGAAAGTATGTCCGCAACTATGACATCATTTGTAGGCCACTAAAAAATTTATTGAAAGAGGATACTTTTAGGTGGAATGAAAAGGCTGATCAAGCCTTTATAGCTTTGAAACATTCCATGTCCACTGCTCGCGTCTTAGCTTTACCTGATTATACTAAAGAGTTTATTGTCGAGGCTGATGCAAGCTTAATCGGAATCGGTGCTGTTCTTATGCAAGGAAGTATACCCATAGCTTACTTCAGTAAAGTTTTGACTCCTAGACATAAAGGGAAATCCATCTATGAGAAGGAATACATGGCATTTCTTAATGTTGTAGACAAATGGAGACACTATATTCAATATAAGCACTTTGTGGTCAAAACCGACCATCACAGCCTAAAGTATCTCCTGAAGCAAAAAGTTACATCTGTTGTGCAACAAAAGGGTCTAACTAAACTGTTGAGTCTAGACTATAAGGTGCAGTACAAAAAGGGTGTTGAGAACAAGGTGGCAGACACATTATCTAGGCAGTTTGAGGATAAGGAAGGAAACATGCTCCATGCCTTAGTTGGTGTGTCATCTATTAGTGCTATGGTGCCTACTTGGGTGCAAGAAATTCATAAAAGCTATGAAGATGACCTTGAAGTCACTGCACTAATATCTGAGTTCTCGGTGGCTCACTTGGATCCTCATCTATTCCATTATTCTTCTGGTATTTAAAGAAGAAAGGGCAAGGTTTATGTGGGCAACACTGGTGAGTTAAGACACCATCTGATCATCACCTTTCATGACTCACCTGTTTGTGGTCATTCTGGACAGTTGGTACCTATAAAAGGTTAGCACAAGTGTTTTATTGGCCTCGAATGAGGCAAATGGTAATACAACATGTGGAGGGTTGTGATGTGTGTCAACGAAGTAAAGATGAGAATGTGCCTTATCCAAGGTTATTACAACCCCTTCCTATTCCTGATCAAGCATGGAGGCAAAGAAGTCACTCTAGTAAAGGTGGACAGGAGGACCAAGTTTGCTCACTTTATGGCCTTATCCCACCCTTATACAACCAACACAGTAGCAACCAAATTCTTTAAGCATGTACATACGCTTCATAGGTTGCCTGAGTCCATTGTGTCCGACAGGGATAGTATATTTTTGAGCAACTTTTGGCAGAATTTATTTAGATTACTAGGAACTCTGTTGTACTATAGCACTGCATATCCCCCTCAAAGTGATGGACAGTTTGAGAGAGTTAATAAGTACATCGAAAACTACCTCAGATGCATGACCTCTCATAGACCAACTCAGCGGAGGCAGTGGTTTTCTCTTTCCGAATGGTGGTACAACACAAACTTTCACAGTGGTATTCAATGCACTCCCTTTGAAGAATTGTATGGTTATACACCTCCTCATTTGACTATTGCCCACATGCTTGACACCACAATCCAGGTGGGTGATTTAGTATTCCTCAAACTCCAGCCCTACAGGCAGACTTCATTATCATTGCGAAGGAACCTCAAGCTTAGTTCCAAGTACTGTGGCCCTTTTGATATTATCAAGAGGGTAGGACAGGTGGCTTACAAACTGGCTCTTCCGATTGAGTCCAAGGTCCATCCTGTTTTTCACGTATTACTTCTCAAGAAAAAAATTGGCAATAGAGTGGTAACGCAGACCACTTTGCCTACTACCGGTGAAAATGGCCAGTTTCTTGTTAAGCCTCTCCAAATATTGCAAAGGCAGATGGTTCGTACAGGCAATGTGGCAGGGGTAAAGGTCTAGGTTCAATGGTCGAATCTTCCACCTGAAGAAGCAACTTGGGAGGACTATGCAGACTTGAAAGCCAAGTTTCCGGAGTTCGACACCCATCCTTGAGGTCAAGGATGTTTTCCATGGGGCAAGGTGTAACAATTAATTTCACTAACTTTCCAATAGAATTTAGTAATGGAAGGAGTATTAGTTAATATAGGAGATGCGGAAGGAGTGAATTGTAAATAATAAAGGGCGTGAATTAAAAGTAGCTAAATGAAGTTCAACGTCTGAGATTAGTTGAGAGGTTATCATATACACGTTGAGGGAAAGAGTGGAGACGTGAAAAGAAACTGGTATCCTACAATTCTCAACTTCTTCCTTGCCTCTTCTCTCTTCTTTTCAACTCCGTTCTGATCCTGTCTTTTTCTTCTTTCGTTTCAGATTGCGATCAAGGAGCTTCATCTTGCTATATTTATTTAAAATTGTTTCAATTCTATAAATTAGCTTAGATATTGTTAGATTGTTAGTTCACTTTCAGATAATCAAAAATTGTTCCACAAATATTGACTGTGTTTGAGTTTAGTTATTGTTCTATTGAATTTCGAGTTAAATTCATAACACATTTCCTTATTCAGGAGTTGTTTGCACTTCTTTTCCTTATCTAGAAGTTTTTGCCTTATAAGGAGTTTTTAGATAAAGATTCGGTCAAGTATAATTAGGTCAAGTAATGTTTAGATTCATGTCATGTGTACTATATAATGATTTATGATAGAGATCCATTAAATGATATACTCATCTTAATAATAAAAACAACAAAGAAATCAACTATTTCATTACCATTTATGGTGCAATATGTATTATTTTGTCTGTTAATGTACTCATTTAACTATTAACATTTTATTGTCTCATCGGCTTTCTACAAATTCTTTGAGTTAAATTTTATCATATTTACGGAATATTTAATAACTTTCGAAAGGTAGAGTTGGGAAAAATTAGTAAATATTTACTTTCTAAAACTTTAATATAAAGTTAGTTACTATCAGGATTTGAATAAAAGTATTATTATTTAATAAAATAGTAGGAATTATAATGAAATAGTTGACAACTTTGTTACTTTTATTATTAAGATGAATATAAAATTTAAATGAATCTCAACCATAAATTTTCATATAGTACACATGACATAAATCTATAAGGTCATTGAATATCACTTGACATAATTATAAACCTGATTCACTTTGTTATTATCAAAAACTGTTCAGAAAGTTGTCATGTCATAAAAACATAACTTGTCAGAGATCTTCCTTATCTTAGCCTGCTACATCATCTAAAACAACAAAACCTTCCACTGATTCATATAACTTATCTTAGCATAAAGTCAAGCCCACATTTGCAGTACTCTTCAAGTCTGTTTTTTCTAATTATTTCAACTAATCTGGAAAAGCCTCCTCAATTGTCTTCCATAATCCTTATAACACTAATGAAATCTCATTATAATCTTTTGCGATTGAAAACTAGATTCGCCATAGAATTTCTATATTTCATACATTGTTGAAGATGATAAAGACATTGTAATCCTTGGTTATGTGCAAAAATCCTAACTTCTAATATTAATAATGTGAAAATATTGTTGGTTAACTAGCACACAATCACACATAAGAATATAGAGAAGGAAAATGATACAAACATTTAACAAGGTTCGGCTAGGCCTAATCGTCAAAGCAAAAGTAAAAAGTTTTTCATTATGAAAGAAAAAAAAGTATACAATTGTAACACATCAAAAAATTCTAAGCTAAGACCCGAATCATTTTATAACACTTACTAACTCTAATGTTAAAATCTGAATCGTTCATCGTAAGTATATGAGCTTGAACCGGGTAATTTCCTACTTGATCATGTGCTTTAAAGTCATTTACCAAATGTATCAAGGGTATCTAAAGTGATCTAGGTTCGTAAGGGACCTCAAACACCAAGTCAATCCAAGTTTGCATTTATGTTAGCTAAGTTCTCACATAAGTTCATTCAAAGGTCAACTTCAAGTACTCATATTTCTCAGCATAATGAATTCCTAGCCAACCCAAGCTAGGAAATTCGGCTAGGTTGCATTCTCAATCGGAAATTCGTCGAATGAATTGGTTAATCACTAAATTAGTCCGTCAAAATGTCCTGAAAACCTTAAGTCTCTATTTATTTGGGCGCCTAAAATATCATTGGACGGTCCACTAACTATTTTCGACGAGAAGACCCTCCAAATCATCGATTAGCTGACGAGATTCATTAAAGGGTTGTTTTCTTTTATTTCTATGGTTTTCTTAAATTCTCATAAGGGTATTTTTGAATTTTTACCCTCAATAAACTTCTATAAATACAATCTAATAACATCGTTATATGTATAAAAATTCTCAAATTTCTCAATTCTCATTCCTCCCAAGATCTAGAACTTCAAGAAAGAATTTCTCCAATTTCTCAAGATCTAAAAACTCCAAGTTCAAGATTCTTGAAACACCCCGGAAACTCTATGACCTAAATTAGAGCCTAACCTAATGAAATATGACATAAAACGGATAATTATAGTACTAAGTGTTTGGGAAAAGAGTCGTTGAAGTTTAGAGGGTCTAGAGATGAGAAACGAAGAAGAATTTACGACAGACAGAATTTGATAATGATGGCGCGTCGCGCCCTCGATTTTAGTTCTTCAAAATTTTCACAGAGCTGACACGAGGTCCTTTGCCTCAAAAATCATCTTCAAAAAAATAAATAAGGCATCAGAGCGCGTCGCGGACCCATCTCCTAGATTTGACAAAATCAGAAATTTAATGAAAAGTCAAGTTGGACTTTTGTTTTCAGGTCTAACTTGTGTAGAAGTGTTTTGGGTATTTTGGGAGGGTTAATATATATATCTTTTTAGACATTTTCCACCCATTCCCCAATAAAAAAACTCAAACTTACAATTAAAATCAAAAGAAAAAAAATTAGAAGCTCTACTTTCTCTCTAGTTTCTCTCTCCTCAAACCTTCATTGAAGAACTTTGGAGCTTAGAAGAGGATCAATTCCCAAGGGATTCAACTCAATTCTGTGGCTAAATCTTCCTTAAGGTATGATTTCTTTCACTCTTGGGATACCTTTCTAAAAAAAGTCCCTTCAAAGATGTTTTTCAAATCACCAAAATCTAGGGTTTTTCTCTACACATGGGTCTTCTTTGAAAAACAAAATTATGAATAAATTATAATGAATTGTGATTACTTAAAGTTTTTTAGGTGTATAATGATGGATAACTGTTGTTGTTCATGATCTTAGGCATATTTATATGCCTAAGTAGTCAGTATTTGCCCATAGTTTGACATTTTAAAAGACAATCTTTAGCTTATTAGCTTGATATGGTGGTTGATTTCGTTGATTTGGAACTTACACACATAATTAATGATTTCAGGAACTCTCGGAGAAATTGGAGTTGGAACGAAGAAAGAAGAAGAGGAGATGGAGGTGAAAAAAATGGCTAAGGATAAAGTGCCTAGGCGAGGCGCACCGGCAGGCGCGCCACCCCAAGGCCCGTCGCTCAGAGCCTTCTTTGTGGTGCACTGGCGGGTGCGCGGCGCCAGGGCTTGTTGCTTAGAGCCCTTGTTGTGGGCGGTTGAGGCGCGCCGCGCCAGGAGGGCTTAACTCCAAGATGATGTTAGGTGCGATGCCCCAACGCAATTCCAAATTTTTTAGTTGTAAACATTAACTAGGAGTTCTTATTTGAGTAGGATTTGTTCTTAACTTTATCCACTATTATAAATAGATCCTAAGACTGCCATTATTAGGGTTCAACATTTGTTTAGTGTGCAAGTGCAAGAATCAAGTGTGTTATTATCTTAACTCTTCTATTTTACAAATTTGTTTATGAACTATTATATTTTCTTAATTATTAATAGCGTGAGGTGCTAAATGCCCTAGTTATGGGGCTTTATCTGAATCATTTTTTAATTATTTGAGGCTTTATGAATTAATCTTCGGTTGTCAATTCAAAATACTTTTATAATCTTGTTTTACTATTTCTTGACTGACCATCTAGATATAAATTTAGTGTCTAACCTTGAATTGACCTTAGGAGAGATTAAATAGACCAACGAATATAGAGAGCTCGGTCGGCCCATTAAATTGATGAGATTTGTGTTCAAGAGTGACGCCCGAAAGATGAACACCTTGCTTGATTACGAAATAGGATGATATATAAATGCTTGTCAGTTAGTCTATTTATCCCCGCTCAACGATGTAGTTAGATAGCTAACTGAGGTAGGCGATGAGAGGTATGTAACCCGGATCATACTATTAACCCTATAAACCAGTAATTTGACAACTGAAGTTAGTTCTAAGTTGACATTATGATGCATGACATTCATGATATGCTGCAGCTCTGGAATTGCTTTTAATCTTGCTTGAAACATTATATCGAAATCATCCACCATTGTTTACTTTAAAATAATTCACATTAGTCGTAGTTCACCATAAAACAAACAATCTGCGTAGTAGTAGTTTTCTCTTTAATCGTGGAATTAAGTGTGAAAATAATTAAGTTGATCATAAGTCCCTTGGGAACGATAACTCGTTTCTAAAAGAAACTATATTACTTGCGCAACCACGTATACTTGCGCGTACACTAGGAAGCAATAGTTCACTTGTAATTCCCTTGGACCCATGTTCTTTCCCAACTTCATAAATCTTGGATTTACTATGGTGAATTGATTGAAGATAATGAATATATCAATGGTTTATATTGATGTTAGTTATGTTATTGCTTCATGAATTACCTTATTTCATGTATTCGTTATGCATTGTTAGGTGATTGAAGTATGAAGTCCCATGAAAGGCAAGAAGGTATGAATGTTAGTTCTTCCTTGTACTCAAGAATGAAAGATGAAGTACTTATATAGTAATTATGCTATATCTAATGTGTTATTATGGTGTTGATGACAAGGTCCCCTCATTCTTAACCTCATACACTTGAATGAGCTATGAAGTATGTAAGTATGATATGGTATGATTGTTATATGATTGAAAGATAGTTCTCATGATTATAATGTAACTAGTTTTCGTGCACGCGTTTTGCGCGTGTAATCCATGAGTGTATTATTTCTTAAAAGATAATACTACTAAATAATAAAATATGTTTAATTGAGATCTTTTACTTTGTTTTACTAATAATTGTGACACTCCAATTTTTTGACCTCCAAGTGAATGCATCGAGATAATAATATGAGAAATTAATAAAATAAACTTTGTTTGTAATTCAAAAAATAAGTTTGCAAATCTAAAAGGAAAAATAACAACTATCTACATTAAATTTCTTGATGGTTCCGTTTTATTGGTAGAATAATGCTAGATAGTGTAAGATTAACTTTGAGTGAAGGAAAACAAAACCTTTTAACTTTTTTAATGAATGTGTTTTAAGTATTGTATTAAATTTTTATCCACAAACATTTTAAACTAATTAGTTAACTATAAATATTCAAAACTAAGATGTAAAAAGTTTTATCATTTATATTTTAAAGGATATTTATGAATAACTACTATTTTATATAAAATTTAATTCTGTTATACATAACTTATCCACCATTAATCTAATATTATATGTTTCACCTTTTTTTTCATAAAAAGAAAAGAAAAGAGTAAACATCCTATTTTATCACATTCATTCTTAAAGATGAAAATTAATGTATATGTAAAAATTATAAGTACGGAGAAAAGAAAAAAAAAAGGTACACGTGAGCAAGATAATTAGGCATTTCATTTTGTTTGTCTCTATAGTGAAACTGAACATTTGAGCATACAAAATACAAATATGAATTTAGAGCAACTTGCTAATAAAACAAGAATTCAACTATATAAAGAGAGACAAAAAATTCTTATTATAATTCTTACTACAAATAAGTATAGAACTAACACGCCAAATTCCGATGCTTCAGTAATTGAATTCTCATCTATTCTCGTAACTGCATAAGGGAATCTCACAACTTTCACCTCAAATTGTGACATTATTTCACATGTTTAGAATTCCTACATACAAGAATTGTAGGTTTAGTAAATAAAAGTTCTTCTTGAAAAAGTTAAATTTATAGAACAAAATTATGGAAACATGAAAAGTCACATGAATTATTGTTAAAATAAATATAAAAAAGATAGAGATGAAATTTAATTTTAAAGATACATGAATCTACTTTAATTTCTTGATAATTACTCATTTTTATTTTTATTTACATTTATGTTAGAAATTTGAAAGGTCAAGATTATGTAATGAGAATAAGAAGATTATATATATATAAATTATATAAGTTTTAATTTATTAGAGGGGCAAAATGGTAATTTAACTTTTAAGTTTTGAGCTTCATGCTTATAATAATATATGATGTTGAAGTGAAAGGTTTACTCATTTTCTATTGTTAAGTGAAAGGATTGTTCTTACTTATGAATCTCCATGAGCTATTATGATAAGATGTTTACCTAAAAGTCTAGTAAAGGCTAGAGTGAACTTATGTGATGACTAAACATAATTACTAAAGGGAATAGATGCTTAGCAAAGGAAGGGCATGTAAATGAGATGGGGGTCTCAAGTTTAGTAAGTCCGACTACCAACATGGGTTTCCTCACGTTTAGAAAGTCCGAATTCCCAATATATGTTGTCTCATGAGATGGAAATCCCCAAGTTTGGCAAGTTAGGGTTTCTAGTAACAATCTGCTTTACCCTTAACTATGTGACCACATAGGATTATAGCTTAGTGGATCCACCTAGATAGATATGTACGAAAGGTTACACCTTAGGCAAGTGCTAACCCTTTTTTTTAGGTGTGAGAGTAGAACACCGGATTTCATGTAGCTCTCATGGTATCATGTTGGTTATAACAACCTATTTCCCTAATGTAAAAGTAAATGAATGATATGTATGAACTCTCACTAGGGCTATATTAAGGGGTTCTACATGGTGTAAGAGAGGGTATGAGACTTCTCTTACGCATTGCACTTGTGGGATCCTAAGAGATGGTTGTAGTGGTGTTGTCCTATGACTATGTTGCCTATGATTTATGTATGTCAAGTTGTGTATGATCTTCATGAATATGACAAGATATGATGTAATGTGATATTATGAATGTATATATGAAGTAGGTTGCTTAATGAGATACTTAGCTTTGCATAGGGTTATGAGATTCTATTATTTGCATTGCACGCTTGGGTTGTCTACATGTTGGGATGATATCATATTGGGTTGGCTTATGATGCTTACTTTTTGTGCATATTGGACTTGCTTGGTAAAAAGCATGTTTTGACTAAAGTTTCCTTTTATACATGCATTGTTGATATCATCCATAGAAGTCATAATCAGTACATGTGATGTACCAACCCATATTTTCTTCCCTTTTTCCCAAACATTGTAGGTTTGATCCTTTGAGGAAATTTCAAGGCTATTTCTCAAGACACTTGGATTTGCTTCTCCAAGTTGGTGAGTCCTCAAGTCCGAGGACAAGACCCTTATGTTCTATATTTTAGCTCTTTTGTTATGTTGAAAGACATTGTTATACTTTCCTACTTTTAGATTTCTTTTTTTATGTAAGTGCTAAGTCCCAAATTTCTATTCTCTATGTCTAGATGGTTTGATGTGACGAAGTTAGATTCTATTTTCCTTATATGAAGTGAAGTTGAACTTCCAAAGTAAAAGTTTTAAATTTTTCGCATTTTTATCTATGATACATGCTATGGCGAAGTTGAACTTTCGAAGTTAGATTCTATTTTCCTTATATGAAGTGAAGTTGAACTTTCAAAGTAAAAATTTTAAATTTTTTGCATTTTTATCTATGATACATGCTATGGCGAATACTAAGATCTTGTATAAGACCTCTTCGAGGTTGAATACGCCGGTTATGACTAGAGGGCGCTCTCTGGTCGTTGCAATTCTCTTCAAGAATCCTAAGATTTTCAATCCAAGATTTTTCTCCACTCTTCTTTCCCAAGAATATCGTAAGAAAGACAAAATCTAGGGTTTCAAGTCTTTCAATTAAGTTTTTTTCAAACTTTTTCAAGAGCTTTATTCTTTCCAGGTCTGTAAGGCTATTCATAGTATTAGAGTGATTCGTCCTCATGCCCTACATATCAATTCAGTCAGTAGTAAGTTGTATCTATGGTTTCACCCTCATTTTATGAAATTCTTGAATATGAGTTATGATCTTATAATGAGTTCAGAATCCTTACATTGTGAGATTTGAAATATATTATGCTTTGATGAGATTCTTGAATTTTTTTGTTATGCTTGTTTCTATACTAGTTTTCGAAACGTGCGTTGCACGTTTACTTCATAAGGATGAATAAAATGATAAATAATTTTTGTTTTAAAAGATAAAATAAAGTAGCAAAAAAACAAAAATGGAGGCACACTATCTTATGATTAACTTTCTTAAAATGTCTTTTTCGTCTCATAAAAATATTGAAATTAAATTAATATTTATACATTTCAAGAAGATAAAATGTTTGACATTAATTAGTAAAAGATGAAATTCTCCTTCTCATTAAGTAGAAGGCAATTAAGTAATTCAAATTTATAAATAAAAAACTTATTAGAAGGAAATAACTAAGATTTAAAGTGCAATGATTGATATTTAAATTATGTAATTATACAAATAAAATATTAATATTTAATTAAATAAATCAGATTTTAATTTAATGGAGAGTCAAAATGACAATATTAGTATTATTACAATTAAAAGTTTGTTAAAATATATTTTAAATTTTTTTGTTAAAAAATTAATAGGAGCAATATTTGGTCAAAGGATAGAAGATTTTCTAACTTCTTAAGCATTTTGGTGTATCATTTTTTTGACTTTGGGATTTGGATCTCATGATAATTTTAATGAAAATTGTCTCAAAACTAAAGATTTTATCCACAAGCACATGTAAGAATGATTCTTTACAAATATTTAAAATTTAAAATTTAAAATGTAATTATTAATAATTTGAAATTAGAAAATCTTGTAGGCATTAATTGTTTTGCATGTCTTATACACTATTTTTATGATTGTATTTGTCTCATTTTCTAAAGCAAAAAACACACTCTTCAATCAAATATATTCTTAAAACAAAATTACAAATACAAAGATAAAGTATCATATATAGGAGCAAGTTTAGCATAACGCAATCAACGAAAAATAGAAAAATTCTAAGACAATCTTTTTCCTGTTTTTTCTTGATAATGCAAATTGAAACAAAGTTTTAGTAATAAACATTCAACTTTTGACCATAAAAAATTAAAATATTTGGAAGACAAGTTAATGGAAGTGATATTTAACTACATAAATGGAGGGGTTTACCATAGTTCCAATCCCGACAAATATATAAAAAAAAATACATCAAGCTTCGATACTTTAGTAGAATCATACTATGCCTTGTAATTTTGACATAAATCTTCTTGCCTTGAAATTTTTTTCACTTTATTAAAGCTTCTCTAGTCTTCCACACACAAAAATTGTATCACATATAAATCTTTCTATAAAAATAATGTTAAAAGATTGTATTTATAGGAAAAAATATAGCTTTGGAATATGAAGATTCACTTACAAAGTTGAAAGGTCAAGTGTTACAAAAATTTAAAACAAATATTAATTAAGAACATAAATTAATTTAGAAGATAAATCATATACATGTATCTACTTAAAATGGTAAATATTTCAAGAAAATAAATAAAATTAGATATTTTAATTAAGAATTATTCTAAAGAAGTGCAAAAGTCATTAACATTTCCATTAAAATAATGTAACTTAATATTTAAATTAAATAGTTAAATATTTTTATAATATTTTAATTTATAATAAGGGTAAAATCGTAATTCAACTTTTAACTTTTATTGTATTTATAGGAAAAAATATAGCTTTGGAATATGAAGATTCACTTACAAAGTTGAAAGGTCAAGTGTTACAAAAATTTAAAACAAATATTAATTAAGAACATAAATTAATTTAGAAGATAAATCATATACATGTATCTACTTAAAATGGTAAATATTTCAAGAAAATAAATAAAATTAGATATTTTAATTAAGAATTATTCTAAAGAAGTGCAAAAGTCATTAACATTTTCATTAAAATAATGTAACTTAATATTTAAATTAAATAGTTAAATATTTTTATAATATTTTAATTTATAATAAGGGTAAAATCGTAATTCAACTTTTAACTTTTTTTTGTTCCCTCTTATAATAATATATGATGAACCCGGTATATACTAAGTTTCTTTGTAAAAGTATTTCCGTGCCTTACAATGCTTTTGAGGATTAAAGTGAGTCAAAGAGATAGTTTTAAAATATTATTTTCAAAAAGGTTAAAAAGAAACTTAGATGATTCCAAATGTATTATTTTTACATTGAAAAGAGAGTACAATTTTCAAAAGAGTATAAACAATTTTCAGACAGATTTAGTACAACTTATTAGTTACCTTTTAAAAGGTCTTTTGAGAAATTAACTCAACCCATAGAATGCTTTTACATGAGCATATCATTATATTTTGGGAGTAGTATTGAACAACGATTTAAGAAAGAGTTCAGATAACTCAAACTCCATAATCTACCCCACCATCATAGATAGGATCACATTGCAAGACAGATGACTGCCTCAAGAAGGATTTTTTAGCGGATCCAACAGTTCAATTGCACCCTATACTTCAGAAAGATATAGGCCGACTCAGGCAACGTGGAAAAGACGTTGTATCATCATGAGACTCATAGTGATGGTTATATCGGTTAGAGAAAATCCACAGTAAAGTATATATTGTTGGATTTTGAAAAGGTGTGAATGGAAAATGAAGAGTTGTGACTTTTATGAAAAGTTGCGACTTTTATGAAAAGTTGTGACTTTTATGGAAAGTTGTGACTTTTATGAAAGGTGACGACCTTTTTGAAAGATTGTGACTTTTCCAAAGGATTGTGACCTTTCCGGTAAGGCACAATAAGAACTTTTTCGCACTATCCTTTATTTTCTATAAATTGAGGGATTTCCTCTCATTTTAATTAGAATTCATGGACTTCTTCTTCAACTACTAAATCTAGTATTCTAAGTGTACTTTACTGTCGTTGAGTGGTTCGCTGACACTGGAGTTTTTGGTATCTATACTCTGGTGATTGATATCATTTTACCCTGGGAGGTCGTATTCCAAATCAAACCTCGGATACTAGAGGGAAATATTTCCATAAGGGGACACTGTGAATCAGTGGACTTGATTTTTTTCCTATTAAATTTTTTTCAGATTCTGATACGTGTTTTACAAACTTTAGATTTGTGCATTAATTTTTAGTTCTTCTATTCTTTTGTTCTTCACTGGTTCATTAAACTTGGTAACTTCGTGTTTCTGCAAAGTTTGTTGGAATCAGTAGGATTCTTTAGGCATATATTAACAACAATTCTTCTTTAAGAAAAATATTTCGTATATATTTTTTTTTTAAAAGTTGTTTCTGATTCTAGTTTCGCTACTAGTTTTAATTTTCTAGTTGTGAAATGTTCTTAAACTTTGTTTTCTTACAAAAATGTTCAAAGTTTTGTTCAAGTATGTTTGGAATACAAGATGAAAAACAATCTTAAGGAAATTATTATATTGTTAGTATTTTTTTGTATTCTACTAATTGAGAGAATCTGATCATGGAAGTAGAAGATAAATACATTACTTCTCCATAATTCGTTCCTTTGTTTTAGCAAAGTCGAAGTGAGAATGTAACAAAAAAATTTTTTATGGTATTCCGTTTCCGTTTAAAGATTACCAGGAAACCTTCTTATTAAATTATCTAAGGAGGAAAATAGTTTCTAAGAGTAATCATCTTTGATATTTTTATTTATTTATTATGTGTATTTTTGGAAAAAGATTTGCAAACCATATGTTGTGGAATGAATTTTACTTCGCAGATATTGTTGCTTTTAAAATTCTTTAGTTTGCAAAAATGAGAGATGCATATTTTTGTTTGATAAAATAGTATGTCAAATTGTTATAGTTGGAAGACTATTTGATAAGAAAAACATTTCTATATGACAAAGAATATGTGTTATTTTGTTTGGAGGGAAAAAAAAGACTTTTGTAGTTTTGTACTCCATGAGAAATATTAGTGTGTGTGATTTTTTTAGACTAAAAACTTTTGTGGTTTTATACTCTGGATAAATTGGACTCTGCAATTAGTTTGAAGAATATGAAAACTTCACATAATAAGTCAGTGTTGTACTTTTGATTTTCTATAAACTTCAATGTAACATAGAAATAAATTGTACAATTTTGTTTTGTCCTTATTGTTAATATTTAAAATACTAAGTGGCATGTTTATTTATGATAGAGAAAAAATACCACTGACTTAGAATTTGTGATTTTGTGTCTCTAAGGAATGAACTTTGACATTGTGTAAACATTGTCAAAGAGAATTGCAGCACTATAATTCTTTCGTAGAATAATGTTTCCAACATTAAAATATGTGGAAAAACTATTTTCAAATACTTGAAAAATATTTTTGAGATCACATTTGAAATTTGGGGGTTATTTGCTTATGATTGGACTTGGTGTCTAATTTAACTTTGGAGCAAAAGATATGAAATTTAATGATACTTTTGTATTATGTTATACCCACAAAATTCTTGGAGTATATTTGTTATTGTGGTTGTTGAGTTTCTCTATTACTAGTATATAGTGTGACTAGTATGAAACATCCAAATTATATATATACTTGTTCAAAATAATTGTGTTCTTTTATGGAAAAAAAATATCATGTTGTGATTTTTCATGAAAAGATATGTCTATTATAATAAAAGTATTTGCATAGACATAAATATTGGTGAATAGTCATTTGTATGTTTTTGTAAAAATAACATTTGGTCTATATTGTCTTTATTGAACCCGATGAAACTTTGTTCATGGGTAGTTCTATAACAATCATATTGAAAGTTATGGAAATGTCCCCTTCTAAAAAGGACATTTGACAATCTAAACAATGTTTGTATCACACAAAATTGTAAGAAATAGGAACAAAATATTAGTGAGGAAAAAGCTACATCGCGAAGAGCTTTTCAAACTCAATGTTTCTATTTATTCTTACTTGCTTTAGTCAATGTTTGTGACATGAACACTTGGGGAATGTCAATTACAAAACTTTGTAAGAAAAATTGATCAACTTAGAAGTTTTGCCTAACTTTTAGTGCAATAAATAAAAATGTCAAGTTTTTGTGGAATCTAAGTATGTTTAGCATTTTTATAAATCTGTTGAAAGGAATTCTAATCCCTTAGAATTGATTTACACTGACATTTGTGATATGAAGTTAACACCATCTCATGGTGGAAAAAAGTATTTGTTACTTTTATTGAGAATTGCATTAGAAATGACTATGTCTATTTGCTAAATGGTAAGGATGAAGCAATAGAAATGTCTAGACAATGTAATATCGAAGTTGAAAATCAGTGTGAAAAAATATATAAGAAGTGATAAGAATGGAGAGTATAAATCTCATTGTGCAGAAATATGTTTGGAAAGTGAAATATCAAACTACTGTCATATTCACCTCAATCTAATGAAAAAACGAACGTTGAAAGAAATGATGAATGCATTATTTATAAGTTCAGGTTTACACAAAACTTGTGTGGAGGAACTATCCTTACTGCAAAATGGATCAACAAAAAGTTTTGTCCTTTTAGAAAGAAAGCGATTTTGTTTGATCAGAATACAATCTTTTCCATATGAGAAATGAAAAAAAGGAAATCCAACTTGAAATATTTCAAAGTGTGGGGGTATCTAGTCAAAGTCCAAAATCCTATTCCTAAAAGAACTAAAATAGAACCTATGACCGTGGACTGTAAAATTAGACTTGAGTAGTCTAGAGAAGGGTCTAAAAGGCCTAGGAAATGAAAATGATAATGTACTTAATAAAGAGATTCAGAGGCTTAGTAAAATGTTAAAAGACATTTACTTCCTTCGAATATGATTTTGTAACATTTTCTGTGTCTTTTGTAGACTCATCCTTTGGAAAGATGGTGTCAATAAACAATATTGAAAGTTAATTGATCTTCTTCAAGAAAATAAACTCTTGGGTTCAAAATGAATCTTTAGAAGGAAAAATAACAGTTGACGGAACTGTTGAAAAATATAAAGCAACACTTTGTGTCAAAAGCTTTAGAAAAAAAATAAGATTTTGATCTTGTCGATATATATACTCGTTAGTAATTAGAATTACATCCATTCGGATGCAAAAATTATTACTGTGGTATGTGACCTCCAAATTCATCAAATGAATGTGAAAAGAACTTTCATAAATGTAGAATTGGAGGAAGAAATTTACATGTAACAACCCGAGGGTTTTTTGGTACCAGTTCATAAAATAAAGTATGTGAACTTGTTAAGTCACATTATGGAAGCACCAAAACAATGACATAATTCAATTAAACCATGTCGGCAAATGGATTGAAGAATGATGGAAGTGATAAATGTGTTCACATTAAAATCATAAGGTCATTGTTTGTTTGTATATTGGTGATATGTTGATCATCAATAGTGACACTAATGACATAAATGCTACTAAACGTATGCTATAAAGCAAGTGGAATGAAAATTATTGGAGTTGCTAATGCGATCTTAGATATAAGAATTCGTAGAACTCCATAATGTTTAATATTTTCACGGTCTCATTGCATTGAAAAGGTACTTAACTAGTTCAAATATTTGAATGTCAATATTGTCAAGTGTCCAATAAATGTGAGCTTTGCATTTCAAAAAAGAGTGAAAACAAAAGTGACTCACAATTGGATTGTGCTAGATTTTTGGGAAGCATGATGTATATCATATAATGTGTGCGATCAGATATAGCATTTGCTATTTTAAACTGAGTCCGTTCACAAGTGCTCCCAAATAAATTCATTAGATGACAATAAATAGAGTTTTGGAGTATTTAAAATAATACTTAAAACTATGTCTTGCATTATAACAATATCTAACAATATTGAAAGATATAGTGATGCAAATTGAATCATCGGAAGAATGAAGTAAAATTCACGAGTGGATATGTATTTACTATTGGTAGAGGAGCAGTCTCTTAGAAATATTTCAAAAGAGACATGTATCGCTAGCTCTACAATGATCTTTGAGCTAGGTGCTCTAGATAAGGTCGGTGAATAAGTTAAAAGACTCCGGAATTTCTTGATAGATATTCTATTTTGGCCCAAACCATTGGCATTAGTATGCATACACTTTCACAGTCAAGATGCAATAGGTAGGGCATGGAGCATGACGTATAACGGAAAGTCTCGTCATATACGACATAGACATGATACCGTTAGAAAACTACTCTCTAGTGAAATTATCAGAATTGACTATGTAAGTCAAAGGATAATGCGTTGGATCCACTTACAAAAAGGCCTAACTAGAGAGGAAGTTAAAAGATCATCTAAGGGAATGAATTTACGGCTTAGGACAAGTCATCATGGCGGTAACTCTATCTAGCAGACTGGAGATCCCAAGAACTAGATTCAAGGAGAAAAACAAAGTTGTGAATGACGGTTCGACATTGTCAACAAACTCAATCCATTCTCATGATGAAGACAATGCTCAGGGACAAGGATACAACATTAAGACTTGTTAATGAGTTAATAAAGCTTAATGGTTTTAATGATTTGCTAAGTTTGACAGAGTTGACCAAATAGTGTATCTACGAGATAACACGGTTAGGAATCACCTATGTGAGTGTGAAGTGTAAGCCGCTTCAAAGAAGATGATCGTCAAAAGCCCATCTATCTATACATTCATGAAACCAGGAGGTGTTCATGACTAAAACGAACACAACCGTAAGAACCATAAACGGTAAAGGGTTAATTGTGTGACATATGGTTGTCTAGGTATACACCAAAGTTCGACTGTTCAAATATATCGCATCTACCGATTGACTGAGTATATCCGACATATGTTCACTACGGAAAGTCCAAGGGGAAACCTACTTATCTAGATGCAATTAATTCTTGCTTGTAAAGTACACATACTTGTCTGTTTCTTTGTCTTCGAGTCATTCCCCATTCATGCGGGGGATTGTTGGATTTTGAAAAGGTGTGAATGGAAAATGAAGAGTTGCGACTTTTATGAAAAGTTGTGACTTTTATGAAAAGTTGCGACTTTTATGAAAAGTTGTGACTTTTATGGAAAGTTGTGACTTTTATGAAAGGTGACGACCTGTCTAAAAGATTGTGATTTTTCCAAAGGATTGTGACCTTTCCGGTAAGGCACAATAAGAACATTTTCGCATTATCCTTTATTTTCTATAAATTGAGGGATTTCCTCTCATTTTAAATAGAATTCATGGACTTCTTCTTCAACTACTAAATCTAGTATTCTAAGTATACTTTACTGCCGTTGAGTGGTTCGCTGACACCGGAGTTTTTGGTATCTATACTCTGTGATTGAGATCATTTTACCCTGGGAGGTCATATTCCAAATCAAACCTCGGAATTGAGTGAGAGGTCCCTTTCTTTCCTACTACTGAACCCGGAAAATTGCGTAGATTGCTTTGCTTGGGATTCCCTAAGTAACCAAACCAATACTAGAGGGGAATAATTTCCTTAAGGGGACATTGTGAATTCAGTGGACTTGATTTTTTTCCTATTAAATTTTTTTTCAGATTCTGGTACGTGTTTTACAAACTTTAGATTTGTGAAATAATTTTTAGTTCTTCTATTCTTTTGTTCTTCACTGGTTCATTAAACTTGGTAATTTCGTGTTTCTGCAAAGTTTGTTGGAATCAGTAGGATTCTTTAGGCACATATTAACAACAATTCTTCTTTAAGAAAAATATTTCGTATATTTTTTTTAAAAAAAATCTGTTTCTGATTCTAGTTTCGCTACTAGTTTTAATTTTCTAGTTGTGAAATATTCTTAAACTTTGTTTTCTTACAAAGATGTTCAAAGTTTTGTTCAAGTATGTTTGGAATACAAGATGAAAAACATATATATACATTTTAGTTTAGTATTTACTATTATTAAATCTCGTAAGAGCTTAAATGATTTTCATCATGATTTGTACTATATCTTTATTGAGTAACTTTCAGTTCATTTATTATTTTATTCAACCTTATTACATATTCGTACATGCAATGTATCTCTTGGCCTTCCGGTCAAAAAACAACGTCGATGAAGGCGTGTAGGTGCACCATTCCGTGGTAGGGATTGTAACTTTCCATAAATTTCAATTTCATTTGACGTACATCATTTCATGATTTAGATTCAATAACTTGGGATCATCAACAGGAGTTTCGTTGAGATCATATCATTCAGTCATCAGCTTTTAGTGAGGCCTCCTTGCTTTCGGAGGACTCTAATTTTATAATTTGTTAGTTGTAGCGTTTTGAGGTGTCGTGGGTCTTGTCCAGACACCTATATATATACAATAAAGGCTTCATAGATAGACAGTCTTGGTCAGTCTTAAAACTTAATATTTAATATTCAAGGTACTTAGGGGTCGTTTGGTAGAGTGTATAAGAATAATGCAAAATATAGTGTATTAGTAATGCTTGCATTAGTAGTACTTGCATTATTAATACTTGCATTAGTTATGCAAGCATTATTTCTTATACATTGTTTGGTTTGATGTATAAGAAATAATAGATCTTGCATAATTTCTATTTGAAAATATATATTTACAAAAATACCCTTCACACTTTTTTTATTTTTACACTTTCTTGCAAGTTGCAACAAAGTCATTTGTTAAAGCATCATCAACTCCTCCTCCTCTTCTTCTTCTTCTTTCTTTTTTTTTCAAAAATAATATTAAATAGTTGTAATATTTGGGTCAAAATACTTTTGTGAAAAGTTGGAAAAGAATTTTTTTTAATCAAATTTATCGCCACAATAGTAATTTTTCTTATTAAATTATGTTGAAATTAGATTATTATTTTTTACAAAAATTATATTTAAGAGGCTATAAAGTCTATTAAAATACCAACAAATTAAAAGACAGAGAAAAATAAATGAATTTAAAAACACACGACAATAAAGAAAATTAAAAGAAAAGAAAATGTTAGGAAATGTTTCAAAAAGGCTTTGAGGGTAGTTTTGTAATTATTTAATCTAATGCAAGTTTTAAATATAATGCATTGCATAATATTTTTTAAAAAAAAATTATTTTTAAAAAATACCCTCCACAAATATGATGGAAAGGATATTAAAAAAGTTTTTAAGGGCAATTGTGTCTTTTATAATGTTAATGCATGCATTAGAATCCATTGCATTACTAATGCATAGAAATAGATGGTATTAGTAATACACTCTTTAATACACAATAGAGTGTATTACTAATACAAGTATTAGTTATGCATAGATTAAAAAAGTGTACCAAACAAGATACTACTAGTACATCAAGCTAATACATGCATTATTTTCTCTAATACACTCTACCAAACAACTCCTTAGATGTCTTTGAGATTTAATAAACTGTTTTTAAACAACTTCAATTTTTATTGCTTGAGTTAGCCTTCCGCTTAGTAGTCAATCAAGACATAAATTTTCTTGGAGACCAACAACGATTCTCGAGTGTCAATCCAGTTTAGGATGTAAGCTCGAGGTATGATAACAATGCTCGAGAATTCCCAACTACATCCCTATATATAAAGCTCGAATAGTCCAAACCTATAAGGAAAACGTTCTCTCAATCCTAGAAAGACAATATGTTCCTTTCCTACTCTATTAGGACAAGGGATCTCATAAATCAAAACAGATTATTAGTATTCTAAAATATACATGGAAAAAATTCAAAATATAATTAATACTTACTAATAAATTCATCTTCTAGCAATATTATAGAATGTCTGCATAACTTTTCAAGATAATCATCCAAGTAAACTAGAATATTCTACAAAAAAAATATGACATTCCAAAATTTAATTGAACTTTTTGACAATCTATCCTACGTGCTTTATTCAAATACATTGTTGATATGATAGATCTTTTCGATTTTATGAAATAATAAGATCTTTAATAGTTTGTTGTTTTTCTCTTAAAATTTTGTTTGTATAATGTTGCAAAAACATTTTCTTTCCTTTTTGGATTGATACCCCAATCAAATTTAAGTCAACATGCTCTTGTTGAGGATTAGTACCAGTCTATTATCATAAATACTCACCGTGATAAGATTAATTTTTGGAAAAGAAATTGTGAAGAAAAAAGCAAGAAAAAGAAAATGAAATGAAAAATATATGGTCTTAGCAGTAGCGGTTTGGTAGTCAATGGGTATAATTTCTTCTTATTTGTTAATGAGAAGAAATGAAAATTTCACATACCGTGACCGTTTATAAATGAAGAATTATGTGTAAAGTTGCAAGAGTTAAAAGATGGACAGTTAAATATTTTTTTGTAGAGATAAAAGTTGAAAGAAAAATTACAAAAATATTCTGTTTAAGATTTTTATTTATAATGTAAAATATATACTTTATTTGTAAAACAAAACTTTTAATTACAAATATAATATTTAAAATTCATACACGTTTTTATTATTATTCTTGGGTTAGTGTGTTTATTTGGTAGATCTCAAAACAATATTTCTTTTTCGCTCTCCATAATTCATCTCAATCACAATAATATTCTCTCTTAATGTGATATATTCTCTCTTATTACTCATATCCATTATTAGTATCTATGCAAAACCTCTATTCTTGGTAATATTTTTGGTTCTTTTCTATTCTTTTTTTTTTAAAAGGTTAAATAGTCTAGTGAACTCTTATATTTATATGAGTTTATATTAGTATAATTTACATAAATTTCATAGTGTAAAGAGTAAATTAATTACGCTTTATCCCTTTCTGCTTGGTTATTTGTCAACTGAATCATTAAACTTAATGAAACTCAATATTTGAACTCTTTTGACCATTGACCAAGTTTATGTGGCAACTTAATTATTAAGTTGACATAAACATGTGATTTCACGCGTTAAATGTGCGTGAATATCAAAATTTAGGCTAAAAATAATAATTATTTTAAAAATAAAAATAAAAAATTTGAATATAATTTTTTCTTCACTTGTTTCTTTGTTTCCAACCCCACCCCATGCCACCGATTTCCTTTTCTCTTTCTAATTACCAGTACATTCTTCCTCCCATCCAAAAATCAACTTTATTTTATTGGTTGACTTAACCCCTACCATTAAAAACAAGTTATTTTTACCTCTACTATTATTAAACTTAGCAAATATACCCCTCCTTGGATGGGAGATCCCAAATCAATAAAAATAATTCAATTTAACCCGAACCGACCCACTTAATAATATATTTCATTTTTTGTTTACCCAACTCAACTTTGTTTTCCATCACCACCACCACCAAAGCCACTACCCTCTCCCAGATCTCCTTCACCACCAGCAGTAAAATCACCGCCTCTCCCACTTAATAGTATTAACTATGCATGCAAAATGTATTATCTCAACTCAAACAAAAGAAGATATAATAACAACCTAGTTGAACTCGATTTATGAGTTAAGGCAAAAAATGACTAGAGACCTGCATTTTTCTTCCTACTAGCATTACTTTTATAAAAAAAATTCTCATTTACCAAATTTTTGCTACACTTGTCTCTCTTTGAACAAGAAACGGTTTCCCCCAATCAGTTTAAAATATCTTCTGAAAAATTAAATTAAATCACACCAATGAACCATAGGCTTTGAACAACTAATTCATAAGGCTGACTACCTATTAAAACAACGAATTGTTTTGCTATTTTTACCAAATTTAGAATACAACAAAAACAATACAAAATCACAAGCAAAAAAACAGATATTGCATCCTTAAGAGGAAAAAATACTACTGGTACTAATTTATCAGTAGAGACTGAGTTTGTGCTAAAGATGAAAAACATAGAGTAGTAAATTTATTTGTTTTTTGCTGAAAAACAGAATGAAATTACAATTTTGGTTGTGTTTAACTTTTGATGGAAATTCTAGAACGGATTTGGTCTTAGAAAGCAACAAATTGACTCTTCATAGGGCTAGATGCTTGCTTGGAGGAGGTAGAGTAATGAGAGAAGTGGTGGTGACGAGATCTCGGAGAGGTGGTGACTTTGTTGTTGGCGGTGGTGGTGATGGGGAAAACAAAATTGATTTCGATAAAAGAAATGGGTTATATTATTAAGTGGGTCGGATCGAATTAAATTAGATAATTTTAATTGATTTGGAGTTTTCCATTCAAGGAAGGATACATTTGTTAAGTTTATTAACAGTAAAGATAAATATAACTTGTTTTTAATGGCAGGGGTAAAGTCAACCAATAAAACAAAGTTAAGAGATAATTTTGATCATTTTCCCTCCTTCTTTTCCAACCCCACCCCATTCCACCCATTTCCTTTTCTCTTTCTAATTACCAGTACATTCTTCCCCATCCAAACCTCATTTCTTTCTTTCTCCCCTTCCTAGCCTGTTCAATTTCTTTTTTCTCTTCCATTTTTTATTTTCATATTTTCTTTTCTCTAGAGAAATGAAAATGTGGTATTGTTGTGAATTTGTGTTGTATTTTCATTTTCTTTTGTCATTTACAACTCATAAGGTGAGAAAGATTTGATAGTCTTCAAGAATGAAAAGAGATTGTTGGTTGTCTTTGTAAAATTAGGTGTAATGTGTCATGTAAATTTGTGTGTAAATATTATCGTACATTGAGGTATTTTAATGATGATTCATTGATACGGAGAAAAGGAATTTATTAGTAGGAATGGCAATAGGGTGGGTTGGGGTGTGTTAGGGTGGGGCAAGCCTCGACCCGCTAAAATTTAAACCTGCCCTACTCCGCCCCATTTAATATTTTTTCAATTTAGTAACTCGCCCCACTCTACCTCGCTACACCCTGCATTGCCCTGCCCCGTTTAATTTTTAATTTGCACTTTTTATATGTATATTAATTCTTTATACTCTTTCTTGATGGCAAAGGAGAACAACCTTCAATACAAAAAAAAAAATCATCAAAGAAAAAGCTACCATTAAAATATTCTACTATTTAAAATGGTCCAAATCTTACTTATATATTCCCAATAAGCTCAATCACAGAGAACAAAAAGTTAATGGCACCAATTAATAATGTTAAGGATATGTATTTTATGGTAAAATTAGCAATCAAGTCATAATGCATAACATAATTAGTTAAAATAATAATACTTTAAAATACTTGTTTAAAATGTCAAAATGACACTATTTTAGAAAATATTTTGTATTCATATTTTATTATTTAAATTTTCTTTTATTCATCAAAACACTCCTACATTAGACCAAATTCTAAAATTAATAAACTTTCAAATAGAAAAAAAGTAATTAAACCACTACCCATTAACCTTCTTTCTCCATATTTCACATTCTCTTTTCTCACCTTTCATGTTTTCTAACTGCTCTTTCTTCAAGATTCTTCCAAATTGTCAACAAAATCACTAATTTAATTTCAAGAGATTTTTTTTATTGGCAAAGGTGATTTTGTTTATTTACTGAGACTTATTTTTATTTTCTTTTTAAAATCATTGATTATGGTGTAGATCCGGCTATGAATAGGAAAAATCTGAATTTCAGCATGATTCCACCCACACGACTAATGAAATCAACAATTCAAAAAAAATTATGGGTGCCGAAGAAGTTGATGAAATTGTTGAAGATCAAAGTGATGAAGAATAACTTTATGGCATGTTGCATTTTGTATTTAAATTATCATATTGTATTCTTTATTGTTTTTATGGTCTATTACATTTTGTATTCGTTGCAAAATTCATGTGATATCTTGCTGAAATTTGAGTTGTTTAAGAATAACTTGTATCTATTTTGTAGGTTGTATTCATTTCAAATTATTTAAATGTTTAATTTTGTATTATATTATAGGATAATAGATAAATAGTTTTACAAAATTTTGTATATTATCCTAAATTAGGCTTCATACAATTTTATATATATTTGTATTCATTCTAACTATATGCCAAAAAAAATAATTTTTTTGTGCTCACTCTGTATTTCATTATCATTTTATATTTCAATCTCACTTTATATTTCGTTCTCACTTTCTATGCTTTCACGATAAATTGGTTTTGTGCAGTGAAAAGAAGCACAGCTATTGAATCCTATAATGACTATAAGAAGGTTTCCAAGGACCCTACTAGTTGTTCAACCTCCCCCCCCCCCTCCTAACCACGTTGTGCACTAGACTATTCCATGTACTTATTAGAAATAGTCCAATCGTATATGATAGTGACAAATATTAGGAACAAGACTTGTGTTATGGTTGTAGTAGAGATGAAGAAGTTACCAAGTTTTGCTTCTACTAGCCAACTGTTTAAATGATTTTTTATTGTTAACTATATTATGTATGTTTAACTCTCTCCTATGCATCAATGATCTTCACAAATAATTTCAAATAAGTTTTCTATTTTTTTGTGCTCACTTTGTGTTTCAATCTCATTTTGTATTTCATTCGCATTTTCTATGCCTACAAGTTTTGTATTTCTTTTGTGCTCACTTTGAATTTCAATATCATTTTATATTTCATTTTCACTTTTTATGCTAACAAGTTTTGGTATTTCTTTATTTATTTCATATCAATTTTAAATTTATGCCAACAAATTTTAGATTTTTTGTGCTCATTTTGTATTTCAATCTCATTTTGTTTGCCAACAAATTTTGAATTTATTTTTTATTTTTTCATTCTAAACTTCTTCACTGCCCTCGAAAATCTTAAATCAATGGACTTCAATTCTACATAGATTCAGTATTTTCAATGACCTGTTAAAAATTAATATTGTAAATTTGAGAAATAAGGGAGAAAAAAGTTATATCGATTATAGAACCAAACACGTATAATAGGAAAGAAATTTTGCAAATTTTAATCCAAAAAGTAAAAGATGAAAAGGTTTAAGAGTAACGGAAAAAAATTATGTCTACTTAAAGTTATACTAAACGATTAGTAATTATTGTAACGTAACTTTGTTGGTTTAAATTCAAAAATTACCTTCTTTGAAATATTATTTTCCTTGATTTTCTCCATTCTATTATTAATTAATTGTATTTTATTAAATTGAAATCTTTTTTTAATTTTTTTGTTCCATGATTTTCTCTGTTCTGTTATTAATTATCTGTATTCTTTTCAAAATAATAATAAATACATAACTAATCTTTTAACAAACTAAAATAATGACATTTTTAATAAATAATGAAACTATTGCTAAAGAGTCCCACTAAAAACTAAAATATTGTTATTTTGAAAAGTTTCCCTTATTTATTTTGTTTTTGAGATTATTCCCAACAAAGAAAAAAATATTAAACTAGTAAAAATAAATAACATATTTAGTAAAAATATCCATACTTTATAAATATTAGCAATAATGTCAAAAATGTCATTATTTTAAAAAATTTATGTGTCCCAATTTTCTTCCTATTTTATCTCTCTTTTTCAATTAATTCTATATATCCTTTTTTTAAAAAAAATCATTCTCTCTCATATTTATCTTTTTAAATTGTTAATTCTCTCTCCCATTTAATTTTTTTTTTCTCATGGTTATCTTTTCTGATTTTCCTCCAACATTCAAGTTGCAAATATTTTTTTGCCATATATTTTGGTTGTTTTTTTAATCCAAAATTGAATCAACAAGAATCACTTTGATTAAGGTATCTCTAATCTTTATCCTATTTTCAAAATTCTTTTCTAATTTTATTTTTGTTTAAATTTTAAAAAAATGTTGTTTGTATTTTTCAATTTTCGTTATGATTTACTCTCCAATGGCTGAATCCAAGATGCTTACTAGATGTATTCATCTTAATCAATCAATTTCTGGTGATTTTTCATCCTTTAATTTATTTATTACTTAACAAATAGTGTATAATGTATGATCCGCTGCTAAAATGAGGGACGAAAGAGGGTAAGAACATTTACAAGACTCATTGGTGTGCAAAACCTTCCTCAAATTCAGAACGCAAATGTAGAATCTTTGTCTACTCGTGAGGATCTTGAAAAAGACGACGAAGATCGGATAGTTGTCGAACAATTTTCTATTAGTTTGTTTTGTATTTATAGTTCTTTTTTTGAATTTGGTATGCTTTCTTAATTTGTATTCAAATCACTATGTATACTATCAATATTTGTATTTATTAAAAAATTCATGTTGCATGGTTTATGAATCTTGTATTTGTCCCTAATTTGTATTCATCCAAATGTATGTCAACTAGTTATGTATTTTATTTATAAGAAGAACAACTTTTTATTAGTTTATTTGTATTCGAATACAAATACAAATAATAGACATATTGGAATGAATACGACTTAGAAAAAGAAACAAGATTTTGAAAAGAAAAATAAATACACAGTGAAAAATATATACTAATACAAATGTATTTCTTAAATAACTATATTTTATTTGACATACATATTGGAATGAATACAAACTAATAAAGGTATGTCAATTGAATTTGACATTTTTTTCTAATTTGTATTTATTCTAAAGGTATGTCAACTAGTTATGTATTTTATTTAATAATGAGTACATCAAATATTCAATTATTTCTTTTCAATTTTATATTTCATTCACTTTTTCATCATACTAATTTTTTGTATTTTATATATTATTATACAAAATTCTAAATAAAAACTAGAATAAATAGAAATACAAATAAAATACATATTGAAATGAATACATACAGGATTTTTGAAGAAAAAAATAACTATATAGGAAAAAAATATATGAAAATACAAATATATTTGTTAAATGACTATATAGATAAATTCGGCATACCTATTAGAATGAATACAAACTAATAAAAAACTATAATAAATATAAATAGAATATATTGTGGAATGAATATAATTTTAAAAAGGTAAAATTTCTGGAGAGAAAAAATACAAAATTTAAATTTTATTTGAAAATGTAACTGATGAGAAAATTAAGGATGCTTGCCTTTTTTTTGAAATATTTCCCCCCTTAATTTTCTCCTTTTTGTTATTAAATAATTATATTCTTTAAATAAAAATAAATAATAAAAACATAAATAAGATACATAACAAACTAAAATGACACTTTTACTAAATATTGAAATTGCTGCTAGTGAATCCTCTTAAATGTTAAAATATTGACATTTTGAAAAATTTCCCTAAAACAAAACTCAACTGAAATAATGGGCCTTTTGGCCCAACACAACTCATCTCTGCCCTGCCCTTTTAAAATTTTAAAAAGATTAGCTTTGACCCGCCCCACCCTACCCCATCCTATTTAAGAAGTGTCCTATTTTTCCCTGTTAAACCCTTGCCCTGCCATGTTCTGTCGTATCTTTGTCCTGCCTCATTGTCGTTCCTATTTATTGGTTCAAAAAGTTGATGTAGACATTGGTAAAAAAAATACGATTAAGAATTGCGAATGACGAAAACTAAAAAAAAATTGAACTATGATTTTTAAAAACTTGAAGAGGTTTGTCATGGCTATAGACAATGACGTCCTGAAGAAGAAAAAAATAAGGAGATTGGAAAAAATATTGATGGTGGTTGTGCGTTGAGGGAAGTGGAGGAAAGGTGAGAGAAAAAACTATTTTGTTTTATTTTTTAAAACAGAAACCTTTTTTTTTTCTTTTATCTTTTATGGAGTAACATTTTTAGTTAATAATTTTGAAATATTTATGAAATAATTATGACATGACATTAATATATCTGATGTAGATATGACATGTCATTTATGTAAGCAAGAGTGAGTTACACGTATGGTTGAAGGCGTTTAAAATCTTATTTTAATTGAGTTTGAAGGTTCACTTGAGAGAGGGTTGAGTAGAAGGGTTTCAGAATACAAATTCATACAAGTACAAATGATTGATCAGACTATTTCACCTTTTTATAATTACCTCTAATTCAAGAACAAAAAATCTTTGTTGCTTTTTACTATGAAAAGATCTATGGATTCTATAGAAGAATCGTAGGTCAAGCTTTGACACAATATTAACAATTCTATTATATGTTGTAAATTATGCCTTTGAGTTGAATGCATTTACTCTATCTCCATAAGTGAATATAAAAGAGCAATTCATGTCACCAATAGTGAAAATTATTTCTCTGTTACAATATTTGCCAAAAAAAAAAAAGTAAGTAAAAAGATGTTAGTGCAAATTTTTCATTATCACCTTTAAGTCGACAAAGAAAAGGTTAGGAAAAAAAAATTGCCACTGTTAATTCGAAGAAGATTTGGATGATCATTGTAAATATGATTTGTATCATGCGCATGATTTATAAATTATTAAAATAATTTTCAAACAGAAAACTATTTTAGTGTATAGACTTTGGTGGTGATTTTGTACAATCATTGATGAAATGTTATTTTAAATAATGACATGTCTTAACGAATATATTTTAGTGGATGATCTGGTACAATAATTGATGATTTGTTGATTTTTAATTGTGATATGCTTTAGTGTATATTTTTCGATCATTAGATGAATGGTATAGTTAAAATATTGGTATATATTGATTTAAATTTGATTGATGGTGTGACTAAATTTTTGGCGATATGTTGATTTAGAACTATAAAAGAAATTAATGATAAAGTTGGTTTTAGTTAATTTGATGATATCAACTTTTTAGTATCATCAAATTAATTTATATGGTGCAGTGGTGTAATCTTTGTGTCAAGTTCAGATTTTAATAACTATAATAATTAAGATGAATTTGTTGGTTAAAGAATAGTGATTTATTGACGGGGGTGGCCTGGGTGGAGATGACAGGGGGAGTGGAGTGAAAATTAAGTAAAAAAAATTGAAACATATTTCAAAAGCAATTTGGTATGTTGGTGGGGGGGGGGGGGGGGGGGTAGAGATTGGGTGAGGTAAAAAAAAATAACATTTGAAACATTATAATTTTTAAAATTTGATTTTTTTTTTGTTTGACTGGAATATTTTTGTGGTAGGGATAAGAATATATTTGAAATTTGAAAATATAAGAATGTTTCTCTTTGAATGGGGAGGGTCGGGTATGGGTCTCGTGAAAAAAATTAAGAGCAAATTACAGAAATCACATACTTTTAATATAAAGTATAATATATCCCTTAAAAATTTATAATTATAAAAATCCCTCAAATGGATACAATAATTTCAATATTTTTTTTCTTTTATTGATAATATTTTAATTTTTTTTACGTGACACATTTAAGGTCATGACAATTCTTGGACCAGGGTCACTTTTGGGCGCGGGTCATGTCTATACACTTTTGAAGACCTTTTCATTTAAATTTGGGGTTTGTCAATCTTATTAGGTCATTAAATTTTGATTGATTATTATTTATTTTATCATTTTAGACTAAGAATGAGTTAAGACACTTTAAAAGGGAAAATTTTGGGTTTTTTAGAGTTTTAGAGATTTGATTCGAGCTAGATAATAGTTGGTATGTTTCTCGGGTTATATATGTATGTGCCTGTGGATAAGGAGCCTCAAATTTACATAAAAGTGTTGCAAAAGTTACTTGCATACTATCTAAGTGAAAATTTTGATGTACATAACTTAAACTCATCAGAACTATGAATATCCAAGAATGAATAGCTTAACTATGGTAATTAACTAGTTATTGTTATGGTTATAACATGCTTTACGCCTTTTTTTTCTCTACTTTACGTGCTCATTTTGGCAAGGTTATTAGGCTAAGTTGATCGAATGGTTAACTACATTGCAGGATAGCAGTTTCGTGGTATCCAGTATGACTACATCATTGACATTTGACAGAAACATGTTTGATACTGAAGGTTGAGAAATCTCTTGTGACGATTTTCGCCTTCTAAGTCCTTGGAGGTCTCTTACTGGACTCTATTTCAGAGTCCCCGCTTAATTTGAACGTCTTGACCTTCATATGTATTCATGTTCATGCTCTGAATGTGCTGTTAGATCTTCTCATTCATGGTCTGCACCAGGATATCGATATTCATCTTGAGATTTAATCCAATGAGAATAAACTATTGGAATTGCAAGAGTACTAACTAATATCATGAACTTCATTTAACTTTATTGAACATGAGTTACAATATAATCATCAAGGACACAACCACAATCTAAAATGAATCATTTCTTTCACCATATCACATCAACTCTATCAAACATGATAGATAATTTTTCATAAATCAAACAATAATGTCCTTAAACACCTATTTAGGGGTATTGGACTTTAAACGAAAAAATGTTGCGATTAATATTTCAGGCCCTGGCCTTTTGCTCATCTAGCTTTGTTAGATGAAGCAGAAGAAGGTGGGGGGAGGAAAAAGCTATTTCAGCTGATGTACATTTATTTGTAGACCCAAGGCCGAATTCATTCATGAAAACAGACTCTCTTACTATTGATGACACCGTCGTTGCTGCTTCAGTTTGTAAATAATTGACTCCCTAGAGTAACTGTGGAAGTACCTTCTCCCATAACAGTTGTGTGCATGATCTCCCTCTCAAGAATCTTTTCAAGATCCAACACGACCGTTTCCATGGTTGGTCTATATCTACCAGGGAAACTCATGCATCTCAACGCTATCTTGACGAAATCCCTCATAACCTCTGCAGTAAAGCTTCCCAGCAGCCTATGATCCACTAACTGCTCTGAACTCAGCTGTTTTTCAACCTTTTTGACAAGTTTTACATAAACATATTCAGCAATGAACATGATGAGTAATGCAGATGAAGATATTGAATATTGGTTTTAAAACTTACCCAATCAAGTACACTTTGGTTTGATCCAAATTCATCTATATGTGAAGCATCTCTACCTGTTACAAGCTCTAACAAGAACACGCCGAAACTGTAAACATCACTTGTCTCACAGTGAATTCCGATTTGGTTTATCCTAAACACGGAACAGAAAACGAATCAAAAAGTAATTTAAAGTCAAGTTTGTACAACTTCAAATGAGGTAAAGTGCTATTTACTCTGGATCTTTAAAAGCATTGAAAGAACTCAAGCCAGAAGGACCTGCATCATCAATTTTCTCGAGTAGCTTTAGAATCCCCGCGTCTGCAACTTTTGCAATGAAGTCCTCATCAACCAGAACATTAGCTGTTTTAAAGTTCCCATGGATTATTGAAGGGTGTTGGCTATGTAAATGACTTAAACCTGTTAGATTTAAAGAACAAAATCTAGAGTCATTCTTGGATGAAACAGGACACTTAACTCGAACGAGTCTTTATGATATACCTTTAGCTGTTCCAATAGCAATAGATAACCTTTGCTTGAATTCTAGCTTTGTTGCAGATTCCTTCCCTGTGTCTAACAAAAGAACCCATATTCAGCTTTGGCATATAATCGCTCGTAATGTCCACTCAATAGAGCCCTACCATACAAGTGATTGTGCATGCTTCCATTAGGCAAATACTCGAAAACCAGCATGGAGTATCCACTGTCTTGACAGTAGCCTAAAAGACTGACCAAATTGCGGTGCTGAATCCTTGATAAACGAGCAACCTATTATTCGAAATTGCAAAGTTAGAGAACGACATCTATGTTGGCCTTTTTAGAGTGATCAGTAAAATTGAATTAGATGGTTTCGACTTGTAAAACAGGAATATGAAGTTTGAAAAATACGAATAGGATAATCCATAATGTTGTTGTCTTGCACTTTTTTCCCTTCCTATTCAATCAAACAATCAACCCCCTTTAAATAGCTAAACATACCTCTTCAGTAAATTCCTGTTTTGGAGTCCCTAAACGCCTTTTTATAGCAACAACAGTTCCATCACAAAGCAATCCTTTGAAAACAAGACCAAAACTCCCACAACCAATGAGACTGTTCTCATCAAAATGCTTTGTAGCTTTCTCCAATTCCTCCATTCTGAACAGCCTGGATTGACCAAATGATCCTCCCCTTTTCATCTCCACCGAAACTAATCGTATCCAATAGCAGAAACACTTAAAAGAGTTAGCATCGCGTGTAAATTTCCATAGCTACATAGTTTTTTTTAGTTTTTTTTTACTACATTACCTACTGCAGATGGATCTGAAGAAGCTGAATCTGAATTCCTATTTGAATACTTCCTGCCACGAAAACATACAAAGAAAATCACTCCCAACAACACTACTACAACCCCTCCAATTCCTCCTGCTACAGCTGCAACTGAAATTGCCATTCAAGAAAATCATCCAGTTTGAACATTGACAGTATGTGATTCAAAAAATCTCATGTCCTTCTTCATGAATGAGTACTAAAGGTACCATCTTCATAAACATTTAAGTTCAGATCAACAAACAGTGGTCCTCACTTTAATGTACTATGACAAAAACTCTGAAAAAATGTTAATCCATTTGAGAAATTGGTGAAGGAAGCAATGTAGCTAATTTCAACTCATATTAGGCTAAAGTTTGATAGTACCCCACATTCTTGTCCATGCATTCACACACACAACACCATACATGTCATATCAAGAAAGTAGCTCTACCATAGTTAGAAGAGCCCCTCACTTTTGCCTGCTCAGTAAAACTAAAAAAAAGGAATTAATAGGAGTAGCTTTCTTCAGATCCTGTCTCTCTTTACACCAATTCAGTTAAGGTTACATACCTTGTCAGTTGTACAAGTACTTTTTGATTCTTCTCTCTAGAAACAGAGTTGGCACTAAAGGTCTATGTTTTAACAATTCCCACACACACAGAATAATATTATCTTTTAATAAGATAAAATTCTTCATATAAGGGGGTTGTTACAAACCTCAAATTTTCACATGAAATTACTAATAAAATGTGTTTGGGCTAACCTTTCATAATAATGGAGAGAGAGGTTGTCATCCAATCTCAGTAGCTCTTAACTCCGACAACAACAATGTATTCAGTGTAATGAGTAGTTATAATTACAAGACATAACATATTCGGTATAATGAGTTATTATATTTATAATAACAATAATATATTCAATATAATTTCACAAGTAATATTGAAGAAGGCTAGGATATGTTGTGTACAAAGATAGTGGGAGAGCCACATATAGCTTAGGATGGCTAGTCAGACACTTGACCATCCTTCGTCGAAAAATTATACTATGCATATAAATAAATTATGTGAAGTATCACTTCCTCCGTCACTACATCACAAATGATCATTAATTTTTAATTGTCATTAAATATGTATTTTAGCGGCAATTAGCATACTTTGTATATCCCTAAAGTATTTAGCGATACTGGTTTAATAGCACTTAACTAATATCGATAAAGACTTTAGCACTCTTTATCAATATCAATATTTATTGACGCTAAAGTTATTTTCGTTATAGTGCGTCCATTTCTAATTATCATGTTGCACTTTTTGAAAGTCAATTTGACTAATTTTCAAAGTTAAATTAAATCATATTAATTCAATATTTTAAACAAAAAAATTTAATAGTCAAAAACTATACAAAAAGTATTATAAATTGCAACTTTTTATATATCAATATGAAAAAAGAAAATATATCATAAAATATTAGACAAAATTCTTATCGTTTACTCTAATAAAAAAAATTACGATAATTAAAAGTGGATGAAGGAAATATATAACTCAAAAATTATTCTTCATATATATATATATATTAAATCGTAAACCTTTTTAATGAAATTTTTATCTTTATAACTATACACAAATTTAACCCTTTCTAGATTTATAGAGAGAGAAATTGTTTTCAAAAGACTTAGGGCCTAAAGAGGAGATGTAAATGATAGTAAAAAAGTTTGTCTTTACTAGGTTAGGAACAGTTAAAAACTTTTACTGGAGAGACATAATAATTGAAAGGAATCAAAAGAAAAGTTGAGAAAATCCATATATATCAAATTAAAGTCTTTTCCTTGTATCCACACTATGAGCCTTTTTGGTTTCTTTTTTCTTTGTATGACCTGGAAAGAAGAAGAGTCTCCCTTATTATTTTTTTGTTGGTAGAATGAGACATCACCTCATTACAGATCATGACAGCTGAGCAAATAAGACATTCCCTACACCAAAATCCATACACACAAATGTTGCCTTACACCTCAATATTTACGTCTCAATTTTATCGGTGATTACAGTTATGAAGATATTAAGTTATGTAAATATTAATAATGAAAATATTGGATGATTTTAATATTCTATGTAACTATTAGGGTCACTTGAATATTGGTTAGAGTCAAATAGGTATTTTATAATATAAGGATTATAGTTATGTACGTATTAGTAATAGAAATATAAGTTATGTAATGTTTAATTATTCCATCTTTTATCTTATATAAAATAATTAATGCAATATTTTCTTCGGTATAAGTTATGCGAATTATAGATCAATAAACAATTAAGCACCATATTTAGTACACTAAAATTTATATATAGCAATTAAATTATGGGGTAATAATGTGGTTAAGTAAATATATGCTACTTAATTAGCTAATATAGCTATGGTTTGTATTAATTATAATTCGAAACTTACTTCTAGCTATAATTATATTTTTCTCTCGCGCATGTCTGCTCTTGCGCCTCTCTCTCTCTCTCTGAAATTTCGTTCGCTTCTCTCCTATTTTTCAGTCATCTCTCCCTCACCTATCTCCTCTCCCTGCCCAATCTATCTCTCTTGATTCTCTTTAGTCAATCTTTCTCACTTTATAAACATAAATTATACGAATACAATTTGTGTTTTGTTTTTGTATAGCTAGAGAAAAGAGTGGATATACAAATATAAATGTATATTGTTCTGTCTTATACGCTTATAATTATACAAATATAAATCTCTCACTGCTCAATTATTTTTTGAATGTCTCTCACTTTATACAAACATAAATTTTACAAATACAAATGTATAATTTATGTTTGCATAAGCGAGAGAGATTGAATATACAAGTATTTAAACTCAATTCAATTGCATACAAATACAAATTGTATGCAGATATGCAAATATAATTATTGATACATATACATACAAGTTATATATATACAATTATCTAATCGATATACAACTATAATACATCTCTCACTCACCTATCTCCTTTCTCTTTCAATTTCGCTCATCTCTCTCCTCTTTCTAATACGTAGCTACGAATCGTGATTAACAAACTATAATTATAAAACCTAGCTAATTAAGTTATTACAAGTGGTTACGTACAAAAATTCCTCAGTTATTAGTAAACATTATATTAATTATATTGATTTCAATGTATAAATAATATCAAAGGATCCTTTAATATTTTATATAATGCATATTGATGTTAAGTCTTTATCATCCACTTTTTGGGTGCTAATATAATGGTAGGGGACAGAGTACTAATATAGTGGTCGGGGTCCGCCGGTCATTGAGACTCTCAATTTTAAAGCAAAAAAAGTCTTACACATGTACAAATATATATATATCATTATGAGATATGATTGTATCACACAAAATAATATATGTAGTACTTTATTATTTTTATTTGATTTGGTAAAATTTATAATTTACTAGTCAACCTTATTTGTATTTTACTTATGCATATTTTATTAATTAAGTGCAAAATTTTAAAAAGGTAAAATAAAAAAATTAAAAGTGTACCGCAAAATTATATATAGTCACTATAACAAAAATAATATTTAGCGGCAATAAATAGACACATTAATAAAAAATATTAAGTTTTTACTGACATTAGTTAAGTGTCATTAGATCTGATGTCGATAAAGCTTTTATGGACATATATGAAGAGTGTTAATTGCCGCTAAAAATATATACTTAGCGGCAGTTACTAATTAATTGCAGTTAAAGCTCATTTTTTATGTAGTGAATGAACGAAATTTTGTTGTTGATATCAAAAATCAAAATTAAGATGAAACACAAAAACAATCGAAACAAATAAGATAAACAAAAAAAAACTACATTATTTATGAGCATAATAATATAGTATAACTATTTGTATCAAATTAACAATAACATGAAGGTATATGGTAAAGCCAAAAATATAACAACCTGAAGAAAATTGGAAGTCATATTTACCAAGAGGCTAATAATGCGATAGTTGTACCAATAAATTATGAAATAATTACTTCTTTTGTAAAAGGGTTTATTTACGTAAGTTGGGACAGAAAATAATTGCATTACACAAAGAAAGGAATTTAAAGTGGATGAAATAATATGAGAAAAATAAAAAATTATCTGCTTTATTGCGTTAAACAGGGTGTGAATAAAGTGGCTCGATCGATTATTTTTTAAAAATTATATCATCTCATTTTTTAGATATTTTATAATATATATAATCAAAATTAAATTTTTTAAAATCATCTAATCATATCGAGTTTTACTTCGATATCGCACGATTCAATTAATTTTTGGTTCCTTTTTGTTTACGTCTAAAATACATTTCAAAATACATTTTTATTAAACTATTTCTTTAGCAAATATATTCATAAAGAAGCACTTTAATTTTTCACCAAGAAGTCAAGAATGTAAAACTTTGTTATCCTATTGTCTGATATTGAACATTTAATAGGTGTGTTTGCATATGTTTTGTTGTAGTGTTTGATAGAATTATATCATTTACTTTTAAACCTAATTAATTCATTAGGACTATAATAATTTACAATTATACTTTTACATAAATATTAAATATTGATCACAATACCTTACCGATTGATGCATTTGTCCTTTAGCCATCAAATCACACTTTACGGTGACTTTGTGTTTACAACTTCACATTATACAAAATGCTAAAATCTAAAGTAAGAACTATATTTATCTTAATTTCTCTTTGTTGCACCTGTATAGTTCTTTTTAATTTCATGTTAGTTATTATTATTTCTATTTTATGAGCATTTTATAAATCATCGCATCAAATTATTGGAGAAGTCATATATATTTATATTTGTTTTATAATTATTTTCTTATTGATCAAATCGAAAACCCAAACCACTAAGAACTAAAACCAATAAACCGAAAACCAATAAAAGAAATATTTATAACTTAACTTATCTAAAATTGAAAATTGATAAATCAAATCGATCGATGCATCACCCTACGAGATGTTACCCTCCTCCCCCAAAGCCCCCTCTCCCTTTTCCTCCAAAGGTTGTAGATGAGTTGTTGATATTTGAATGGAAGATTCTTGAGATGTAAGATATTCCCTTCTTTGTCTTTCTCTGTCTCCTTTATAAGTTTTGTTATTTTGTAATGAGTCTTTTGTCCTTTTTTTTGGGAGCTACAATACATTGTACACCAAAAAAGGCATTGGTGTAAACGAAGAGCATCATATTTCTGGAGGATTCGAGTTATGGTCCATAGCAAGATATGATATTTGAGCTCCATATCTATTTGTATGGTAACATATTAATATAGTAAAATTGAAGTAGATATACGTATTTTATGTTACGTGATATAATATACATAGGACGTCACGTGAGATATAAAATCATATAATATGTCACGTGGAATGAATGTGTTTATTTGTTTAATTTTATAAAAGTTTAAGTGTTTATTATGCACACTTGAAGTTAAATGGATATAAATATCAGTTGAAGTCAAGTTAAATAACATATTGTTTAAGTTTTTATTATGCATATCCAAAGTTAAAGGATATAAATATCAGTTAAAGTTAAGTTAAATAACATATTTATGTATTATGTTTATGTCATTTAAGTATATCCTCTTTCATTAGGGTTCTCCATCATCAAATGTCATGTGCAAGGGCGGACCTAGCTAGAGTACGTTTAGGGGTTCACTCGAATCATCTCGGTAAAAAAATTACGTTGTATATTTATAATATTTTTAGAATTTTTATGTTTATAATATTGATTTTGAACCTCCTGAATATAAAATTAGAGGCTGACTTAGTGATTTAGGGGTTCAAATCACTGATTTTTTTTCCCGAATCCCCTTAACGCAAATCTTAAATCCGCTACTGATCATGTGTTATGTGAGATTGATGTTCATTTTGGACGATCATATTAAAAAAAGTTAGATTTGAAGTGCTCAAGTTGTATGAAAGTATTTTCATAAGAATATATAGTATATTGTACAATCGTAAGTAACAAATAAAGTTATATTTAAACTACGTAAATAATTTTTTAAAAGAAAAGTAGTATAGCAAACAATAAAATTGGACCTTTTTAGAATTTTCCAAATATTAAACGCACAGTCGGACGTAAAGTTGTCGGCAGCAAGTGTATCTCACCCACTCTCATAAGCTTAAATTTTTTTATAATATATAGTTGAATAATTAGAAATTGTACATTATTTACATGTTGTTTCCACTGAAATGACAAAAGAATAATATTTAAGTTGTTACAATGGTATTGATTTAGAATCCTGAATTTGTCTCTAATTGAGCCAATCAATAATTGTTTTTATAATAAGTAAACAATAATTTGTTTCTAAAGTAATTTAAGTTTTATGTCAATTCTAATTAAGAACATAGCATTCAAGTTTTAGGTCAATGGTTCTACATATGTATGTACGTAAGTATACATACTCTTTTTTTCTTATATATATATATATATAAATCATAATATATAAATATGTCATTTAATTAATTTTGTTTTAGCTGATATTTATTAGCTTTAATTTTTTGTGTACACAAATAGACATTTAAATTTGTATATAGTTGAACAAGGAAACACATTGCCACTTAGGACGCACGTGTCTATTGTTTTTTATTTTTATTCAAGTTTAAGTCATGTTTATTTGTACACACTCAAAATTGAACGAAATATATATCAACTAAGATCAAGTTAAATGACGCATTATGTATTAAATGAGTTGTGGTATAGTATATATATATAGGTGTATACACACATTTCATGTAAATAATTTGTAGATATATGGATTATTATCTATCAATTCAATTGATGAACTAGGTAGAGTTGTGTGTGTGTGTGTCACTGGCTAAGAAACTAGGTAGAGAGTCATAAAGAGGAGAAGCAGTTAGATGTGTCTCTGGTGAAGAGGATAATAGGCCAGCCATATATAAAAATAATCTTAAAAGAGATGTGCTGTTGTTTTCATTTATTTTTTAGTTTCCCACTATCAAGAGTTCGTATTAGAGTCTCGATTAAATTTGGATAGTCTACTGCAAGATCTGTTCAGAAGTGACGCTCCCAATAAAAAAAATTTCATTTTCAAGGATTAAACTCGAAATTTCTGATTAAAAATGAAGCAGTTCCATCAGTGTACCTAAGTTGGTACAGTTGCTTTCAATATGCTGTCAGTGTCTAGTAGGGATTCTCCATTGTTCAATATGTAAATGCAGGTACTTCATAAAAAAAAACCATTATGTTATGCTATGTACAATTGAATGCAATTGGTTACCAACTCTAGTGGACCTAATTCCCATTTGCTTCTTTCACTCTCAAAGAAAATTGTACGCTCTTTATTCTGTTTCAATTTGTTTGTTTGATTTTATCGTAACACAAAGTTTAAAAATACTAGTAATCTTATTACTTTAAACTAACAAATACATTAAATGTACCAAAGATGTCTTTAAATTTTGTGATCTTATATATATACCATGTGAGAAGTTGTAATCAGAAAGTTAATAAAAAATATATATATTTTTAAACAAATTGAAAAGAAAAATACGACAAACAAATTTGAACAAGGAAGTACTATTTTGGTGTTTGTTATGGATCGTTGTTTACTTGTTTATTTTTTTCTTTTTCTATTTCGTCTCTTCTTCATTACAATAAATTTGTTTTTTCCTTTTTAATTTTTGGGAGGGATCTAATACCTCTCTTATTTATCTATAAATATAAACTATACGTTAATCTTAAACAAGTGAGAGGAAATATCTCCTTATATTCCATTTTAATCATTTCAATATTGCTAAATAATTTGTCTTTCAAGGCAATGAATGTATCATGTGCTATGCAGGACAAAGTTATATACATCACTAATATACAGTGTGGATGAATAAATTCTTTTGTCTTGCTATGAATTTTATTTAGAAGAAATCATTTAAGAAATGAAAACTTGAAAAGGGGTCACCAAGTACTGCTATGATAACAATGATGGTGAAGGCAGCTAGTAAATTTCTTAGGAATATTCAGTAGAGAAAAATGAAGATATGAACACAAGATTTTTAAATAGGAGAACAAGATGAACGGAGATTACATGTACCTCAACTTATTCCACAAGATACCCTTCACGTAACTATATCCACCAAGGCTAAACAGATGGAAAATCACCTAATGCTTCGTCCCTGTTGAAATTTGAATCAAAGATCTGATGATGTTCAACTCACTTCATTGACCATTAAGTCACACCCGCTTCTTCTTTTTTCTGTTCTGCTAGCATAACATCATCTCTTGCACACTTGAAAGATTTTACAATGGTTTCAACTTCAGTTTCTCACAGTAAAACAGTTTTATACTGATAAAACTCAACAAGTTCATGAAAAGGATAATATACTTGGCCAAAAGAAGAGATGATACAAGATCAGGAAAACCTGACATAGCTTTTACATTACAAGACTTATATAAAACAAGCTCAAATTTGTAGGGGTATCCCAGTTAATCAAGCAACATGCACCTTCGATTCGATTTCAGGAATCTCTCAGGTACACAAGATTTCAAACATACAGCTTCTGGAGGTTTGTTCAGCATCCAAGAAGGCTACCTTAAATGACAGCATTGTTAACCACATTCCATTCACACGACCAAGAAAAGCCAAATACTCTACATACACAGGATAATCTATTCTGAAAACTAGGATCTGATGTTAGTGCAATTACAGATGATTGGCTCTTAAAAATCCTTCATCCTTCTTCTTGGGGTTCTTCCTCTTCCTGTAGAAGATTTTCTCTGTTGTCATGGGCCCAGAAACCACGCACATCTATAAGCATGCTTGCAACAGTGCCACCTTGTTTGCATGATAGCAAATCAGCCAGTGATATCCTCAAAGAGTCAGAAGGCTTCACCATATCCCATATTTCATCCCTTACATCCTCGATGCATAGTTCATAGTTCCCTCCTTCAATCCATTTTTGATGGACATCTCTGTTTTTAAAATAAAGGACATTTCATATCAGAAACGAATCACTATAGTGGAATGCTCAGCGATAAAAGTATAAATCTGACTTTGGATATAAATACTAATCCCTATCTGAGATGATGTATAATGTTTATTGGACTGGGAAAATGTGAACCTAAATCATTTTTGGTGTTTGGTTGGACATAAATTGTTGCAAGAAGGTGGCAATGTTTCCATTTTACCAAAATATATTCTTCAGTTCTAAACAACCAAATACAAAAATATATCATTAGAAGGAAAACATGTTGCATCCTACCAAATAGGTCTTAATCTAGACACTGGAAGAAATTCTGGTGACCAACACCAAGATGGTCAACTCAAAACCCTCTACCCTTTCATGAGCTTTTGTTTTCTTTTCCACATTCTATTTGGCGTACAAGGGAGCGATAAATGGTACAGATAGTGTATAGAATCAAATAGTGCAATTCAGCCTATTGAATGTATGGTAATTCAATAAACTGATGTATCTGGTTATTTGAGACTTGCAGCACTATCTCACGAACCACAAGCAGGAAACCCCAGAAACTCTTTCTAGGAAGTCTGAATCAGGATACATCTCAACTTCTGTGTGATCCCTTCTTTCACTTCCATATTTCAAGTTTTCTTTTGCCAATATGGAATACAAATACAAAACAGCAATGCACCACTAACTAGACAGGTGGAGAAAATTTCCTCAAAGCAAGAAAATACAACTTTGTGTTCCTTTTACCTGAATAGTGTGTGAATATCCGCTGTAGTTAGGAAACCCCTTCCTTGGAGATCAAGACACCTGAACAAATATGTAAGACCCTCCGGGGCATCCTTATTTTCCAGGGCTAGAACGAAGTCAAGGAAACTTTCAAAATCCATTTCACGGGCATTGCCGCCTCCAATTTTTCCACGTCGAACATGCTCATCAAAAACTAGTAATAACAAACCAAAAGAAGTTAACAACAAACATACGGATTCAATCCCTGTAATATATAAAAGCAATAGGAGGTTCAAACATAGAACACCAGAGGACTTCTGACTGTACAGATGAGCAATGCAAATTGGAATGAGATAACAGTAAGGAGCAAACATTATGAGAGAAGTATTGTTACTAACAGCAAGGCCAAGAGCTTTCTCTGGTAGTCCACTGCATCATGTTACTAACAGCAAAGCAAGGTTGAAAAGTAACATGATGTGGCTGAAGTTCATTTAGAATGATGGCATTATTTCCTCAAGAGGAAGGCAAGATTATTTTAGGTGCATTCAAATGGAACATTTCAGGAAAATCTATCTAAAAGTGCCAGAATCACTTAATATCCACAAGATGAGTGGTGATGCAGGTCTGTTTTGTCTAGAGTCTAGGCTGTAGATACTGTAAACATGACCTATAGAGGGATAGATAGCCGCAGTAAAGTGGGCAACTATATTGATGATGAAGGTAATGTTGGTAGTGTTTAGATTACATATTGATCTCTTTTTTAATAAGATAGAACACTTCCAAATGTTATTTTTAATCCTTATAATTAGGCAATCACAGAACTTTGATGACGGCAGCAAACAAACCTACCAGTAGTGCCCATGGGGTATATGAGAACACCATCAATTTCTTGACCAGTGCTAATACTCTCTTAATATTGAGAATATTTTGGAGATATGTACTCAATATCCAGCAAAAAGACCCTTGACAAAGGTGCCAGATTGGAGTTCCATGACAGCAGCAACTGGCAAGGAACTTCCTTGGTGAGACAGATCATCCATCCAGGAGCCTTTGCCCACTGCCCTATGATGGTGGTGTCAGATTGGACTACCATGTAATGCTGGCAAAATGGATAAAATATCCAAGTATCCCTCTGTCCCATCCCCAATTAAATGTGGGTTGGACAATCTATGTATTTGATTTATTTATATCAGACCAAATATGAATAAGACCATAATATCCGCTTTAAAAATGGGATAAACCATGAGTCAAAATGGACAATAACCTATCAAAACACTTCCAAGTCTCCCTAGAAATCCTTGTCGCAAGATGCCTGGAGTGACAGAAACTTGGCAGAAGTTCTTCAATGCCTGAAGTCCTTGTTTTATTCAATGAGTTCATTCCCATTTTCCATGTTTCTATGCATTTACATCATATATCTTCTTCTTCTTTTTTAAACTGAAGTTACATCATACATGTTTTCTTCATATTGATTGTCTTCACTCTAATTTTCATTCAAATTATCTACAGAGACATTTAGATCCCTTTTTATGACATAGACAACCAATTTTCTATTCAAAGGAAGATGATAAATTAAGTTGCGAACAACTGCTAATTTTTATCGAATATTACTCTCAACCACTTCTAATAGTTACTTCTATATTATTTCACAGATCACAATAAACAAGAAACAGAACATGTTTAGAAATGAGATTAATTTGGCAGTTCCAATTTATGGCTAGTTTCCTATTTGTTAGCTTTTTTTTTTCTGTTAATAAGAGTTTATTGGGTAGCACACCATATTGCTCCAGTTTCATGTTTGGTTATTTTATCAGCTATATTTTAGCTTATCTCAAATTGGAGACAACAAGTTCTCTTTACTTTAGGAGTTCCGTTTGGATAGGCTTATTTTAAGTGTTTTGGAGTATTTGGATAAATTTAAAAGTGCTTGGCTAAAATGATAAAACAAGTCAAAGCCATAAGCTAGAAATTCTAACTTATGACTTTTGGTCTATAAGTCAAAACCAAAAGCCAATCCAAACATGATCTTACTACAGAAATTTTACGTTCAGTATTATCTACTGAAGATCAGTAGTTGGTTAAATCATTCCATTGATGGTGCTATAATGTCTGTAGTTGGATAAGTACGTGTGTAAGGGAGATCTATACGAACAAAGCAAGAAAAAAAACAATGGTGAAGATACAACAACATATAATGGGAGGCTAGGAACTCTCCGAATAACCACAATATTTAAAAGGACATGGATAATATGGACCATATTAAATATGAACGGGTCAGATATTTTATTCGTCTTTATTAACCAGTTTCAATCCATCTGACCGCTCATTTGCCAGCACTATTACCGTCGATAAGAAATTGGTAAGGAAATCCCTTGATGAGACAGCTCAACATCCTGGAACCAATACCCACCAGTGAGGACTGGCCTCAGTATCAAAAGAAGTGACGTGGCTAAATCCCTACCTAGTTTAGACTGGAGAGCAATTTAAAGCAAATTCCTAAGTTTAGTGTCAGATAGGTGAATAGACACATTGTCTGTCTTGGACAGCAAAGTTTCAATGTGAACTGCAGGAGTGGCTACTATAGGACAGCTTCGAGCAATAATTGCAGAAATGAAAGAAATGACTAGAAAAGAGACCACAGCTGCACTGGACCACACATCTGAAACATCCCATAGATCCTCAAAAAGATACATTGTATGGTACATAAGCAGACACTCTGTTTTACCTCTTTCAATGAAGATATCTGTTAGCGTACCATCCGCATATTCCCTTAGCTCCTGCTTGCTCAATGTTCCATTCATATCTTTATCAAGAGCAAGAAACATGTCTGCATAATTCATGTAAGCATATTGATCATAAATCAAGGACGAAGGAAGAGGACCAGTACCCAGAAAAAATAAAAAAATAAAACAAACAAAACAGCAGAGAGAGAAAGACGGTGGAGGAAAAGGACAATAAGAAGAAAAAGAAGGGAAAGGAGGAAACTGTAGAGAAAAGCAGGGGGTAACAAGAAAGACGTGTGAATGTAACCACAATAGAAATTGGGATATTGTGCTTTCCACAACAAACACATAACCAAATTTGTGGATATATAACTACCTATTTTCTCTGCTGTGTGCCGTTTGTATTAGAATTTTCACCAGCTCATGTATGACAGTACAACCAATCTTGTAATGTATGACCAAGTATTGAGAAAATCGGAAGCACTAGACTGGCAACCATTGTTTCCTATCACCGAATTACATAAGAGAACATATTTTTTGTAGCCAGGATAACCACTTATACACCTTACAGTTCTGTACTTGCTAGACACACATACTATGTGGAACTACACTCATTGAAAGTAGGAACAATGTAACAGAGCTGGTAAACTAGCAGATAAAATGGTCTGGGAGTCTGGGAACCTTGAAACTAAAACAAAAACATACTGCAACCAAGGCTTACAGTACAACTGGTAAGAGTACCGCACAATAGGTGTGGGTTTGATTCTCACAATCCCCTTCCCCTCCCTATTCCCAAATCCCCAAGCTAATAACATACTGCAAGCTCAATTCCCAATGATTGAGCGGAACCTCATAGACAGTTCCAACAAAAGCTGGGTAGAAGGAAAGCAGTAAACAAAGCATGACATGGATCTGCTTCTAAATTAAGATATTCAAAGCACTTACCACAAATCCTCTGTGCAGAAGTCAAGGAAAACCAGTTTTCAGCTTGCTCTGTGTCAGTAACTTCCTCCTCAGTTTCCTAGTAGAACAAAAAATATGAACATGTCAACCTCAAAGTAAAAGGAAACTAATGCAGCGGCAGATTCTTATTTATAAAATAAATATGGAAACTACAAAAGTACAGATATATGCTTCTCCAGCAGAATCTAATGAATGTTTTCTGGGTGATAGTTTGTAAAAGTTGGTGACCTTCACAAAACACTATGCAAATAACTTTGATAAGATTATACAAAATAAATTAATAATGACCTTGGATCATTTCTTTTGTGTTTCAAAGTTCTGGGAACAGCTAAATTACCAGATTTTACTAGTCAACCCACAACAAATAACTTTGATAAGATTATGCAAAATAATAATCTGGGATCATTTCTTGTATGTGTTTCGAAGTTCTGGGAACAGCTGAATAACCAGATTTTACTTGTCAACCCACAATTTTAAAGCAATAATACTTAGCAAAATACTAGGGTTGCAAAAGATATCGGAAGTTGATAAAACTACTTTGAGATATAAAAGTTCCTTCAAGCATTTCACCTAGTCCCAAAATATAGCTAAAATAATGATAATCTAACAATAGCTCCTTGAAAAACATTTCTGAACTTCAATTGGATTGATTACGCAGAGAATAAGCAATATGACAGGTTTGAATCTCCCATTCTGTCAGCTTTAAGTCCATTCTTTTACATTCTAATTAAGAAGGTCCACAAATTCAAATTATGTTACCACATTATTGCATTCCTCCAGTGATCAAATTACTCAACTGAAGCTAAAACATGGCATCTGGAATACTAAAGCCTTCTTCATCCCCAACCCCTCAAATTCCCCTATTAGGTGCCTTCTAAAAGAAAAGGAAACTGCAGTAAAGGAGGGAAGAAAGTTTGATTATAAGTAATCCACACCTTAAATTTTGCTGAGTGGTACATGTAAGAAGTTAAATCAAGGATCATTTAAATGAAGGGCTATGAGCATTTCCTTTAGGATTGAGAACAAGACGCAACTAAAACTGTCGCACAAAAAAATGACAGGTGAATTGCCACACACTTGAGAGAACTTGTGCAATATTTATCTATAGCTCTTAAACCAAGCTTAATTCCATAACGTAGCAGTAGACAGCAACAAGAAGTTACCTGGTGAAGTTCCATCAACTCTTGGAGACAGTTGCTAAGTAAAATCTTTTTTATGCATGCCTTACCTGTTGGGGTCAACATTGCAGTTTTCAAGCTAAATTCAGGTAATAACTGTATAAAAAGACTTTGTCTAGCAGCCCAACATAAAGGCAATGAACATCTAATGGGTTGGGGACGTAAAGCAAGAACATATGTTATTAGAAAAATTATCGATTTGCTGAATTACAAAACAGCAGGAGTACCACATACGACAGCTGGCAACACAAACCTCGCCTATGGGGATCACAAAAGAAGAAAAATTTGTGTGCAGCTATACGGCAATACATTTGGACAAAAGCTGCTGGCATGTCTCGAAGCTGTGCAAGGTTAGGAATCAGGCCCCGTATATAGGCTTCCATTTCCTGTTTGACCCCCAAAAAAGTGCATATGTGAATTCAATTAGTCTAAGTGAGCTGATTATACAAAGATAATAACTGCACAAGGCAAAAAAGCAATCAAGTGTAAAACATTGGAGTTGAGAATAGTGAAGAACCATACATGGGGTTGAAGGAAACCATCAGAGTCTTCATCAAGCTCACTCATGTCAATTCGGGCTTGAGTAAGTGAAACCTAAAAAGCAGAGAAAAATCATATTACATAGGCAAAAAATCTCACACAGAAAGCTTAATACTTTCTCCTAATTTATTTTTAGCTGATATTAACTCTCCATTTAGAGTAAACCATCAATTCTTTCAGAGAACTGTGGACTACTAATCATCAAATTCCAAAAAATAACAACTACCAAATGACCAACTTTCTCAAAATTGAAAATATGGAAGGAACAAAATTTTTGGCCACCAACATCACAGTGACCATTACATCTAGCAAGATAAACCTTCACTAGAAAATCATGGCCAAGTAACTTGCCTGCAGGAAGCTTTCAGAATCTCTCTTTTAACTACAAAAAACTTCCAATAACTTACGCATTACAAAATTCTAACAGAAAAAAAAACGCCACACTATTGGATGAACTTTTTGTTTCAACAGAAATTCCTCTTTAAAATAAGTCTAAGTAGAAATACAGTAAGATCTGCAAATAACTTATTAACTCAATTATAGAATTGGAGGACGGCTAATTCATGGTGCCTCCAGTTTTTTTCCCAAATAAATAGAGTTTATTTATGCAGTTCAGAGGGGTGCAATCCTGCAAGGAAAAATTCACGATCTCTTCTCAAGAGCTGAATCATATTTAAATTTTTCCTTTCTTTAGTTCCTTCACATTTTCCTTCTTTTTCTTTAGGAAAATCCATGAAAAAGACAATGAATGCACATGATGTGATTTGATCATTCCAACAAGTTCATGTCAGGGACAGGGAACGAAATCTGAATGAATCAAACACTGTTGAAGAAAGAAAAATACAACAAAAAGGAATTTGTAGGTAAGGGTTGATTATACTCACTGTACGCATCACATAAAGGTAAAATGGCAGGATGGCAATCCTCCCTGATTCATCCTTCTCAAACTTCATGAAATTTGAAGGACTGAAAAAGCGGCGACATTTAGGCCCTATTTGTTCTGTACATACAGAGGCAATGTGGCAAAAGTCTTCATAATTCATCTAAACAACACAATGAATAACTTCCTCAGCATTTCATGCTTACAAGTGTAACAAGAAACCAAAGAATTGCTACATGTAATAATGATATAACAACAATAATAGATCAAGAAACTTTTTCTCTGCTTTTTTCAGGTGGCACAAAACAATGTATATGGTTAATTGCTCAAATACACAAGTAACAAAGGAAGTGCAACCGACATAAATGAGAATCAGTTGTAGATATAGTCGAGCAATTAGATACCTTTAAAAGAACATCAACAAGGAGCAAATTAAACGAATATCTAAATAATGAAGAATACACCCATAAGCACTTAATACCTGTTTCACCCACATTTTCCGGTTAATTATTAGCTGATCACAAAGTAAATGGGATGTAGGATTTAAGAGACTGGAGTGATAAGGTATGTCATCCATTTGGCCGAAAAACAAAATGATGACTCTAAAATTGCCCGCTCTACCACTTGCCGAATTATAGGCTCAAACTCTAAGTTCACCAAACAAAATCTGCTGACAGTACTCCGAATGATGCACCTATATGCCCGTGTAGGTGCCTTTTGGCAACCCCAGTTTAGACATTTGCAAATAAAGGAGACTGTATGGAGAACCTGAATATGCTACAATATTTATCAACGCATTACTCCATTATGAACCTAAGATTAACACAAGGAAACTATAATTGAGGCTAACCAGTTTCATTAAAACTATGGTAGTTTACCAATCACTTGTACAAAAAGAAAGGAGAGGGAAGACAACATAAAGCTGGAGCGAGTGCAAAATATCTCTGTCCTTATGTACGTAAGTTTTAGTGTGTGCGCACACACAAGACAAAAGAGGACAGCCTCCCAAAGAGTATCTCACTTGATGCTGGCTATTGAAATTGAAACTGCGGGAAAATAAATTTAAGGTCTAACCTTTTCTGCACCAGTTGCATCATCTATCACACAGTTCTCTCTTAGGCATACCCACATAGCATCCAAATCATCAGCATTCAGCAAAAGGTCAGATTGTTTCTGAACAAATAAAAGTAGTTGATTAACCTCGTCTTTTTTCACAAAAATGAGCTATAACAGTAACAACAATCCCAGTGACACTGTTTTAGAAAAATAGGTAAAAAATACATCAATAATTCAATATCAACATGAAGGCCATCAACCAGAACCTTCTGGAAATAACAGAGAGAAGCTCCTTGGCCATGAGCACAGGAAGACTGGACCTAAATGCTCAAGGCTTTTCAACTAGTAACCATATACAAACCAGGAAAAGGGTATTAATACCTTTAAAAATCGATATTTTGCCAACCTCTGAACCCTATGACTGATAGATCCCTCTTCAGGTTTCTATAAGAAAGAAAAAAAAATGATAGAAGTAGTAAGGATGAGAATAGGAATGAGGTTGGAACAACATAACTTACACTATCTTATTAGAATGAAGTGTAATACCTTCTTATAAAAGCTAGGAATTGTGCCAGCTTCAGCACTCTTTTGTTGCTTCTCCTTAAAAATATCTAGCAATATTCTTTTTGTTTCAAGCTCTGCATGAAAACAAGGATATAGTCAAACGACGCAGACTGCACATAGATTCATTATTTACAAATGCAGCAACAGACTTGCATATAAATAGAAGTTCTAAACCAAACCAAAACATAAGAAAAAGAAAGTTTTTACACAGAAAACGTTTGAATAGCTCATCTAAACGAATAGCTCATCTAAACTAATGTAGGAGGGGAAAAACTAAACAAACAAATTAGCTTTGAAAATTGCTATGCAAATAGAAACCAAAATATCAATTTGAAACCATTGGACACGAGTGCACAACAGTCTCCCACTTGAATTCTAGATAGACTTTTTGTTCAATAGAAAGCAAGTAAAATACAAGACAGTGTTCTTTGCCACAAACGGCACGAAACGCATGATAATATGGATGAAGCTCACCCACAGTTGTATACACCAACAATAAGAGACACATCTTGATCCCAAACTATTCGAGCTGTACAAATCCTCTACACCCAACTTTATCCCATTTCTTCAGCTCTTTATAGGCTAATTTCATTAAGTATAAGAACAAAAATAAAGATAAAAAAAATTGGAAACAAGATAACAAGTTCTGGTACACCACACGAATCTATGCAAACAGAAACTACTCAAAAAGAGTAAATTCAGTCAGGAAAAATACTGACCCATTAGGGCTTCAGACCCTAGACCCGCACCGGATCCGATGTATCTTCGGAGGTTTCGAACCCAAAGCATTGAGGATGGCGGGGGAATCTTTCGTTGCGTCGTAGCGTCAGGACCTTCTCCATCGCTTGAGCCACTGTACATTGCTTGAGCTTCTTCTTCTTTAACAACCCACCAAATTCCCAAAAGAGAAAACGAAAAAAAGATGATCTTTAACTGGAGAAATTTCTCAAATGAGGTTTGATTTGGATGAGTTTCAAGCCCTAGAAATGTACATCACAACAGTGAACAAAGCAGAAGCTTATAGATTCGTTGCTCTGTGGAGCTCGATCCGTTGAGTCCACAGGGAGCGTGGCTATGAAGAAGAACACAAGTCGGAGGAGAACAAACGGGAAACTATAGAGTTGTAGAAAAAATAATCCTCTCATATTTTTATTATCAACTAATGAAAATTGGAAATTTTACGTGAATTAATACATTTTTAAAAATAATTACTTTTTTTAGTGATATTTTTTTGTTTATTATCATTTATATCAATATTTTAATAAATTTGTAATATATATTAAAGTAAATTATGTATGTAATATATTTGAATTTTAATTGTTTTTAAAATATATTATATTTATTTGGTAAAAAGTTATTACATTATATTATAAGTATATTAAAATGTGTAATAAATGTATTATCCATCATTAAAACTTGTATTATATTTAAATAATAAATTTATTTTTGTAATATGTATTAAACTTGTATTATAAATGAATTAAAAATGGTCAAGTGAAAAAAAAATGTTATTACTATAAATGATAAATATTTTTTATTATAGTATATTTATGTAAGTTTCCCAAAATTTTCTTTACTAAGGCTAAAACTTTAGTATAATGAAAAATATATTATAGTAAGGTAAATTTTCCATTTTTTGTTATGAGATTAAACTATTTTATTAAGCTTATATATGGTTATATTCATATTTTTGATATATATATATTATGCTAGTAAAATATTCGCGCTTCGCGCAATATTTAACATTACAAAATTTACAAAATAATACTCAAAATCTATTTATCATTAAAACTAAAACATTATATTATCTTACATACAAAATTACATAGTAACAAACAATCTAATGTAAAGAAAAATGAAAATTATTACTCCCTCTGTTTAAAGATAATGATTTTATTTCCTTTTTAATTTGTTTCCAAAAAAATGATCTCTTTCTTTTTTTATCAACACTTTAACTTTAATTTTTCACGTGACATATTTAAGACCACAAGATTAAAGAATATTTTGGTACATTTGACATAACTTTAATTTAGAATCACAAGATTAAAAAATCTTCTTTCTTTTTTTAAACTTCGTTTCAAGTCAAACTAGATCATCATTTTTTAAACGGAGGGAGTACATCTTATCTTATCATTTATCTTTAATAACATAATAAAAACTAATGACGGTAAAAACACATACCAGGATATATAACATAAACAATGGTGTCAGTGAGTCACTCGACATAAGCAAATTACACAAATATTTAATTGTGAAGAAGAAGAAGAGTTTCAAAATTTTAATAGTTCTCAAATGAGAGGAAATCCCTCTATTTATTGACAATAAAAGGTAGTGCGAACAACTATTTATTGTGCTTTATCGGAAATGTTACAACCATTTAGAAAAATTGCAACCTTCGAAAGGTCATAACATTTCATAAAAGTCACATTTTTCATAAAAGTTGCAATTCTTCATTAAAGTCGTAACTTTTCATAAAAGTCGCAACTCTTTTTAAAAATCGCAACTTTTCATTAAAGTTGCAATTTTTCATGAAAGGAGAAGGCTAGTTTTGAAAATAAATAAATTAAAAGAGAATTTTAGTTTGTGGTGGCGCTACATAGGGTGGCCTAAGATTCTTTTTTAATATAAAAATATGATTGTTAAGAATATATTATCTTAAGGCAAAGGTTCCTTCAAAATCTTAAAGTACCAGTATATTTTTTAATTTTTGTTTTTGTTATGAAAAAATTATGAGTAATAGAGAGATTTTATAAGTATAAGAAATAAGCCTAAGAAAATTTCCTAAATAAGTTGATCAGAAGTAATGAAATCTGAACAATTCCAAAAAGTTATAAAAAACAATATCAGATGTTTAAGATGAGACCAAAAGTCTCGAACAATAACACTCTCAAGTAAAGTGAAACATCACGTTCATACAAGAACATAATTAACTAAACTCAAATGGAAAACCTTCAGCTCATTTCTTATGAACCTCCATCAATCTATTTTTATTATGACGTATCATGTATATATTAAAAATGACCCTAAGATTGTTTGAATCAAAAATGTTTTCCTCGTTGTCTCAAAGTATTCATTACTATTGCTTAGGTTTCATATCACCGTCCCCAAGTTATTTGGAATTGAAAATCATAGTTATTGTTATGATTATAGTATGCAGTTACAAAAAATTAATGTGATTATCAACCAAGCAGTAGGTGATATCTGAATGGAACTGTTCATAACTGAATATTCTAAATCAAAATTTTGACATATTACATATTAAAATCTCACAACATAATTTTGTGAGCACTTGAACTCACAAATATCCACAAATAATATCAAAAACAACCTCACTTTCCTAGCAATCAAGAAGAAAAAGGCATGTTTCTGATCATATTTTTCAAAAAGATAGTCCATCGGGTTGTATTCAAGTTTACATATTTTTTAAAAGATTATTACTATCATAAAGAGTTATCATTATAGTAAAAGTGATCTTTAAAGGTAATTAATAGCATAATTATTGCTAAATATTTATTTCAGAGGCAATTCGTACTCTCTATAAATGTCTTTGAAGTTTATAGCAATATTGAATCTAATGACAATTAATTAATGTCAGTAAAGGCTCTAGCATTCTTCGTTAATATGCATATTTATTGTCGATAAAAATTATTTATACTATTGTGTATTTTGGACATTGTTTGTTTACACAAACTTAATCTCTTATGAAGAGTTACTTAACTTGCGGAAAAAAAAGTGGATTAATTGTGTCTATACTAATATACTAGGAAGAGTGCAAGGACATACATATTGTATGTAACAAAGAAAAACAATCAAAATATACAAATTGTGGCAAGCAAGAGAGCAAACTGTTTGGTTCTGTATTAGTTATCACATATTTATTGTTGTGTGCTATCAATAGCACAATCCACAAACAATTTTTTCAAAAAATATGTGAAAAAACTTGTAGAAGAAACAAAAGAAAAGATAAAATTTGAATTATCCTGACTGAAATTTTTAACAGAGTTCAGAGAAAGTTATCAAAATAGCAAATTGAAATTGCAATAGATATAGAAATCACTATGACTTACAGTAAATGATAAAACTTCATAAAATATGAGGAAGAATTTTTGAGAAATGAAGCACACTTCATAAGAAGTTAACTAATGCATTTGAATTTGATTCCCCCATAGCAAAAAGAAAAAACCTACAAATAATGGCAGAAATAAAAGCTTTGTTTACTAAAGAACCAAATCTAATGAATTCAATAATTTCAACAGCATTATGAGTTGTAGAATGAAAGGTGTAAGAGTAATAATGTCGCATTACAATCAAGATCAATATTTTTTCTTTATACGAAGATACATGTACAAATGGACAAAAGAGAAGATCAATTTTTAATTATCTTTTCTGAAATTTTTAAAAGCGATATGGTAAAAAGAAATTGTCATAATTACACGAATCACTATGACTTATAGTAAAGATTAAGTTACATGAAATAGCAGGAAGAGAATTTTGATGAATGAAACAAACTTCATAAAAAGCTTCATGAATGTGTTTGAATTCGATTACCTGCCGCGAAAAAACACCTATAGATAATAGTGGCAGGAATAAGCTCTACTTAAATACAATAAAGGATAGTGTGAATAAAATACTTAGTGTGCCTTATCCGAAAGATCGCAAATTTTTTGAAAAGTTACAATCCTTTGAGAAGCTCACAACCTTTCATAAAATTCACAATTTTTCACTAAAGTCATAACATTTTCATAAAAGTTACAACTTTTGATATAAAATTCGCAACTTTTCGTATTCACAATTTTTATGAAAGGAGAAGGCTAGTTTTGAAAATAAATAAATTATTGAAATTTTGATTTGTGGTGACATCACGTAGGCGGACATAAGTTTTTCTTTTATATATATATAACTAGGTAAAATTATCCGCGCTTTGCAGGGTAGTGCACTATGTCAATAATTTGATAATATAAGTATTTTCGAAAGGGTAAAGCCCTATGATAGATTTTCAAGAATATTTTATCCAAAGAAGATATGAAATGTTTTTTAATCTTAAAACGGAAAAGACTTGATTCTAAGTGTTTATGGATTTTGTTATTAATTCTTCATTTTATTGTTCATCACCAAAGTCTTTCAAAAAGATATGTAATTGTTTCATTGTTTATTTTTGTATTGTCAAAAAGTTGCACAAACATTTTTTAATCAATTGCAAGAGTTTTCTCCTATTCAAGGCCTCTACATACAGAATTTAAATATTATACATCTTATATTAGTTGTGTACTTGATAAGTTTATTTAAATATAAAAACAAATCTCTTGTATTTCAATGAAATAACGTATGTCGCTCAAATAAATTGGATTAAATGATGTCTTGGCAAGTCCCTTATTCAAAATCATACGCAGTCGATGACACTACTTTGATAGAAAAAAGACATATTTTGTTGTTTATGTTTTGATCAATATGATTAAAATTTTATCTTTTGGGACTTTTAATCTAGAGTTTATAAGGAGATAATTATTTCTTTAATATTTGATTAATATAGATTCATCCTGCTTTGAGGGGTAATTTATTAACTCAAATTCAACATTTGAACCCCAAATATTTGATTAAGGTTGAGTACAATACTTACCATCCCACTATATTCCTTTATTATTTGGATGTTACTAATTGATTGAATGTCTCAATAAGATAAAAAGTTAAATAAATAAAACTACAAGGTACTGTAGAACCACCTAGCTTTTGAACACTCAAAGTCTCTTCTTGGACATCCCATGGATCTTTTAGCCACTGAAAACTTTATAAAAATCAAAGTCATTTATTATAAAATTTTAAGAATTCTAATCTAAATGACACCAATAGTCTAATGATTACATTAAACTCTTTATTAACATATTTTTACTTCAACATAATGATCAAAAGCATAAACATAAACAACAAAGTTTCAAACATATACTCAAAATGAAAATTACTAAAATAAACATAAATTAATGACTTTACAAACACATACCAGGATGTTTAATAATAAAATGAAACATAAAGAAATAAGTCAAGCCCACTGAATGCACATTGTCCCCTTAAGAAATTATTTCATTCTAGTACTCGAGGTTTAAAGGAATAGATCCTCTCAGGATAGAAAAATTTTATTTGCCAGTGTGTTGATATCCTCTCAAGATAGAAAAATTATATTCGCTAGTGTGTTGATACAATAACAATGGTGTTAGTGAGCCATTAAACAGGAGCAAAGTGCACAAATATTTAATCGTGTAGAAGAAGAAAAAGTTCAGAATTATTGTTGTGTTAAAGTGAGAGAAAAACCCTCTATTTATAGACAACAAAGGGTAGTGTGAATAAATGTTTATTGTACCTTATCGGAAAGGTCACAACACTTTCGACAAGTCAAAATCTTCATAAATGTCATAAATTTTTTTTATAAAAGTTGCAACTCTTCATTAAAGTTTCAACTATTCGTAGAAGTCACAATTCATAAAAAGTCACAACTTTTCATAAAAGTCACAACTTTTCATGAAAGAAAAAGGTTAATTTTGAAAATAAATAAGTTACAAGAGAATCATGATTTATGATTGCGCCACATAGGCTGGCCTAGGGTTCTCTTTTATATAAATATATGATTTGAAGTTTTGTTTATGTGACTAGTAAGGTCAAAAGTTTAAATTTAAACACTTTTAAGATTATTTTTGTAAATCACACATATATTTGTTTACATTTCGTGAATCGCGTTTAACTATTGGATCACTTTTACAATTTCTTTTAATGGACTAATGTGCAGTATTCAATGTGTGAGAAATGTCATAAATAGTTTCTTAATTATATCTAAAATGGTCCTTTAATTATATTTTTTTTGTCGGATTTAGTCCTTTAACTATTCAAAAATTTATCAGTTTTGGTTCCTTAACTATACACTTATCAGTTTTAGTCTTTTAAGTATCCAAAAATTTTATCAGTTTTGATCTCTTAACTATGCACTTATTAATTTTAGTTCTTTAAGTATTAAAAAATTTACCAGGTTTGATCTTTGTTATTTTTTTTAATACAAATTGCTTAAGTTTATATTAACAAAATTCTTTATGAAATTAAATCTTGAACCCATTTTTTAAGTTGGTTCTCTATCCCCACTACTTTTTCTTCAAATTTCTCATATAAAAGAACAATAACTTCAAACGATTTAAAATAAAATTAACGAGGAAAGAAAATATAAGTCCTAATTTTATTCAATGGGGATAAATGAAGCATACAATTGTTGTTAATGACTTGAATAATTGTATTCTCATCTTTGGCAATTAACGGTTCATAATCAATACAATTTTTTTTTAATTTTATTTTTCATACAAAAGAAAAATAAGAGATTTATTCCTCAATTTTTTTATATAAAATAAAATGAATAGAATAATAAAATTAATTTATTTTTTAAAAACAATTATAAATCTATTATTTTATAAATTTCAACTTTTAAAAAATTAAACAAATTCTTTCAATTAAGTTGTTGGACTATAAATTTCGAGTTTAATGGGTGATATTTTTTTGTATAGTAAAGTTTCGCATATTGAAGTCATTAGTAGCAATAATATATATGCTTCAGTTAATTTTTCATTGAATAAAATTATGACTTATATTTTTTTCTCGTGAATATTATTTTGAATTGTTGAGGTTAAAGTTCTTTGCATAAAAGTATTTTGAAATAAAAGTAGTAGGGAGAGAGAAACAACTGAAAAAAGCTAAAAGATTTAATTTCTAGAGACACAAATTTCATTAATATAAACTTAAGTTTTGTATAAAAATGGATAGAGACCAAATCGGATAAGTTTTAAATGTTTAAAGGACTAAAATTGATGAATATATAATTAACGGACTAAAATCAATAAAATATAGTTAAGGACGAAATCTGATAAATTTTGAATTGTTGAAAGATTAAATCCGACAAAAGTATAGCTAAGGGACCATTTCAGACCTATACTCCTATAGTTAAGAAACTATTTATGTCATTTTCTCTTCAGTGTGTCAATTATAACATCACATGAATGTCCACCTAAGCACACTAATTTGACTAACCCCTAGGTCAAATTAGTAAATATGCAATGCGGAAACAAGCAATTAGAAACTAATCACCCTATTAAAATATAGGCATATTCTTAACTAAATCTTTAAACACAATTCTTTGTAAAGAAATACAAAGCTCTTCCCAAGGAACTAGTATAAATAGGTACAAGCTCTTTTAAGAGTACAATTTATAAAATAATTAAGACACAACTCTCATCATAAGGAAATTGAAAAAAGACATGGATTTTTTTCTAAACTTATACCGAGCCAATTATACGCTTCAACTATCATAACAATCTATTACACACTTTTATTATACAAAAGTGAAGTTAATATCACCCTGATACGTACAACACCACTCTCAGAATATGTGTGTATTACACTCACTGCCACATCAATGCTACACCAGCGCCATGTCGAATATTGTAATTTTTTAATATCTTATTTACTTTCTTTTTCTTTATTACATATTTATTAATTATATTTTACATTAATTAATTTCTAATAAATTATTAAAGTTCTCTAATAATTATGTCTACGTCATAGCAAAATGGTAAATAAGAAACTTTTAGCAATGGCCACCAAGAAAATTGCCCACAATCTAGAGTTTAGTAGTGGAGTTGAAAAATTCTTCCATTCCAAAAAGTACCTAGAAGAAGATTGCTTCAGTTTCTTCAATTGATTGGTCATGGAAAATGAGCTTGCATTGTTATTTGTTGCAGCATGTAATTGTAAATATTTCTCATATCTTGGCATACAATATTTGTTCTTTTTCCATGTTCTATCCGAAGGTTTCTAAAAAAAATCGAGATAATAGAAGAATAATTTTCTTTTTATCTTCAATCGATCACTCAATTCACTCAAAAATATCCGTTGAAGCTTCAACAATTGAAACCTATCAAAATTTTACTCCTATTTGGAGTAATTTGTTTCTTGGTTGCTTCTTGTTATTGATTTATTTTAAGCTTAATGGGGTGTGAAGAAGATGAGGAGAATGGGGTGTAAGAAATATTTTGATTTTTTTTTACTTTAATAATTATATGACGCGCATGATTTTTTTTAATTATCATTATTTTGTCATGTCAATTTTAAGGGGTAAATAAATTTACTTTTAAATAGTAAAGGTGTATAATATGTTTTCATGATAGTTTAAACATGTAACTAACTTTTCAATACAAGATCAAGGGGGAATCTATGTCTTTTCCTTAAGGAAATATGAGTAGAAACTGTCGGAGATCATCATCATCTTCACGTACGAAACATTATGATCCCCTACAACTAGACTATGTTAAGTGGCATAGCAAGAGTAGTATTAATGCAAACAACACGTACTTGTAGACATCATCGGTCGATCTGAATCCACCACATAACATCATGTAAATAATCAAGGAAACATGAAACTTAGAGAAATAATTAGGACCACAATCTACTTAGTCACCAGTCTTACTACCGACAGTATTACCCTGCTCATACATTCTATCTCATGTCACCCCACCTCATTCTGCTTCCAACTCCACCAGCTATGTCATTCCACACACATATTATATCATAACCTGATCCGGAGCACTCATTCTATCAATATCAGAATCCCTCTACTATTTACGTTCATGAATTCAAGTTCACTAGCAACTTTATTAATCGGTCTAGTACTTTCTTCAAGATCTCATGACAACAATCTGTTCCTTCACTAATTAGTAAACCACATGTAAAATTCTTATTAAACTATCTTGACTCAAATCACCTAATCATATGTCCCAAACCCCCTAGACTGATAATACAGTGCAAGCTAATGAATAAACAAAACTCTACTCAATAAGATAACTTAACAACCACCTAAGACATGTCAAAATTATAACAATCACTCGTACCTAATTCTTCACAAATTTTAAGTAACCTAACTACCAAGGATCACTAAGACATCATTCATTATATTTAACATATAATCTCGATCTACACAAGAACCATCTCAACATTTATATATAAATTTTTCGGTCACTCATGGAACATGTAACAATCACACGAAGAAGAAGTAAATTTGATTTACTTATGAAACCCACACAGAAACAATAAGATGTACCACGTATGGTACCATAGCTAACCATTAGTAATTTGTACCGTCATAGTATATGAGTTAACTTTATAGATATCATGCACTACGTGTGGTATTCAACCTAATCGAATATGTATCGTGTGCCAATCGAATATGTATCATGTACCAGATGTGGTACTTGAGCCAACCAAAAGTTATTATGTATCAAACGTGATACTCGAGCCAACCAAAATATATTTTCTATTGGGTGTGATAACCGAGCCAATCAATGGTCATACAATCATAGTCACGATGAAATACAAACACACTTGTAAATACAAGTAAACAACACCTCCATTGCATGAGAATTGTCAATAAGTTATCATTCCACATTGAACCTTTATGTTTTCCCCCAACATGCATTGTGCAAGTTTTACTGTAAAAATAGTTAACACGCATATATTAGATAACTTAAAAAGCAATAACCATCACTTACACCAAATGACTCTTTTCAGACAGTTTTTTTTTTAGCTTGGAACCCGATTATCCATATATTAACACCCCTATGATAACACCTAATAATAACCATAAGGTCAAAATCAACAATCAAATACCTTACTGTTCTTGTTTATCAACACACGATTATTCACCCATAATATGTGCCCAAAGTCCTATACATGCAATCTCTTTAATAATTTTCAAGAAATTGTACAGTTAAAGACAAATCTAACTGAAAAATCGAAACATAAACTTTTGTCTCCGTTGTGAAGCTTTATCTTGTTCTTGGTCTAAAATAATAACATCGGTACAGAATAAATCACAATTCACCTAAATTTTCTCTCATTATAACTTAATCTCAAATCCTTGACCAACCTCGTGATTTTCCCACCCAATTCAAGGTTTTCACACAATTTGTTCACCTAGAACTATCAATCTCATGGTTACACTAGTGAATTATGGTAAATAAATCAAGAACAACATCTCTACAACAACCCAATGTCTTACACCCAAAAATCTTTATCAATTTAGATTTTGCCCACCTCAAGATGAACTCAAAATCTGCCCTAAGACTACAAATATCGCCTCTAAGGGCTAAGAATCAAAGCACCAAGTTAGGGGATGGAATCACTTACTTGAGCGAAAGATTCCAATGGAAAACTGATGAAATTTGTTCAGGGTCGCCCTTACTCTTACCCAAAATGCACTTGCAAAATAATAGGCAGTTTTGAGAAATTTTCTACAGTAAATGTGAAAATTTTCTAACCCCACTAGTTGCCCGTAGGAAAAAATAATTTGGTTTCTGTAGTGGTATGCCTCCGCTATGCTGCTTACACAAGATGGAACCTCAAAAATCCTCCAAAAATCGTCCATTTCACAATACAAATATGAACCTTGATGTTCCAAACCAACTCCTTCACAACAAGTTTGATGTCGATATTTCTATTCACCCAAAATCACTTATGAAAACTCATATGGACTCCTTAACGTCTTGACTAAAAGGAAAATCAATTTTACTTAGGCGTCTAATATAATGCCTAGCTTAAATTTTGTCCAGTCTAGCCTAACATGAATTTTCTAACTCCCCAATCGAGGAGCTTTCTCACCCACATTATTTTACAATAAGCTCTCCCTTAATGACCGAAAAGGTCATTATAATACCAAAACATTGATGATATGTCGCCTCTGTTGATAACAATATGAATTTTAGAAAAGTTGTCAAGATTGATGAGTTCAAGCTCCAGTTTCTGATGGAGAAACATGTGTTAGAGATCATCCACTCAATTTGGAGTATGAGATTATGAACCTTAGAGGAGTTTTAAGATAAAGGCATAGGTTGGGTGCACTGCTTTTAAAAAACAAAATACCTTTAACAGTAACTATTTAGTAACAACAAAAAAGTCTTCACTAATAACATTTGCTGGCCGCCATACAATAATTTGCCACTAAATATTACTAATTGGGATCATTTTTAAAATTAATTTGACTCTCCCTCCAAAAAAAAGTTCCATGACAGAAAATAAGATTAGACCTATTCTCGTAGTGAATGTAATGACCTTCTAGGTAATTATTTATGACTTGCTAGGACTAATAATCCGGTCACTTGGTTGTTCGTTTGATTTTTATGCAATCAACAAATCAAAAGGCTGCTGATTCAAGGGATTGATAATAATCATATCAAATAAATTTTTTTTAAAATACATCAAAATTTCAAGATATATAATCTTACTAATGCTATAGTAAGTAGAAAGTCTACATTATCTTTGAAAAGCAAGTAAACATTCTTTTTTAAATCAATGATTTAAAGTTGAAGACGGGAGTAGACACTAGACACCAATATTTCATTTAAAATGCCAAGGAATGTACATCAACTTTTAGTAAGTCATACTGTTTTCCTATATGCCTTCTAACTCTTACCCAACTTTGCCTTTACGATCGATCACACAAGGAGTGATATCCTCATAGTTGAAAACTTCAATTCAGTATATGAGCACAAAAGCAAAAGGTAGTCACTTTCATTGGTAGAAGCAACTATCTACTTGGTTGATATATCAGAAGATGGAGGCGCCTTAATGGTGGCAGTATAAGAGGAACTTACTGAATCTTCTGCTTCAACAAGTTTTCGAAGTCTTTCTTGAAGGACTTGAACTCGATTCTCAGTTTTACGGAGCTTTCTCCATCTATAAGTAAACCAAAGCCCAAGTCCTCCATACACAACTATATAAGAACCCCAAACATAGGGGTAAGTTTCTGCATTCTCTTTCATCTTCTGGTATTGTTCTTGTATCTTATCTGCCCAATTAGTATATGGGAAGCTTCCCAACTGCTTCAGCTTCAGCTGATTATTGACTACTTTCACTTTTTTCATGAGAAGTCATCACTGGTCCCTTGATTTATCAAGAGAAAACCACCTATAGATGTTTGTTGGTTGGCTGCAAGGAAAAAGAGCAATACTTAGTTACATGGAGGAAGAACATTATCCAATACTACAAATGCTAGAGATTATTTTGTCTAGAACCTCCATGAGAGGCACACAATACAACAACATCATAGTGAAATCTCACTAAGTGAAGACTGGGGAGTGTGGAGTGCACACAAACTTTATCATTGTCTTTTTTTTTGATAATCGAGAAATTCATCTGTGACCTACCCTTTGGACCAATCACAACCTTCTACACTCGGTGGATAATGGGCTCGTCCATCTACCCTTCTCCACTTAAATACCGGACTTCACTTTGCGTAGTGTGGGGTTAGAACATGCGACCTAAGACCTTATCACTATCTTGTGGAAGTAGAAAGACTGTTTCAAAAAGACCCTCAGCTCAAGTGAATCAAAACCAATAATTGAAAGCATACCCGTTAATACAAGGTGCTTGGAAAGAACCTTATAATGCAAAATACCAACTGATATGGTCATTAATTGTGTGATTGAAAGTTAAATACGGTGCTCAAGTTTATATTATAAACCAAGATATCAAACCCAAACTAACTAGCATTAAAGTTCCAAAATTTAAAAGAGGTTGCAAATTACTAACTTCAGAAAAAGATCATGTGAACTATTTACAATGCTTCTACGGAGAGCTAGAAGAGCAATATTAAAGTGAGTACTTACGCAGAACACCAAAGAAATTCATGTGTAGACTTTCTCAACCAAACAAATTTCAATTAGAAGGGAAAACAAAGACATAAAACAACATCCATTTAGCTTCAAAATGTGAGTAAGCAATTCTGGATTAGTTTGGTGATCTGAGACAATTAAACTAAAAATTCCAACAAAGCTAACCTTTATTCTTTTATCATGATAACAACTTTAAACAAGAGAGAAATGGACCATTAAAGGATCTTTCCCAACATCATATCCCATTATTGAATTATCCGCAAAAATAATTTGACATATCTCTTTTCGATAGTTCAACAAAACGAACTTTAACTAACATTTTAAAATTTAATCACTTCCCATTTTGATATGGTAAAAATTGTGAATTATATCACTTCCAGTATAATCTGAATTTTTAAGTTTAAAAAAATTCCAGTCTAATTAGCTTCAACTAATGGTTAAAATGTCTATAGATATGTGAAAAAACACCAAATAGATTAGTATAGAGGGAATTAGCTCCATTGAATTGGAACTTCGATTCGTCAAATACCACCTTAACTCTAGCTCTAGCTACATGCTTCTAACTACTACTAAACAATAAAAGCAACAACGATGTGAAATAACAAAAATGCGTACCTTTAGTTGGAGTTATTTCTCCGCATAAAAATGTCGATCTTTCATGGAGAATTCCTCTTTTTAGCAAGATGCAAATAAAAAAGAAGTTAATAGAACTAGTGTAGTTACCGCAGAGAGAAGATCGTCAAAGGTGAACAAGGATTTATGAAAGGGAGAAGAATAGAACCTATTTCTATCTTTCAACTTCTTTTGCCTTTTAATCCTCCAAAGTATTAGATTGGTAAACTTTGGTGCGATTTATTTTCCCTTATAATTTTTTTCCTTGATAAATTGTTTTAAAAAAATAAATAAAAGTAGACTTCTTTATTTCATATTAGCTGAATCTGTAAATTAATATACGTTTTAAGAAAATTATTAAAGACATAACTTAAATGATATTTTCTATAGTCCCATTTATGAAATCATACATATTTAAATATTGAAACATAAATAATTCTTTAATAATTTAAATATGCATTCTATTTAAACATCTTAATTAATAAAAACAAATTAGGTCTTTGCTATTCTCATAGTAATTAATTACTATAACTTCCTTTTTAATGTTATTCTTATTAAAAAGTAAAAAATTAAAATAAAAGCGAAGTTGCAAATAAAAGAAGTAAGATGGGAGTGAATAGTTAAAAGAAAAAATTATGCGGTTAAGTAAATTTATACTATTTGATTATTTATCATAGCTATAGTTTGTAATAATTAACGCTCACGACTAACATTATACATTAATTACGTGGATTGACTTCGAATTTGTATAATTAGCCACGTTTGTATATTAATTATGTGAGCTGACTTCGATTTTGTATAATTAACCACATTTGTATATGTATAATTCGCTAGAATATACAAATACATATGTATACTATACAATTATCTAATCAATATACATATACAATTCACCTCTCTCTCACTCTCTGCCCTCTCTCCCAATCTCGCTCGCCTCTCTCATCTCTGTCCCAATCTCGCTTGCCATATATATAAATATATATGTATAATATACAATTATCTAACTAATATAAATATATAATTCACCTTTCTTCCATCTTTTCTCTCTCTCTCTTCTTTCCATAACGAATTGTAATTATCACACTATAGCTATAAAAAATAATTAAATTATTTTTTAGGGGCTTATATGTAAAAGTTCCCATGATTAAAAAGGTCACTTGTGTAATTCCAACCTTCTCCCCAAACAGTTGTCCCCTTGGAACCTTAAAGCTGTGTAAGGGAATTCAAAAAAGCGAGCGGCTTCGAATTCATCAATTCTTCACACTCACTTTCACAGTTTCAGTCTCCATAAACGACCTCTTCTCTCTCTCTCTCTCTCTCTTCTTCATCAAACTGAATTCACATCATCAATCAATGGACGTCCCGAAAGACTACATGACCACTCTGTTGGATCATGGCTTGTTCGCTTCTGCTCAAATGCTCGTAAATTTTCTATAACCCTTAGGGTTTTTGTTTCACTGTTTTATCTAATCATTCGATTTTTCTTTTTCTTCAGTTAATGAATTGAATCATTCGCTTTGCTATTTGGATTTCATCGTTTTTATTTGCTGCATACATGATCTTCATTTTGTTTCTCTGGTGATTGAAATTTACCTGTTCACTTGTTGAGCTTGAATTCTTACTTACATTGTCTTATCTATACTTGTATTGATTTTGTTTCTTTGGTGATTGAAATGTACCTGCCTCTGCTCGGAAGTTAATTTTAATAGCCAATATCTGTTTCAGGTATCAATTCTGTTTGTAATTTAATGGTTAAAAGTAATGTTAATTCTGTTTCTTTGGTGATTGCAATAAAGGCGTCTTCCATAAGTTTTGAAACAAGTCCACATCTCAAGGCTGAGAGTTTGGTTTGTTTCTATTGGTGATTGAAATTTACGTCTTCTCAAATGCCTATAACTTACTGATGTTGAAGTCTTGCTTTTGTTGTCTTAGATATTGTTATGTTGGTTTTGTTTCGTTGGTGATTGAAATGTACCTAACTCTGCTTAAATGTTAATTTTACTAGCAAATTTCTGTTTCAATTTCACCATTTTAGGTATCGTTTCTGTTTATAATTTATTGATGTCATTTATGTGTAAGTAATCTTGATCTTTTTTTTGGCGATTCCAATCTAGGGAAGTTTTCTTGTTTCGTCGTCTTCTGTGAATCTTGATACAAGTCCGCACCTCAAGGCTGAGAATTTGGTTTGTTTCTCTTCTCTCTTCTATTCATCTTCAGGACAGATTTGGAATTTTAAAAAACGATGTTAAGTTCAGCTAAACCATGATTTTGTATGTTTATGATTGGTTTGTTGATTTGGCTTGAGTGGAGCAGAATGGATACAAAAGATTTATATAGCAAACCCTGACTAGTTGAGTTGTTTGTCACTATACTTTGTTATTCAGGTGCTTCTTGGCGATGCTTTACTTCGGGAGAAAGAGTACAAGAGAGCTGTTGTAAGATAATTTGGTTTAATATGAATGAATTAAAATGTTCTTATTGGCATTAAATATTGTATGCCATATCAGAGTTTATATTGTTTGTGCTTTCGACGATTTGATTATTAGTAGTTGGCAAATTTTTATATGTATGGTACTAAGATTGATTAGATAGTGTTAATTAAATTATTTGGTTTACTAATTTGCCAGCACGCGTACAAGCAAGCATTGCACTGCCACAGAATAATTCCGAAGCAAAATGCATCAGCAGTTAGAAGTTCATTGTCTGCATCAACCAGGTCATCATCGCCAAATTCTTTCAACATTTCTACGGTCAATGAGAATGAGGTATCTTGACTTATAACTTATTGTTGGAAATGTTGAACTAGTCAGTGCACTACTGATGGTCTTTCTCTCCTCCTAATTTTTCATCTTCATATAGGTGAAGTTCAAAATTGCATCATTGTATTGTGTACTCAATGAGAATAGAGCAGCTCTTGTTGAGGTTAGTCATATTTGTGACTCTTTGGTGTAGACAGTTTTAGAATGTTGGATAGATACCAATCTGTGACGAAAAAGCCAAAAAGGAATTTTGTTTTTTTCTTGGTAATTCTTTAATGTTGCTGTGTAATTTTGTAATATTGTTTCTCTGTATAGCTGAATATAGACATTTAGCTTCACCTATATGCATAAATTTGCTTTGGAGAAAATTTTCAGTTGAAGTCTTTTTTCCATAATATGTCACAGATGGAGGGAATTCCCAGCAAAGCAAGAAATTTGCAGATGAATCTCCTGATGGGAAAACTGTACCGAAATTCAAGACATACTCGTGCAGCCATTACATGCTATAAAGAGTGTTTAAGGTCTTTTCTCTTTTTCATTTTTCTACAAAAGCTTATTTACCTGTGATAGTGTATATGCATTTTCTTATTTATTTTTCCTTCTTTTGATGTTTTTCTTAATTTCTTGCCTTCTACTTTTTTAGTCTTTGATATTTCATGTAAAGAAAGAATACGCTGAACAGTTCTGTTGCTCTTTCTCTTTGTAGTAATTTACTTTTAGCCTTCTTATTCCTTCTTGTGTCTGTCCTTGTTTAGTATCACCCACCATTCTTTGATCATTCTGCACAAGGAGTGAGCAATATGAAGTGTCACCAGTTATTGGTTGCATTAGTTAGTCATCTCAGTCTTATCCATCTTAATGTTGTTGCTTTCCTGTTATTCATAGGCATTGCCCTTGCGTCATTGAGGCCATCATTGCTTTGGCAGAAATGGGTGTTGCAGCTAAGGATATTATTTCATTGTTTCCACAGGTTTGTTTTACTAGATTTTCAGTATATATATCTATACTCTCCTTTTTGTAAAAGAGATGTTAGTTAAACACTTTTCTTATAAACATTAGACAGTTTTACTGTTAAATGCTTGGTCGTAATAAACATATGTTCAATAAGAATGCCTAGCGGTGCATTTCATTTTTAGTTTCAATTTGTTAATGCCTAAAGTTGTGCGTCTGAATCCCCCCCGTATATCCAAATCTGTAGTATTCATTCTTTTCGTCTAACTTCTATTTTTAGCTTCAAATATGAAAATTCAAATGTAGATCTTCACATGCGGTTGACAATGCTATAGGTTGTGGTATTGCATGGTTAAAGTAGTGAATGGACAACAATATGTCTCTTCTTTGATCATAACTTTCTTTTAATGTAGTTGTCATAACATCAAGGGTATCAATGCTTAGTTGAATAACCATTGGAGCTAGAGTTGTCTACACATCTTTGCTATGCCATGCCCCTGCTGCAGTGTGTTATGGACAATTACTTTTGTGCTTTAGGTGAATAGGGGATAATCTTCTGATAAAATATGAACACCTTTCTACTTGGAAGAAAAACAGGTCTAAGTTGTATTGAAGGGAAAAGCACATTTAACACCTGAGTTATAGATAATTTCTTATACCCTGCCCCCATAGTGTCAGGAATTAAAATAACTTTAGTGCAACTTGCAAGATGTATACGAGGAGCGTAGATGGTAAATATCATCATTTATTATAACTGGGATATACCTCTGTTTTTGGATCTTGTTTCTGGACGGGTTGAGGAATCTGACTTGGAGGGTATTGCCCCTCTGCTTTTATTTCACCTCTTCTCTTGTTAACGGTCCAAGGAGGAGTAAAATTCACCTGTAGCCCTCCATTTTTGTTTTCACGTTCCAACCCCTGCATTCCCTTTTTAGAGTCAGAGACCATGGGAGCTAATGATAAATAATAACATGAAAGATATACTGATCCTATTATCTTGCTTGAAACTGTCATTTCATGAGTATAATTAATTAGATGGAGTTTTGTGCAGAATTCATAACATGTTACAGAGCAATAATCGTACACTATTTTGCTTACTTTTGGTCATTGCAGACCCCAACTCGAGGTGCAAGGTCTACTTTTGATCATTTTGATTCAAGCCGTTGGTTGCAGGTTAGTGAACAATTTATATGTTTTAGCTTGCTTTCACTAAATAGACTGAGCTGTCTTTGTTAATCTGATTTTAATTTTTTTACTTTTGTGCTGCGTTTTGTGTGTTACTTAAATTAAATTTGGATATGCTCACGCGATTTCAATATTCACATACTGACAACTTGTTATTGGGTTTTTCAGTTTCTTGAACGTAGAATTTCTTTTTTCTGTTTCTTACCAATCCCATTGCTGGTTTTCTCGTTGTGCTACTGTTCATGTAGGGACACTGGAGGAGTTTCTTGTTTTGTTTCCCTATTTACAAAGCCAAAGCTAAACTAGCCCATGTTATTTTTAGTCTAACTCCACATAAGAGTGAGGAAAGTAAAGAGGATCTTAGGTTTCTATATCTATGTGGGGTCGAAACCCAGTGCTACGATGAGTAGATGACAACTTTATATAGGAGAATGACATGGATAATCATGAATGACCTATCTCACAAAATATTTTCTCAATGAATGGGATGCCATTCTGATGTGAAGTATTACTATCTTAGAAGATATCCTTAGGTTACTTACTCATGAGTTGATAGATCAAGTGGTGCCAAACTTGCTATGGTGGCAATACATGAAAGCCACAAACACAGGTTCTCCATGTGGTAAAAAATAAGTGAATTCACAATCAAGGATGTGGCATGGTTAATGAAGTAGAACAATGTTTGTAGACTAGGGTTCAAATCCCAGTAGAGACAAAAAAATACTACTCAGTTAATAAGTTATGTGAACCTAGAAATAATAAGACTTCTCTTTTGATACCTGTGGTCTTAAACATGTCGTAACATTTGGGTGGCTATAAAAGTGTCGTTAAGGGTAAAATGGAAAGTTTAAGTTAAATTATTTCTAAATTTATAAATAGGTCATTCTTTCTAAGACAAATTAAAAAGGAAATAGAGTTGCATAGATTAAAATAAAGAGAGGAAATGATCTCTCATGTGTGTAAGCCTTGGTGGATAGAGCTGTTAGTACTTGCGCTGGTGTAAGGTAGCATGTACCTAGTGAAATAGTCGATATGCATGTAAATTGACATGGACACCACCATTGTAAAAAAAGAAGAAGAAAAAAAAAGAAATGTTAGTTGAGTTGGATATGGAATTGTTTGTGAACAATTGTAGGCTCCCAATTAATGTGCTGATCCGAGAAAGTATTGTGCTTAAGATGTTCGATCTCTGCATATCTCCGTATATTGGCAGAATGTGCATAGAACACTATATTAGAAAGTTAAATAGAGGCAGACTGTGTTTACTTCTTCAGCAAAAATCTCTTATCACATATGTATAGAAACATATAAAATTAATTAAGAAATGGTCAACATACAAAAAGTTAACTTGTAAAGGGACTCTTTTACACCAATTGATGCATAGAAATAGGTAAATATCAAATTAAAGAATTACTTACTCCATGTCATTTGTTCGTCTTACTTTCCTTTTAAGTCCATTAAGAAAAGATGCCTCTTTTCGACTAGTGTAAAAAAGAAAAAAACACCTCTTTCCATTTTTGGCAACTATTTAATTCTAACTTTCCACACAATTCGTTTTGGTACATTCTACATATCTTTAGTTTAAAACCACAAAATTCAAAAGTTTTCTTTACTTTCTTAAACTCCTTGCCAAGTCAAAACCAAACAAGTAAATTGAAATGGAGGGAGTAAATGACTCAAGTTGGAAAGTTTAAGGAAAATAACCATTTTCAGTTAGGAGAGTACAAGGCCTAGTGCTAAGGGTTGGTCGGAAGAAGGAGAGAAATGGGGAAAGAGGTAAAATTTGAGATCCCTTGTTCTGTTGGCTTTGTTTCCATTTCCTTACCATTTTGATTCCAACTTGGTTCAAATTCCTTGTGGTTCACATTCGTCTTTTAGTATTTGAACTTGTCAACTATAATTGCCAACTCTCATGCACCTAAACAGGTGACTATTTAAGATCTTGTCCGAAACTTATCAGTGAAATGTTCACTTTGTTCCAGTTTGTTAAGTATTTAAATATCTGATGTTCAATTACTCTCTTCATCTTGTGCAGCGTTATGTTGAAGCCCAATGCTGTATTGCTTCAAATGATTATAAAGGTGACAAGCTTTACTGATTTGGAATGTGCCAGTTTGACTATTTTAGCTTATGCCTTGTTGTTGCCTATGTTGCTCCGGCTCTCCGAATATATGCCGCAACCATGTTGGATTTTCCAAAACACAATACTTTTGGAGAATCCAACAGGCACCTATCAATATTTTTGAAAAGTCCGAGCGACATTGAATTTGTTGCAGTCTTGCCGTGTCCTTTGAAGCTATTTCTTTCAATTACTTTGGTTTGACCAGATGGAGATTCTATTTGAAAATTTATCCTGCTTTTTCTTTCTAATATTCATGGCTATGCACCAGAAGGATGTGAGATATTGCTTTCCTGACATGTATATTCATGACAGCGTCTCTTTTCATGGCGCAATTTTGTAAAATGGTTTATCTGAATGTAATGAGATGTGCAAAAGCTAAAACAAGCAGATTCAGAAGTGTTGTGTCGACAATAGTAATGCATCTATAAAGCTACATTAAACTAGTTTCATTAGGTAAAACTCCCTTTGTCCCAAATTATGCATCCTTTCTATTAACTTGTCCCATCACTATCCACTTTTATAGGAGGAGCAATTTTCCTCTATTCTTCAATAGTTCTAAAAATTTCTTCTTTTAATAAGGTCAGTATAGAACTCGTACTATGTTGAAAAACTTCCAGATACTTGAATTGATACAAAAGGAAAACTTTCCATTCTTAATTAATAGGGAGGGAATGTTAAGATTACATGCTAATTTGTAAAATTCATTAATGTATAACTGAGAGCTTTCAGATTCAGTAAATTAGTTGGATTGTTGCACTACTTTCATACTTGAATTTCCAAATGAAATCTGACAAGATAATCAATTATGACTTGGAAAGTAGATTGTGGAAAAACTGAAGCTATACTAAAACGAGGAATTGTCAAAATGCTGGAAAATAGCTAACCATAATTTATTGGTTTTGTTGGCATGAACCCCTTATTGGTCTTGTTTAGTTTGATGTTATACCTCTTTGTATCTCCTTCCCTGTTTATACAAGTTTGTATCCTATCTTTACTTTAACTAATACTTAGTAATATCCATTTATATCTCATACAACACTCATGGCCTACTTGGCGAAATTTTCTCAATGTTTTTATGTGTTGTAAAATTCTCACAAAAGAATCTTGATTGATTTTGTTATTGAAATAGACAGATGTACTAGAAGCTAAATTTATTAATTAATGTTAGTAGTAAGATTAGTAAATATCATATTTTTAGGTAACTTAAAATTTCTGATATCAGCTAATGCAAAATATTTATGAATATAATTCTTTACATGATATGCTATGAAAAGAAATTAAATAAATTAACAAAAATTCAAGGCTGTGCATGACCTGATCATAGAATAATCAGTATTTGAAAATTAACTTTTCCCTTTTCTTTTGATACAGAGGTTGGTTAGATTTTCAGAAAATAATTTGGGGAACTTGATATTTTTGAAAAATGTGAATATAAATAAAAAGTTATATATTCCTTTATACGTTATGCTAATTTTTGTTTGATTTTCCTAATCACAGTGTGCTGTTCTTTTTCTGCAGGTGGTTTGGAATTTTTTGCAGAGCTTCTGCGACGATTTCCCAATAACATACATATTCTGCTTGAAATGGCTAAGGTTAGGGCATAATGAATATATGAAATTTTTTTAAATATGCAACACATACCATGCCACTCCTTTTATTCATATGGCCAAATACATTGATAACCCCTTAAAATTGACATGGACGGCTTAGTTAGACAGTTTTTAACTTTGCCACTGACCACATATATGTCTCATGGATATCTGATTCTAGCATACCTCAAGTGTGAGTTGTAATCTTTGATGACATGTCAAATAGGGGAAACAACGAATGACACGTTTATATTTTGTAAAAAAAAATTCTAATGTTTATACAAAAAGTACTGTACACCAATCAGGGCGGACCCACGTAGAGTCCTGCGTGTGCTCGAGCACTCATTAACCTAGTATCGGATTATATATATTTATGCAGAAATTAAGAAGCATTGGTATAAATTAACATAGTTCACCCAGTAACAAATGGTTTGGTTGTCCAATGAGCACCCATTAACTTAGTATCGTATTATATATATCTATGTAGAAATTCAGAAGCATTGGTATAAAATGAACATAGCTCACCAGTGAACAAATGGTGGGTTGGTCCAATGGCTCATGGTGGGTGCTTACGGTTGTCTTAGTGCTGTGTCTGAGTTTGAATCTCACTCTCAATGCGTTCTCTTTATAATTTTCAAAACCCACTCTTATTTCTTATTTATAGTACTGCTGCCCTTTTGCTACTTTTCCTATAAAAGAGGGTATACAAATAAATACTTTTCCGTTCTTCTTTATTTATTCAAGATAATACTACTCCCTTCATTCCTAAATAATTTTCTTCACTATGCAAAAGTTAAGTTTATAATTTTCAAAGCTAAATTAAATTAAAATAAATTAATATTTTAAAATTGAAATTTTGATATTCAAAAATTATACTAAAAGTCCAATAAATTACAATTTTTTATATCCATATGATAAAAAAATATGTCTTAAAATGTTGTTCAAGATTGATATTGTTTGACTCTAGAAAAAAAAAACTATGACAGTTGAAAAGGAACAGAGGGAGTACTGTTTTTGCTATTGATTTCAAATATATTTGCATTTTTATGACAATTGTTAAATTTATATTTTGTGAATGGTTGCTAAGTGAGGTTCTGGCTGGTTAGGCCTAAGGGGTTCATTTGAAACCTCTTCGGCGAAAAATATAATATTTATACATAGTTAAAATTATAAAATCCGCCAGTGCACCCACCCTTGCCCCCCCCCCCTTTGGTTCCCAAATCTGAAAAAACCTTCCCACCACTGATGCTCCCCCCTCCCCCTTCTCTCCTCTTCTTCCTGTTCCAACCATTGAAGTTCACATCATATGCAGTACTTGAAAGGTAGGTTTATTTCCATTGGTTGAAGAAGGCATTATGATGATCTTAACCTTCTTGAATAGTGGAAAAGATTCACTTTTCCTTCCATGTCTCTTCCGAAAGATTTCAACAAGTTAAAGTCCTTGCACATGTATGATGGAGACATGCAAAAAGAGAACCAAAATAATTTTTTTTAAAATAGAAGGATCGATTTGAAGCCATTCTCCAGCATGTTTCTTTGACTTTTTCTAGATCGGGTTGATATTTCATTGTCGCTATAGACTGGGTGTGGGTGTAGGATCTGTACCCAATCTGGTCAACCGGTTTTGGTACTTTGACCAAATTTGAGGGAGGAATTCTGGAGAGTCAATTTTTGTAATCAAACAAAAAGTAATGTGAAATTGAAGAAATGGAATGCCTTGTATAGATAAATTTCTATTGTCACTTCCTTTCCTTTCATCTTCTTCTAGGGTTCTCCTCTTGAACAATATTTTCTCCTTAAGTTTTCCGCATAGTATCTCATAATTTAGGTTTTATCGCTCTACTTTTAGATATTTGAATTATATTTAGCGAGTCCCCGCATCCATATCCATAATTGGATCTGTTATCCGTATCCCGGAATCTTACAAATTTAGATCATAGAGGATCCGACCTCTAGATCTGCACCCGTATCGTACACCCGCACCTTAGTCTGAGCAACTTAGGTTGCTGGGAAACAGATGGGTGAGTGAAATGAGAGTGAGGAAGGTGAAAAATGTTGAGTTGCATGGTGATCTTTTGATTTCAGATGAAGCTGATTAGAAAAGTTTTTATGGTGGTTGATGAGTCATGTAAGTAGAGCTTTTTGTTATTTGGATTCCTTTGTTGAATGATCACGGGAAAAGAGTCCATATTTTCCAGTGAGAACGAGTGTAGGCCGAAACTCTTTATCTTTTTCTCCTTTGAAAGGAATGAGTCTGATGGTTAAGGTGGCATTGGGTGGATTTAATGGTAATTGAGAGTGTTTCAGGTGTTGTATATGTGAAATGGTGCAGAGATGGTAAAGGTCTGAAGGATATGAACATCAGCTATGAAAGCTGGGAGAGAGAAAAGAGAAGTGTTCTAAGCCAACCTAAAAAAATGTCTTGCGCTCAAAAATTAGGTAGAAAGCGCGCATTTGCCATGTCAGCCATAGGTATTCCTAAGACACATGTGCCAAGTCGAGGTGTCTTACTGGTCACAAGGCTAGATAAGGCGTCTAACTGGCAGTTCGTGCCAACTTTTATGGGCTATCCAAGTACTTGGCCTTCCTTTTACAGTTGTCCTCTGTGTGTAGCATGTCAGAGGCATGAATATATTAATTGAAATAAATATAAACAAATTACTAAAAATAAAGCCAAATTATTTGAAAGTAATTGTGCTTTTTCTTTCTCGTGGATCAAATATTCTCTACACTGGCTTTCTCCTTTACTAGTGTCACATGTGTAGATAAGTAGAAGTAGTGAAGTATAAAATGCCTTGAATTTTCTTTCCATGTTCTAGATTTGTCTGGTCTTCTCATTGAACATCCAACTCCAATCATGCACATTGAACTGTTCGTCAAGGAAATGCCTTATTTTAATGATCGTTCTAAATCACCCAGAAAAAATCCCACATGAAAACTATATTTTTTTTTTCTCTTTACAGCTTTTAGACTATAGAGAACTACTGTTGGTATGTGTTTATTTTCACGGATGATTAAATGCTCATCGACAAAATAAATAGAATAACTCTCTTTTGATGAAAATTGTTTTTATCCTAAACTCTTAAAGGAGATGTTGTCTTAAGTTCCCTCTGTAATTTTTATTCTGAAAATGAGAAAATAAGTTATTCTTATCTCTTATCTCGTGTTTGGACTTATGAAGGTTGAAGCCATCATTGGAAAAACTGAAGAAGCTATTACAGATTTTGAGAAGGTAAAACAACTGCTGCGTGCTGATGTGATATTTTATCGTTTCTAAATATACACTACATATTGATATTGCATGGTCTCTGCAGGTTCGGTCCATTGATCCATATGTTATTACTTATATGGACGAGTATGCCATGCTCTTAAAGCTGAAATCTGATAGTTCAAAGTTGCATAGATTAGTACATGATCTCCTGAACATAGACCCAAACAGACCTGAAGTTTTTGTGGCCTTGTCTGTCTTATGGGAAAGGAGAGATGAGAGAGGGGCTCTATCTTATATTGAGAAGGTTAGTTTTGTTGAGTTATAGTTTTGAAATTGTTATTCACTAAACAAGAGTAGACTGATAATATTTCGTTTTTTAAACCAGAGCATCCGCATTGATGAGAGGCATATACCAGGTTATATAATGAAGGTGCGCTTTAGATATTTTCTGCCTAGTGGAATGCTTTTCAATAGCACATAGTTTGGTTATTCTTTTTTCTTTTTTAACCAACATCTAGGGAAATATATACTTGTCAATGAATCGACCTGAAGCTGCTGTAGTTGCCTTCAGAGGAGCTCAACAATTGAGACCTGATCTTCGTTCTTATCAAGGTTTGTTTTCAAGAAGGGTGAAGTTTCATTGTTTGGATTGCCAGCATCTGCTTCTTTGAATGGTGCCATTGTGTTGCTCCACTCCTTTTCTGAATTGAGTTTCTTACAAATACAATTCTAGGTTTAGTACGCTCTTATTTAGCGATTTCAAATATTAAGGAGGCACTATATGCTGCAAGGGAGGCGATGAAGGCCATGCCACAGTCAGCAAAAGCTCTAAAATTGGTGGGTGATGTACATGCTAGTAGCACTAGTGGGAGGGAAAAGGTATAATTGACTTTCCTTCTTCTGGATCTTTTGATATTTGGTATTTCTTATTAGCACTGTGTAAGAGGATGAAAAAGGTTTAGTAAGATTTAAAACTAAAAGAGGTAACACCACTAGGGTTCTCATTCACATATTATTGGTTACAATATCATAAAGATGTATTTAGACCTATTTCAAATTGAATCCTTAATATGATTTGGCATGATTGTTAACGGGAGAGATGGAAACACACATTTTCTAGTGCACTTGAACTATTGACCTTAACTAGTTTACACACAGCTGCTTGCACTTGGCTGTAATGGAGAATGAAAAAATATATTATTTCTTGTCAATTCAGTAAAAAAAAAATGTTTGATTATGGAAATGTCTGGGTAGTTCTCTAAAGTACTTGTAAAGTATTCGAAATTGTTAAGAATTACTTCCTTTGCCCATAATCAGTTACTTTTATGCTTAGAAACTATAACATGCAGTATAGTTCAAACATTGAAAAATTAATAATTTATCAAAATCTTTCAGAATGTCAATCTGAAAGTAAAAAAGTAGTTTAGCTATGCAAATAATAATCGTGTGTCACATCTTTTGGGACACTTTAGTCCTCTTTACCAATGACCTCGTTTTGTTTTTCACCTTTTTAATGTCCAATATAGAAAACTAAAAGTTGAAATAGGTAAATCTATTATACATAATAAGGAAAATGATGATTTTACAACACATTTTTAATATGCAAAAGGGTAAAAGAATGCCCTAAACTATGCAAAATTGTTACTTTATTGAGTAAAATGGTCCTTTTATTGATAAACATATTGTTGCTTTTCTTTTTAAACATTCTTTTTATAATGTTTTCTTTTTTAAAGAACCGTCTTCTTGTTCTTTTTCCTTTTAAAATCTATTTAACTAATAAAAAAAGTGAGAAATCTTTCTTTTTCTTAATGTCGTTTAATTAATTAAAATAGAATAATCTCATACACTTTTTTAACTATATATACACACACACACACATACACGTTAATAGTTTAAAAAATACATAAGGTTATTCTATTTCAATTTATTTAACTAGATTAAGATGGAAAAGGAAACTAATTCCTACTTTTTACTAGTTAAAGGGATTTTAAAATAAAGAAAAAATTCTTTACAACTAATATCTTTATTAGGAAAAGAAAGTTTTTTTAAAGTAACAATATGTTAATTAGGAAAAAGACATTTTTGACCCAATTAAGTTACAATAGAGATATTTTGGACCAAATTGTTAAAGGAGGACAGTTTTACTCAATTTCACATAGTGTAAGGGCAATTTTGACCAAGAATAACATACCCAGTGTAATCTCACAAAGTACACTCATAAAGTGGGGTCTGAAAAGGGTAGAGTGTACGACTGTAGCAGACCAAACCTCTACCTCAGAGGTTAAGTAGAGAGGTTCTTCCCAATAGACCCTCGTCTCAAGAGAAGGGCAATCTAGTAAAACGATGTGATGGAGTAAAAGAGGCAATAGATATTAACAAAAACAGTAGATAGTAGCAGAACAATGCTACAACAAAATATTACTATTATTGAACTACATAAAACCATAGCTACAGAAACTGAAGAACAAGAAATCATATATAGCATTTTTGACCATTTTCCATTTTTAATACAATGATTATTTTTTTCTTTTTGTGTCAACTGTATATAGGTATATAATTTTCATTTGACATTTTTCTTGTAAAGAAAATTCAGTTTTGCAAGACTTGTGATGTGTTTGGTATGAAGGAAAATGTTTTTCACGAATAGTATTTTCTAGAAAGCATTCTCGGTGCTTCTTTTCCGGTGTTTGATTGATGAACAAAATATATGTTAAAAAGTATTTCCTAGTAATTGATTGGTGGATAAAAAATATTTTTCAAGTCTCTTTTTATTTAATCTAGTGAATTTACATAAATTTCCCCCTTAACTTAGACAAATTCTTTTGAAGTAACCTAAAGTTGGCGAGGGTCCTATTACCCCACAGAATCATTTAAATTCACAATAAAATACACCCTTTTGATACATTTCCACAACAGCCGTGTTGTCAAGAAGCATGGGCACATGAAGGAGTATATATACAGCACCAAACCAATGTAAAAATTCCACAGGACACTCTCAATTTGAACTATATGTTTATGAACTTTATTTCTTTTTCAACTTTCTCTCTCTCCTCTTTATTCTTCTTCCCAATTTCATACCCTTAATTTGCTCCATGCCGGAGGCTCCTTCCATCTTGCTCTCCACCACCGATCAATCTCCAATGAAGCCATCACTATCTTATTTTATTTTATCTTTTAATAAACTGTAAGACTAACCATACCCAAAATCAAATTATCATGAGATTCAAATTCGAAAATCAAAATCACTATACTAATGATGGGATTTAAACTCCATTGAAATGGAGATTTATAGTTCTTCTTATCCAAAAAGGATAGATAGTAACTCCAAGAAAAATAGGAAAAGAATAATCACCCATCAGAAATAGAATCAGGGACAAAAGAGTTTAACAAATAGGAAGAAAGAAAATAAGAAGCAAAAAAAAAAAAAAGAACCAGCACCTAACGGTGTGGTCTAGTGGTCAATGAAGTGGTTGAGTACCTCTTATGGTAGTACTGAAGCAAAAAAATTCTTTCAGCTATCTTCTAACTTACATATTTCTGAAGATCTGTAAGGTTCATGTATGTATAGATGATTGGGTGGCTTTGTAGATAACCACATCTTTATGTAGGTTCTCTCCTTTTTGGCATGCATCTTACATACGTGACTTCTTCCCACAACATTAATAAAATGTTACCTTATAAATTTTAAAACAACTTATTAACATATAGCTGTACTTCTGAGTAGCACTTTATTTGTTTCTTTTTCTTGAAATTCAAGTACCAACTCCTTTTACAGGCGAAGAAGTTCTATGAATCTGCACTAAGGCTGGAACCTGGTTATCTTGGAGCAGCGCTAGCCTTGGCAGAATTGCATGTCATTGAAGGTCGAAATGGAGATGCTGTTACTCTCCTTGAGCGATACCTCAAGGATTGGGCTGATGACTCGTTACATGTTAAGCTTGCCCAAGTGTTTGCTGCTACAAATATGCTGCAAGATGCCTTGTCACACTATCATGCAGCACTGAGGTTATACCTTCTCTTTGGATGCTATTGCAATCTGTTCCTGCCCAATCTTAAGGAATTAGAAGTGTCGGATAATCAATCTCACAAAATCGGCCCTTTATCTAATCTATTATGCTTTAATATAAAGTAAAAAAAAAAATGGAGCAGTTTGCATGAAAATAGCATAATTCTTGATACTTACACCAATACTCTGCCTATCAGGATAAATCCTCAAAATGAAGCTGCAAATAAAGGATTGGATCGCCTGGAGAAGCAACTCAAGGTTTTGTTTCCTGTTCAACGTGAAAGCAATCTCTAAATATGCTTGTTTAAAATCTAATCATGCAGCATAGTTTCTCTGCTAAATATTGTAGCTAGTTGTTCTTGAACTTCTCTATTCATGTATACATTGGAAAATTGACTGTGGGATACCAAATTCACTTGGCTGTACCTCTGGTTTACACTGCTTTGCTTCTGTTGTCATTGAATTTCGTAACTTTAAATGAACTTACACCAGGACTTCAGTAGACAGTTTTTTTTCCCCGCTGTTTTCTTAAATGAACCAATCCATTTTTGGCAGGGAGTAGACCCTGATGCTCCAGAAGAAGACGAGGAGAATGATGTGGAGGATGCTGATGCAGACCAGGAAGAAACCGAGCTCTTATGATGTGGAATGGAAACAACACATCATAAGATAGGCCCCTGTTGTAATTTATTGTAGTCTCTTATTCTGTCAGTGTAAATTTATCCCTGTTTGAACAAATTTATTGACATAAAACTCAGCTTACATGTGCTTTGGAAAGCATATTCGCTCCCATCCTCAAATAAATGAGGAAGATTAACTCCAAATGAAAGATAGTTTTATATATGATGATATGAGTTGATACAGGCAGTTTTATGTAGTAGCTGATATCAACTTATTTGTGATTGCGAGTTGATATAGAAACATCATCATCTGTTTGTGTAAAACGTAGACGCAGTGCTTTTCTATTTTATCACAACGGAGTGCCCAGACCTCAAAATGACAATGGGTTTTACCAAAAACTAGCTCTCTTCACTGGTGACCACATCAAGTAAAGACACATAAATGGCGCAAATGCTCATCTACACAACTGTTGAGTATATTTGCTCCTTTTCCCTTCAAAATGCTCTTTGCAAAATCCTAATATTCACCATTATTCCCAATAATCCATTGTGGCCAAATTGTAACTTATTTTTTGTATGTCAAGATTTTTCTTGTGATATCTATGATAGATTTAAGAAGATGCAAAGAAATAAATTCAAATTAATCATTCAATTAAAGAAGGGAAATAGTTCATGTGTGAAAAGAATTAAACATATTCCAAAACTTCGCAAGAAGAATCAAATATATCCCTACTACATGAATTTTATTTAAATTTAAAAGTTTAGACAAACAAATTTCAATCAATTTTTTTCAGTTCACAAGTTGAAACTGAAAGAGGTATGCTTGAATCATTTGTATCACGACTAAAGTATAATTATGTCACCATTTAAAAATGAAGGATATATTTCCTCTAAATTATATAGTACCGGGGATATTAGTATGTTTTCCCATTTTAAAGTTGTGAATTCAAAATCTAACTTAAAATTTTGTTGTTGTTTTACACGTATCTATTCAAAAATGGTTAACCCCACAACTCACAAGTACAGGAATAGTATTGACAACTCTTTAGGTTCACAATTTTTCTGCCAACAGACTTGATATGGAATAAATTAGTACAATACAATAGAAATTGCAGCTAAATGTACAACATTGTAGTTCATATTCTAACAAAATTTGAACTTTGCCAGGTGAACTACTTTGCAGGCTTAAGCAATCTGGATAGTTGTTGTTTGATTCTTCCTAAAAAAAAGTCAATGACAATTCAAGTCTTAACATATATGTACCTAATCTTGTCGCAACTAATATACAAAGTGTCATACTATATATTCTAAACGTGGAAAGGTTTCCGAGGTGTTGGAGATCGATTCTCCAGTGATTGCAATCTTTGTTTTAAATGGAAAACTTCAACCTGCAAAACCAAAGGATATATCCTGAATAAGTACAATGTCAAGGTCTGAAAAACAACCCCTTGAAGCAAGATGAAGCATAAAAACAATTAAATCTCGCCATTATCTGCTTATAATGTATTCGTGCAAGTTACATAATCAAAAGAGCTAATAAATTTCTATCCAAGATGGTCATGTGGCCAAAATGTGCATTAAGCAATTATATATTTCGATAATGGTATAACTTTTGAGTGGTAAATATAGAGCGGCTATATCCTAAGCATCTGTTGATCTTCCCCATTCGTTTTTTACCTTGCCCGAGCATCCCATCCAAACCCCAGAATAAGAACTAAAAGATGAATAATGTAAAATAATATGTTGCTTATGATTTCCTTTATCATTCTTATGATTGTAATCGTACCTGCAACTGGAAAGCTCTCGCTCTTTCTCCAGCAAGGACTCCCCTTGTTGAATGCAGTTCCTGCATTGGATATCGTAGACACAAACTTAACAAGAGTGAGCTGGAAAGTTGGCTTGGACATTTTAGGAATAGATAAAAGGATAAAACCTCTCTTTACCTTCTGTGTATCATCCATAACTGCCTTGAGGAAAGCCACGTCATGCTCAAGCCTGACATTATCAGAGTGGACAATGTTGGATAAACTGTTAGCCTCTTCCTGGGCCATTTCGACACTAGCTAGCTTTTCTTTAAGCAACTCCATCTCCTTAACAGCATCAGACATCTTTTTCTCCATGTCCTGTTTACTCCTCACTGCAGCTTCACGGCCAGCCAATGCAGCTGCCAGCTGTCCTTCTAGAATTCCATTCTTTCTCATTAGGGAGGAAAGTTTTGCTTCATACTGCTGACAAGCACCTGATGAAGCTGGCAGTCCAGCTTTATAATCACCTTCTTGGAAGACAAAATCATCAGTGTCTTGAAGAAAGTTTGCACTTGCTTGTCTGTAATGAGTAGGCAAATGTCCAGATTCAGAGATAGTAGACATCTCCTCACACATAATTTTACCTCCATTGCTGCATGTTTTGAGTCCTATGTCTAGTTGTTTTGCTCCTTGTTCCTTAGAATGTAGATGAATGAAACATCAGTTTGACTAGAAAAATGAAATAAACTTCAGAACATACAATCACTTGATTGTAAATTAAAATCAATCTAATTGTCGTATTCGAGCCCAGTATATAAAGAAATCACTAGCAGCAAAAACAGCAACAATTAAATAGAAAAGAAGCTATAAAAACTTCCTGAACAAAATACACCTAACACATGAAATTACTATGTTCAACAGATAACATATAGCCATCAAGAAAGAACTAGGATCTTCAAGAACTTCAAACCAAATTAATCAAAGGGCAGCCCGGTGCTCGAATCATGTGTTCACGCATGGTCCAGGGAAGGCCACATTTCAAGGGGGTGTAAATTGTAATGTAGGCAGCCTACCTTAACACAAACATCAGTCGCTAATTCCACAGTTTGAACCCCTAACCTATTGATCCTATTCCAAATTCTTTTCCTATCTAATTCAACCAACATATTATCTTAATCATAACCAGTATCCTATTTCATGGCCACCTCCACCGAAAATGCAAATCCAAAACTTTGTTTGATAGGTCATATGTACTCATCCATCTACTCAGGGACCTGAGATTGTGAAGAGTGAAATACTAGAATAGTTGCTATAGTTTACCTGTGAAGGACTTTCATCTCCTGAAGTCTTAGTCATCTTTGCACTGGCGTCTTCATCATTGGAAAATTGCTTGCGAAGTGAGACATTACCAGACACAGAACTAGGATCAATGAGTAAAGACTCTGACAATGATTTTCTACCAGAGCCATGATGCTCAACAGCAGAGGCCAGATTCTGTCTGGCTATGGAATCCACATGAGAGGTAGTAGTACCATTAACTGGCTGAGAAGCAGGCCCAGTGGATGTCAAACGATTCCCAGATAGCAAGTTCCCAGCAGCTTTACTTAAGCTTGATCTGCGACCCATTGACAATTCATTTTTTTCCATAATAAGTACCTCAACCTGTAAAAGAAAGATGAAATGAGGCAAAGCAAATACTTTGTACATGAGAATTTGACTTTAAGAAGATAATATGTCAGCGCTAGCTAATAGATGATTATACAGCAAAGGTTCTGGTTTTCATGTTACCTCATTTGATGGATCTTTCTTGAAACCACCAAAACCCACAAGAAAATCCCTTTCCTTATGCTGCACAAGGACGAGGCTGAATCCCTGGTATTCATTAAAATGTTAAAATATACTTACATGATCCACTAAATTGTAACCTTTACGTGATGCAATCTAGAGCAAGAGCATGTAAATTTGTTGAAGTACAGGTTCAAACATCAGATCATAGGTACACAATAAAATTGATGCTTAGATTAAAATATTTATTTTTACTTTTGAAAGCTAACTGTCAATTTTTGCCATAAAATAATTTAACAAAAAACAAAATATTCAACTATCTTTTTCAAACACTAACCCTAAGTTCAATACTTCTTTTTGATCACCAAAATCCCCAATGGCCAGCCACACATGGTTTGAAACTCGGTGGATAATGTCCCCCATTCTTCTCCACTTAAATACCAGCTTTTCTCTACAGTGTGGTTGAAACCCATGATATGCACGTATAACCCACACATCATGCATTGGCTTTTACAACTAGTCCAAAGCCTTGGGGGCAAATACAAACACAACAACAACATACCCAATGAAATCCCACAAGTGGGGTATGAGGTAGAATGTACGCAGACCTTACCACTTCCTCGTGGAGTTAGAGAGTGTTTCCGAGATAGGTCCAATTCCATTCATAAAGTTGAATGGAATGGTATTGTATCTTTTAACTATTGTTGTAAAAAGATAGAAATAGATGAATTAGAACTAGTAGATTTGTTGGGATCTCTGTAAGTAGCTTTCTACATTATCTTTTTGGTTCTTTTCGAACGTCTCCAGCATATCCTTAATGCCGAGGAATATAACATTACCAATTTCAATATCACATCATTCATTCATATATTTTTAAATGTGGGAAGAATTTAAGTTAGAAGTTGAATTACGAAAATACCCCTATACTAAATTTTAAAAAAAGTAAAAGAAATAATTAATTAAATAATAATCATATTATTATACTAATGCTAATCATCATATATTGTTTTCTCCTTTTTGACTTTTCATTTCCTTCCTAATTAATCTAAATTACTCTCCCAATACCTATAAATATTCACTTATTGTTATGATAATTATAATAAAGAAGGTGAATGAAGAGTTGCAAGGTAATTAATTGTGAGAGAAATGTTCACTTATTGCTATTATAATTATTATAATAAAAGAATAAAGAGAATGAAGAATTGCAAGGGTAATAGATTTTGAGAGCTATCATATTTATGTAGCAAAGAGGCGGCCAACTAGTGGTAATTACTTTTGCAAAAATGCATGATTATTAAATAAAATTTTCATTTCATTCTAAATACATTAGTTGATCGCTTATTACTTTCATTGTATTTTTTTGTTTCTTAAATGAGTTATGTGTATAAATTCTAAAACTTCATATAGGGTATGCAATGATGGAAATGTGTGAATCCATCTATTCATAAGTTTGCTTTTAATATTAACTAATATATTTTCATATTTTGAGAAAATTCTGTATTAATATTTAGTTTTAAGTCCTTGTAGGAGGAAATCAAAGTGACGTTTCATACTGAGCATGCAATGATGGAAATGGATGCTGGAAATCTTCACGGAGGTCGAAATCCATCTATTCACAAAATTTTATTTATTCACAAAGTTTTCTTTTAATATTAACTAATATATTTTCATATTTTAATATTCAGTTTTTAGGTAATTGTAGGAGAAATTCAAATCGTGTTTTCACCTAGTAAAAGAAAGGGGGGAAGAGGCATTCTTTTTGATACGAACTAAAAAGGGGAGGAGGCATTCTTTTTGATACGAACTAAAAAGGGGAGGAGGCATTCTTTTTGATACGGACTAAAAAGGAAAGTAGGACAAACAAATTGAAATAGAGGGAGTAATATTTAACATAAATTATAATAGTCATACTTTCACATGCTAAACAACGCATGGCAAATCTTTGCTAGGTCTGGACCATATCAGATACTGGAGAATAAAAAATTTGAGTTGACCGTAAAATTCAAAGATAGCACCACAAGAGTATATACTGTGAGTTGACTGACACAAAAGTTGATTGACATAATGTCAAAAGGCAGAAGCATGTATCATAATTGAGAGAAAGTGAAAAGAAAAACTGAACTAACCTTGTTAGTTGTGATAGAAGAAGCTGGTGAAGCAACAGCGACAGACCATTCAAGTTTTAGAACATCAAATATTAAAGTTTCAGCATGTCCTGAAGGAAAAAATCATGGTTACGTACTAAGAATGGAAACAAAGGGAAGAAGGAGAAGAATAAATTCAAAAATCAGAAAGCTTAAGTTGCAAATGAGTTCCTATTAAATGCATTTCTTTGCTGAGTTGTGTATCAATGATGATGAAGTAGAAGGCTGCAGTTATTTAGACATACTTCTTTTCCTGCTACCACCCCCAGCAATATACCATTTAGTTCCACAAAGCACTCCGCAACAACCAGCTCTAGGTGAAGGATGGAATCCACGTATTTTAATTCTTGACCATGCCATCTGAGGTGAACATAAACATCTGGCATTAGAATGTTGCACATAGAAGAAATTTGCATTCATTCAGGGAAAGGAGAGTTTAAGAGTTTATTCTACAAACCGTCTCGAAGTCAAGCGTGTACAAGTCATTTAACGTCCTTGACTTTGACGATCCACCAAAAATCAAGAGTAATTTATCATCATAGAGGGCAGACACATGGTTTGATCTTGGTGAAGGACCTGTTCCCCTGCATGCATGTGCTACTAATCAAGAAACAAGGCCGATAATGCCACCATCGGGTAAAGTTAATGGGCCAAGGAGCAGGAACATTAGCAATCATATAAATGAGAATTTTTTTTACCAAAATAAGCTATTTTTAAAACCAATTCCCTAACTAATACGTTTTTTACAAAAATAGTATAAACGTACTTCATAGTAACGTTTTAGGTTAATTTATTTTTAAAATTCAACGGACAAAAACTGACGACATTAAATTAATAAACGTTACTGTGAGTAATGTTTTAGGTGTAAATGTTACTCGCAATAACGTTTATTGAGAATCCAATGAGTAACGTTTTACACCTAAAACGTTACTCACTTAAGAATCCAATCACGGGCTTTCGACTCTTGCAAATTTAGACTCTTAAAAACGTACAAAACTATGTTAAAGTCATATTCCTCCATTTTTCAAACTGAGCACATGTGATTATAAAATAAATGTTGTTGTAAAGAATGTTTTGCATATTCCAACAATATTCATCCTTACTTGATGAAAAATAAGATATAGTAAGATACTTTTTTAAAATAATATTAATAAATTAGAAAAATAATTTTAAAGCTATAGTATTTGACTTATTTAATTCATACTTGATGAAGTTTTGTGAATATAATATTGACAATGGGCCACACAAGTAAACGTCATATTCCTCCATTTATTTTATAACCACATGTAGTTATAAAATAAATGTTGTTGTAAAGAATGTTTTGCATATTCCAACAATATTCAATAAAACTTTTACTTGTGTGGCCCATTAATATAATATTCACAAAACTTCATCAAGTATGAATTAAATAAGTCAAATACTATAGCTTTAAAATTACTTTCATAATTTATTAATATTATTTTAAAAAAATATCTTAATATATTTTATTTTTTATCAAAGTAAGGATGAATATTGTTGGAATATGCAAAACATTCTTTACAACAACATTTATTTTATAATCACATGTGGTCAGTTTTAAAAATGGAGGAATATGACTTTAATAGAGTGTTGTAACTGAACTGACCGTCACGTTTTTAAGATAAAACGCTACTCACATTACTATGAGTAACATTTTATAGCTAATTTTGCAGGATTCGATTCTAAATTTGCAGGAGTCGAAGACCCGTGATTGGATTCTTAAGAAATGTTTACACTCAGAGTAACGTTTTAAATTTGCAGGATTTGATTCTGAATTTGCAAGATTAGACGTCATTAAATTCTCAATAAACGTTATTGCGAGCAACATTTTACACCTACAATGTTACTCCCAGTAACAATTACTAATTTAACATCGTCAACTCCGTCATTTTTGGCCGTTGAATTTTTAAGATAAAAATAACCTAAAACGTTACTATGAAGTACGTTAATACTACTTTTGTAAAATTTTAAAAAACGTATTAGTTAGGTAAATTGGTTTTAAAAATAGCTTATTTTGGCCAAAAATACTATAAATGATATATATCCTTTAGCAACTTACGTGCAATGAAGTGGCAGCCATGTCAAGGATTTAAGATCAAACATATGCAGATCGTTTAGCTTTCTCCTCTTTACGTCTTCACCCCCAAATAAAATCAAAACTGAGCTTGCTCTAAGGACAGTATGACCACTACGTGCAACCTGTCGATTGAATTGGTGAGTTAAAAAGAAAGCAAAAAAATTGACGAATAACACCGCATGTATCAGACATCATGCTGAAGGTAAGTCTTTAATATTTTTCTTTCGTTTCCCTTTTATCAAAAAAGAATAAGATAATACCTCATGCAAAAGGAGAAAGTAATAGAAGTTTACTTCACCAGACTTAGTGAGACGTGGTGCAGAAAACAAGATATTAACTATTACTTTTTCGATAATAGATAAACTCGAGTCTACTTTATATTATGTTAAACTGAGCGATCACTTCTTTGAAGTGAATACCATAAAGGCAGAAAAGGGTATGCACAATCAGATTGCACAGGAGGAGACTAGAAGCTTTTACCGGAACATCTCCCTTTGCCTCCAGAAGTGACCAGCATTCAGTTTCAGTGTCAAACGCCCAGACTGCAACAGACAATTCAGGAAGAAGTATATAGTGGAAAGCACAGTTGGACTAGATAGAAACACTGTAAAATTAGCAGAAAGTTAACCTGAGACTTTGTCACTTGAAGGGTCTGTTTTCCCTCCAACCATAAGAATCTTTTTCCCCCATTGAACCTGGGAAATAACAGATAAATTTTGTGATGAATAGTACTCCAACACGACACACTTAAACCATAAAAGGATACACTAATCAGATTAAGGAATTGGATTATAACAGCATTGCTACCATAGAAGTACCACATACAGTAGACTTGTACAAAAACATTTATTTCTCTTCTTCATCTGAAATCAAGTATAGATAACAATATCCTTGTGATTGGGAGTTAGAATGTTCAGGTAATATTCATGTAGATGTTCTCCAAACATCCAGTACAGTCCCTTCTTTCCATTTTGTTTGCTCTTCTAGCAATTTTAATCCGTTCCAGAAAAAATGATTTCTTTCCTTAAATAGAAAGTCAACAATCTACACACCCTCCACATCTTCCAATTGTAACAATTATTTTTTCAAAAAGTGGTTTCCCAGCAAACTTAGACTCCAGAACAAATTTTTTAAGTTCACTTTACCGCCGCACACTTGTCAAATTTACAGTTTTCAATTTTTATTTTTTCATCGCCGCACGTTGCACAAACTTCTCAAAGTTCAAACTCCTTACTCCTCCGTCTCCCATCGCCGACGTCCAGCCGACCGCCGCGATCAGAAGCAGCCGATGCAACCGACCGCCGAGGTGGCGATCAGCTCCTGCAGGTAACTTATACTGTGATTATTTTTTGTTTTCAAGAAAAAACGAACCGAATTATTTTGATTCAGTGTTCGGCACACTTATTATAAGAACTGGAAAAAAAAACCCGAAATCGAACCGAATTACCGAATTCCCTGCCCTACAGGCAGCTCTATTGATTTTCTAGAAGATGGTACAACTCAGTTGGTTGACTACTTGGATGTTCATCTTATTGGCAAGGGTTCTATTCCCTGCACTGTAATTCCCCTTCCCCTACCCACAATTTTGTTCTTTTTTCTAAAAAAATTGTCTCTAAGTTTAGTTAAGCATAGGAGTCTCATAATATAAGCATAGGAAAATTTTCCTTAGACTACAACAACCTAATAAAATTTTAAAATTTAATTTTACCCTATATCTAAGCAACTTATTATGCTAGAAAAATCACTTCAGTAGTAACTGAAAACAAATTTTACTATGAAGCAATCTAAAAAAATGTTCCTCAATTTCTGTTTCTACTATTTGTGCTTGAGGATTGTTTTTAAACTTGCACACTTTCGTAACATGGCTTATTTTTTTGCAATTTTCACATATTGCATCAGGTCTCCACCAACAAAAATTTTCCAAGTGTATTTTCTTTTTGCTATACTTGCAAGGAGGATAATTAACTTTTTCATATGTATTGTGCATAAAAAACACCCTCAATAATATTGTCTTGTGCTTGAAGAACACTAATTAATTGTGCAACAAAGAGGTAGATATCCTTAGACACTTCTAAGGAGGAAATTTTAGATTTGAACCTCTTTGGAATTGTAAGAACTTTTATGAATGTTATGGATGCTTCCTCTAGTACTTGTTCTATTTCTTTTTTTCTGTATGTTCTTTGATATGCGTAACCTGAGCCAGGAGTCTTTTGGAATCAGTCTCTCTACCTCCTGGGGGTAGGGCAAGGGCTGCATACATTTTACCCTCTCTAGACCCCACCTTATGGAATTACACAAGGTATGTTGTTGTTGTTGTTGTTGTTCTACCTAAAACTCCCGCATAATAACATATCCAGACTTTCTTCTGTTAATCTCGGTGTCACATTAACCAATATCAACTATAATAGGATAGAGGAAATACCGTACAGAAACATTTTTGGGAAAGTGACCTTCAGTTTTTCTACCTTTTGTGGGATTCAAAGATAACTAACATCTTCAGATAGGAAGCTTTTCAAATTTCTTTAAATGGATGTTAGCTAGGTCATTGCATGTTTCCATTAGCAGGCTCTCAAAATCTACAAACTCTTACATGAAAGAGAAAAATCACCAAGACATGGTGCATCTCTAAATACATAACAGTATCTTGACATGTAAAATCCAAAAGTAAAGAAACAAAGTAGAATAGAAAATTAGAGTAAAGGTTACCAAAGCATGACCCTTGCATGCTGGGATCTTTAGAGGAAGACTGGTGGGCGAGAGGTAGAGCTTTGATGAAGCTGTTGTCCAGGAAAAGCTATCAAAATTTAGCACCTGAAATGAAAATGAACGCATGCCACTGGTATCAAGTATGCCACCTACAAAGCAATTTCCACGACACTGATGATTGAAACTCGTCTCAGTTACTAGCTAATCATTTCCCATTTTTCAAAATCAACACAACTGCAGATTGGAGTGTTGATAACAGATCTAAAAGAGATGACAAACAGGGGAGATAGTTTAGTCCAGCATATCTTCTCGAAGTTGGATAGGCATAACTAATTTTAGAATTAGACCTAGATCAGATACTTTACTTGGAAAGATTTTGTAAACTGACTGTATAGCTCAACTGGTAAGTGGTCACAAAGCTCACACTAACTCCTTGCATATTTCTCTTTACAAAGTGCCCTGACAAGAGTTAGCTCCTCTCCTTATATATCTATAATTGAGGTCAGGTCTAGTCCCCCTCTATGTAACAGTCTCTTCTTTATAAGATATACCCAATGCTAGGCAATTGACCATTGGGTCCTTTGGAGGAACAAAAGTACAACTGCAGAAATTCCTTTGTAAGTTAAAAGGTCAGAAGAAAAGGAAAATAAAAGGTTTCATAGTTCCGAAAATCCCTCCACAAACCAAGATGAAGAGGCTTCTTACTGTTGGGCACAGACACTTAAATCATATTTCTGTCTATTCATGTGTGTCATCCATATACATGTGTTTCCTTTAGAATTTAACTTCTACGATCAGCAAATCACCTTTAATATTATTATTTCTTACTTATCAAATGTTTGATGTTAATCATTGGTGATAATTATCCTTCGCATTCCAGAATGAAATCAAACACTATCCCATTTGAAGCGCAAAAAAGATCAATATTTCTGTTTATATATTAAGGCAGGAGTCATCAAACATGAGAAAATGTTACTTAAGGAACAATCACTAGTTTACCTGCACATCCTCTAACATACGGCTACCTGTTTCTCCACCGACAACCACCATCTTGTTCCCAACAACAGCTGCGCCATGCTACTCAGTAAAAGCAAGATGTTAAGTTTTCAAAGCATCACAAATTAAAAACAAAAGATATCTTTGAACAGTAGTCAGTTACATTGAAGCGAGGTGTAGGTTTCTCTCCAGCTATAGAAAGAAGCATCCAATTTTCTGAGCCACCTGAAGCACAATCGTTAAACTCAGGTGCACCTGATGAGCATTGGCAGCTCTTTTCTTCAGAATCATTATTACTGGGAGGAACAGCTTCACCCTGTGATGCAGAAAGAGCTTAAACTTTATGCTTCTCGTATGCAACAGAAGGAAAAGTTGCAATAGAGGTCTTACACTGGAATTGCTAGAACGCTTGGGGTGCCTCATAGGACTTCTAGTTCCTTGAGCTGAGTTCAGTCTGGGTAAAATAGTGATGAGTTCAGACAGATATAAATAGCATATGGTTCAGAAGACCTAGCTATATTGAGAAAATACATATCCTTAAGAAGTCCAATAACAAATGCACGTGAGAGATCAAAAAGCCTAGAGTATCAAATATCAATAGAAGGATTTTAGCAACTTAGATAAGCAAGGACTTCATATTACTGTTCATATATGGTATAAGGCATGCCAAAAATTGTACTAGCGATCGCAATGGCAGCTTTCACATGAGGATCTGAAATGTAGTGCAATTGATTCGGGGGATTCATCTTATACAACCCTAACTAGTTTGGGATTGAGGCGTACTGATTAATTGAGTGAAATTGCATCTTACACATGGAAAGGATTGCAAGGAAAGCAAAACCATATCTGACATAAGGGATAATATTTCAGTACTGCTCTCTTACCTAGTGTTATTAACATGAAGTCAGTTTTGCCTTCCACAAGTGCTCCATGGATAGAGATCATAAAACTTCAATAATGAGTCGAAAACAAGCCAATGAGCAAAGTTGCAGCTCACCAATGTCAATTGCAATAATGCATTCAGTACCTCTTAAAAATGCAATTTATAGTTTTTGAAGGGGGAAAAAAGCTACACCTCCTAGAAAAGGTTCATGGAGACCTAATGTTTAAAAAAGAACCCAACTGAACCTCAAAAATAGTGAAGCTCTGCTAAACGTCTCCAAACACCGCTTATTTGAGGAGAAAATCCCAAGTTCTTCTGCCACTAGAAAAGAATAATACTTTTTCTAGACCATAGTGAATTTTTCCAGTAACAGCAACCCAGTTAAGTGGTCAAATGACAACATGATTAGGTCTTGGAACCAAATTGACTAATTTAGCATGTTGATAGTTTCTTAAACTAAGATATACATACAAAAACTCTTTTTTTAAAATGGAAATATGCACAATCACCGGATACATACCCAATAAGTTCCAGCTTCTCAATCCTAAACACAAAAAAGCACAATCATTCATAGAAATCTAACCACACCAGCACAACACACAAACATGCTAGTAAACAGAGCTAATGTACAACAATACACACATTATAGCTACTTATATGTAGTTTCTAGGCATGAATAAGTATGTCATTACCTCCCGAGTTTCATTCGCCTTTTCGAGAACCCAAACATCTCGTCAAGTAACAAGTACCGCAACACTCAAACCTTCAAAAAAAAAACAGAAAACAAAGCCACATTATCACCCAAAAACAACCACATCACATTTCCATTCAAAAAAAAAAAAAAAACTCGGACTTCGTAATCGGAAAACTCACTTACGAATAGAGAAAAAACTAGGTTTTGCCAGTTCGCACTGAAGCTAACTCTAGGATCATCCACACTGAAAGCGACCGAAAGTATCTTCAAAAGCTGATTAAACTTGGGAGTTTCTTCCTCCACAAATGCACATTAAACCTCACTCTATAGTTTTGTGATAATTTTGACAGTGTGAGCTGAAAATGACTGTAGGTATGTATAGATACAAAAATGGTGTATGTATAGGTTATTACTGATATGACTCTGAGCAAAAAAAAGTTGAAATTGACTAAAGAAAAGTGCGTATTTTAGCATAGTACATGTTATCCAAAAAATTACTGAGGGCCTGTTTGGAACCTGATAATTGGACATCTAATTATTTGATCTACATGTAATTGACAATGTAATTGTTCTATTATTTTAAGTTTTTATTTTATTTTTATTATTCTAAAAAATTTTAAAAGTTTATTTTATAATTTATGTGATTATATTTCATTTTCTTTTTGTTTTTAACCATACTTCATGTGATTCTATGAAATTTTTTGTATTATCTATTTTTTTATGTCATGCTTATTATCTCATTAGCATAATTAAGTTAGTATTTTAATTTTTAAATTAAAATATAAGTTATTATTAAGTAAGGTTATAGACTTATGTTTTCTTTTTTGAATTTTTAAAAAAAAAAACATATTATGTATACTAAGTTGAAATTGTGATAAGAGTCTTATGTTAATTTTTTTTTGTTTTGAATTTATAATTTATGTTGTGTTTTTCAGTTTCATTTGTTTTTGCAATATTCAATCGACATTGCAAGTCATTTTTAAATTAGACCTGATAGATTATCAAACATGCATTTCACGATGTTAGTAGAAACTTTAAATTTCTAGTTATGAACAATTCAACTGAAACATATTAACTTGAAAAAATATAAGTCAATTATTCTTTTATAATATTAGTTAAAAACATATGTTTATTAATTAATATATTTTTAAAAAATAACATATATCTTAAATATTTAATTTAATATCATTTATACAATTTTTTATTTGTCTAATATAAATTTTAAATAATTAATTTTTATTTTTAAAATTTAATATAATATTATAATTAAAATTGTGTATCTAACAGAATATATGTAATCACACTATATTTAAATAAGATATATATAATTATTAGAATGATAATTATATCAAATTGAATTATCAGATGACTTTTCAAACAGACTCAGAGTGGAGTGAAAATGACGGAGGAAATAAAAGAGGTGCGCATTTTGGCATAGCGTAATTTAATAATTTTGTCATTACGTAAAATATTGGGGTGTTGATGCTAAGATGCGCCGTGGGCGTTTTGTTTGTATATGGGTTTTTAGGTAAGAGTGAGTCGAGAGGAGCATTTATTGCGAGGGGAAAGATGTGGGTCCATTCGGGCCGACTATTATTGTTGGAACTTGTGGAAAGGGCAAGATTCGAATCCTTCTAAACTTTATGCTTACGTCAGAAACCAAATTATTTTAGTTGGGCTAAATATGGTGGCCCAACCCAGTATAATGAGGTCTGTTAATGGAACTTGGATGAACATTTTCTCATGTTTGGGCTTTACTTCATGGACAATGTTCGACCTATTATTTACTAGAAAACATAAATGTAAAACAAAGTAGGAAATTATATACAATTTAGGATATCATGATATCTAAAATTTTCTATCATTTTAAAAAAAAGTTACAAAAATCTCATCTTGAATACATTCATATCCCTTCTCGAATATATCTTTATCACCTTTCAGATGCATCTCTATCTCCTCTCAGATACATTCATCTTATTAAGTATCAGGCCAACAAGAAATGTATCAAAGAGCAATGAAAAATTCAGTATTTTTGTAATTGGAAAAAAAAAAATTGAGACATAATGTAATTAGCCCACAAAATGTATGAAATTTATGTACTATAAACCATAAATATACAACATTGTGTAAGAGTCGATGTTACAAAGGGTCATTTACTTGTATAGGTGAATAAGAAAATGGACGAAGAACTCGAACTAATGTTGTTGAAATTTGTCCAATGAAGTAGCTATGTACTTGTTATGCTTCTGAAAATATTAATGACGCAAGAGTCCAGACTACTGCAAAAGATGGTTGATATCATACTATTCAAAAAATTCAGAATATGTACGACATATGTCAGTATGATGTCTACTTAAACGATCTGCAAACATATTAATGTTATACACCCAAAAAAATAGCAAATGTTTCACTTTTGACATATAACATGAAAATTTCATAATTTATCAAATGTAAAGCGCTATGTCGGAGTTCGATTTTTAGTAGCTACATTTAAAAAATCATAGCATAGAGAGTTGTTGAGGACCCTAAAAAACTTATGCAATGTTAGTAAATTCGAAAAGTTGAGGTGATCGATGATGAAAGTGAAATCGTTAGAAATGTCATGCCTTTAGCCCATTTTCTATTGTTACTAAGAATTGTTTATAGATTTTCTCATTTGTACATGATATAATTATTTTCTTTTGAATTTGTTAGGGGTTTAAAAACAATGTCAAGACAATTGTATTTTCATTTTTTGCATAATGTGATGCTTCATTGTAATTGATGATGAAATTTATATGAAAATAATTTATTTTATATAATTTTAGATCTCGGTATAGTTACTATTAAGACTGGTCAACGGAACGGGACGTACCGGTACCGTTTCGACTCGTTCCGGTTCGTCCCGTTTAGGTTGCCTATGGGACGGGACGGGATAGTCTGAACCGGTACACAGAACGGGACGAAACCGTGATTTCGTACCGGTGTACCGGTACCGGTTCATCCCGATTTCGGTCCGGTCCGGTCCGATCCGGCTTACTTAATATATATTAAATTTTTTATATTTTATAGTATTACATTCGAGACTTAGTTGAAACAAAACCCTTCCTAGAAAGTGGCTGCGTAAACTATGTACTCTACTAATAGTTGTAAATTGAAATTGTAATTTCTTACAAATTTAAATAAATTAAATTGATATTTTTTAATTTTTGTAATTGTTTTATCCTTATTTCGATTTAATTTTTTTCAAATTACAAATTTTATTTATTTAATATTTACAAGACACATTATAAATATAACTTATAAAATAAATATTTATGAATATAAGTAATAACTTATAAAGTATAAACTTCAAAAGATTTAAATTTTGAAAACTTTATTAGACTTTGCTTGCAAACTTAACAACAAAAAAAAATTAATAAAATATCTTTAAAATAAACTTTAAGTAAAAAATTATAGTATAAATTTAAAAACTATTAATTTATACTTAGAAAAATAAAAAAAATAATTATATTTTCGTAATCCCAAAAAATATCGTCCCGTTCCATCCTGGTCCGCTCCAGTTCGTTTCGGTTCCATCCCTATATATAGTGGAACGGGACAGAACCGATTATTCATCCTGGTAATTTCGATCCGGTTCATCTCAGTACCGATCAACAGGTTCCGTTCCGATACGGTACCGATTCGTTCCGATACAACGAATCGGTTCCAGTCCGTTGACCAGTCTTAGTTACTATATAATTATCAGATTTGTATGGGAAAAAATTTCATGAGTCGGAGGTCAGAGGAGCATGTTTGGTTTTCTCTCGGCGCACAATAGCAAGGTAGCAATTTTGACCAGACTCACCTATGGCGTGACATCGAGCAACAACATTTGGGAAACTACGTTTCTCCGGGACGAAAATACTTAGAAACCTCCAACCTATCACGTTTGAAAGTTATCTACCACCGAGTTTTAAGACTATATCTGAGGAAATTGATACGAACAACTTAAAAGAAGAGGTGAAGCTTATAGCAGTAAAAAATGAGCATAGAGAACCAACAATTCGGCGACTGCTATATACAGATTGAAAATGTTCTAGTCCAATTCAAAATACTGGACAAGAGTAGGGGAATTGAATAGAGGGTAAGTCTCTAAACTATGTTCCTTAAACATTGAAAGACAAAGTTTTAATGGTACAAATTGAGGAGGCATATATAAAAGAGCAGGTTAAAAATTGGGAATCGTCACTAATTGGCTATGTATCAGGAGATAATCCATCGATTAATCAATTAGAGAAATGAACGTGTGGAAGGCTAAAACCTAAGATTCTTTTCCATGAGGGTGGTTATTAATTATATATTTAAATTTTAGACGTAGTATGAAAATGATAGAATTCTCATGGAAGCTTCATACCATGTAAACAATCGACCATTAATCCTTCATCAATGGAAACTAAATTTTGAGCTAGATAAGGAGGCACTTAGTCTAGTTCCTCTATGTAAAATTTCCTGGGCTACATGTAGGTTACTGGTCGGTTGAAACATTAAGTAAGGTTGCGAGTGCAGTAGGGCATACTATATATACAGATAGGTTCACAGCAAATGAGGAGAGGATTTCCTATGCAAGAATTTTTATTGAAGTAGATGTATCACAACCTTTTGACTGAGCTAATAGTGATTGAAACACCTTCTGGGCCATGGGACTAACCAGTGGAAGGTCAATTATACTTCACTATAATTTTTGCTATAAATGAATTAACCCTCCATGGGCTAATCTGAATCAACTTGATGTGAGCTACAATTATCATTGGATCTTGTGTGGTGATTTTAATAATGTGTTGAGCTCAGAGGATAAAATGAGATCATATGTGAATTCTAGTGAAGATGAGGGGTTCCAATGTATGTTGAATTCATTGCAATTGACACCATTAAGAAGTACATGGTGGCATTTTACTTGATGTAATAAACAAGAGGCAGGGAGGAGAAAGTATAGTAAAATAGATTGGGCATTAGGGGATTTGAAATGGTTGCAACAGTATGGGAAGGTGGAAGCTGATTATCTTAATCCTTCAGTATTGTGATTAAATGTTGTTCCAATACTACTTTACATCCTAGACTTTTTAGATTGTCCCCTAACATAATGGAGCACCTAGATTTTATAAGCACTATATAACAAGTATGGGAGATGGAGATCACCAGACATTCTATGGTGAGGGATTGAAAAAAAATTGAAGCAACTAAAGGATATAAACAAATTTATGGTTGCATTTTCATAGAAATTACATGTAGCAAGAGAGACGCTTGGCATTATTCAGAGACAAATATTGAATGACATGTTGAATCAAATGTTATTTGATCAGGAGAAAATGCTATTATTAGAAATAAAGAAGTGGAGCAGAGTGGAGGAAGAAATGTTAAGGCAGAAGTATAGATCAACTTGGGTTGAGTGTGGAGATGCTACTTCTAAGTATTTCCATGCTAAATGGAAGATTAGATGTAGTCATAATGGTATTAGTTTCATCTACACTGAGAGAAATATCAAATTTCCTGATCCAAGAGCAATTGAGGCTAAATTTACTGGACTAATGGGGGCTAGAGCTAGTAATTTACCTTGTTTAAATGTTGAGGTGGTGAAGATAGGTGTGCGCTTCACTATACAACAACAGAAAGAACTGATAAAAGAGGTAACATATGAGGAGATTATTGAGGTAATATTCTTTATCACTGGTACTCTTTTACCTGCGGTAAATACAACAACCATTACTTTTGTTTCTAAAGTTCCACCCCCTACAAAGTTAAGGACTATAGGTCTATTTTATGTCGCACATCTTTGTACAAAATCATATCAAAAGTCCTAACATGGAGATTAAAGAATGTAATAGCATGGCTAGTTGGAAGGGTTCAATCTGCATTTATTGAAGATAGAATTATTTTGGACAATGTGTTATTTAGCCATGAAATATTCAAAAGTTATGGAAGAAAATGAATATCCCCTAGATGTGTATTTTTTTAAAGCAATTAATGATTGGAATGAAATTTCCTACTAAGTTCATTTCCTGAATCATAAGTTGTGTGACCCATGTATCCTGTTCATTGTTATTGAATGGAGGGTTAACAAAACCCTTTCATGCTAAGAGAGAATTAAGACAAGGAGACCTGATGTCACCTATCTATTTGTGTTGATTATGGAGAATCTGGTAGTAAAATATAACAACTCATAAATAATAGAAACTTCAATTTCCATCCAAGGTGCAGGATACTAGAGAGTATACATGTTTGTTTTGTTGATGATCTATTAATATATTGTCGGGGTGATCTAATTTCTATTAGGATCTTAAATGAAGCTTTCATGAAATTTTCTAGAGCTTCAGGTTTACATGCAAATGGAGATAAGAGCTAATTGTATATAGTTGGAGTGGATGCTCATACTAAGTAGAAACTGCTGGATAAACTTGGATACACTGAGGTCACTATTCCCTTTAGATGCTTGGGGTTTCCATTGGCATAAAAAAAGATTAGTGTCAATGGGTTTATGCTTTTAATTGAGAGAATCACTACCAAAGTGACATGTTGGTCAACAAAACTATTATCATATGCTGGAAGAGTCCAAATGATAAAGTATGTCATTTTTGGGGTCCAAACTTATTGGACACTGTATTTGTATTTCCTAAGAAGGTTATTAAGACTATCGAATAAATTTGCAAAACCTTCTTATGGATAGGGGAAATAACTAATTCCACGAAAGCTTTAGTGTCATGGGAGACAGTATGTAAACCACAAGCTGCAGGTGGACTAACTATTATTGATCTTAAATTGTGAACTAAGGATGCAATACTCAAACAACTGTGGAATATATAGCTAGCAATAAAGACTTCATATGAATCCAATGGGTGCGTAGTTATTTCCTAAAAAATAGGGGGATTGAAACTGTTGCTCTACCTACTGTTGCTTTATAGGTAGTGCAAAAAAATATTGAGTACAAGAGATTTGATAATTCAAAGACAAGCTGGACAAGGTGAGTTGATGATGGAGTTTGCAAAGGTACAAGAAGCTGGGAAACTTTTCAGCAAGAAGATATATAACTATATCATGCCTATTTTTCCAATAATAGAATGGAAGAGCATACTTTGCAACAAGGAGTACATCCAAGATTCAAATTCATATTGTGGCTAAAAGTGCAGAAAAGATTAGGTACTGTTGACAGACTCAAAATTTTTGAGATTCAGGTGCCAGCTGAATGTGTGTTCTGTATTAAATCTAAGGAAACCTTTGAACATCTCTATTTCCAAGTGACAAACACATTATGAGAAAGAATGTGCGATGGATGGGAATCCAAAAAAAATATTCACAACTAAAGAACGGAGATAGTTTGGATCAGTTAAATTGCGAAAAAAAAGGTAGGAGGTGCTGAGATAAATACTAGTGTTTTTGTGATGATGGTATATATGATTTGGAGAGAAAGGAACAAGATCAGATTTCAACGAGGAAGACTCTGCTGACAAGGTCCTAAGAGAGATTGCAATGCATATTCATCGAAGAGGACAACACTAGGCTGGTTGGACATCTATTCTACAAACTCTAAATAAATATCCTTAGAATAGTAGTTTCCTTTCTACGCGAGTATATTCTTGTGTTGTTTTCTGTATGATTAGGTAGTAGAGTATTAGATTGAGAAGCAATTAGTCCATTAACTTTATTGCTTTGTAATGATCAATTTTGGTTATAAATGAAATTCCTTGTTATAAAAAAAAAAAGAAATATTAATAGACAATTAAAAGATAAAATCACAAGTAACGACCGGATATGTTGTCATAATTAAATGACTTTTAAGGACATGAATAACCATTAGTGAAGTGAAATTTGGTCGCTGGAGGAGGTATAACGAAAATAATTTTTGTTGTCGTTAAGGTTCTTAAACAGTCAGAGGGCAATTTTGTCATTTTATAAATATTCTAGAATGTTTTTTTTATGTTATGACATCAAAAAAGTGGTAATAGATTTATAATAACAATACAACCAAATATTTTTTCTTAAATGACATGTGTATGTTAATGTTTGACATTTAATTTGGATTCATATTTTCTATAAAATTTTTATCTCTTTTTTTTTGTGTGTTAGAATTTTCATTAAACCCAAAATATCTATTAAACAATGACATTTTAGTAATTTTATATCATTTAAGGGTGAAATAATAATTGTATAACTAATGACCAAAATGAAAATCTAGAAGAATCCATACATGTCTTTACTTTTAAAATTGACCCATAAAGATATTTTTATAATTGTGTTAAAATGAAGAGTTTCTATTAATTAACTTTTTACAAACAATAATAAATGCTAAGCTTGTTTTGACATGTTTTTGAAAGAAAATTTTGAACTAATTTAAAATAAAATGTGTTTGAATAGTTAATATTTTTGTTCCTAAAAATACTTTAAAGAATTATTGCGTAAACATATTTTTAATATTTGTTACAGAATATGATTAATAAATTCGTATCTTAATTATTGAAATAATCTTTAAAATGACGTATCAAAATTTTTTAATCAATTTGAAGGTATATAAAATTATGTGACTAAAAGAATGAACAATGTTTAAATATTCAATAGGGAAAATTTATATAGAATATTTTCTTATATCAAATATGATAAACTTTTGACAAGGAAAATTTGACAATAAAAAAATTACATTCAAATTCTAAGGAATATTAAAATACAAACTAAAGAAATGAGTAGTTAAAAAATAAAGAAAAAACAAATATAAAAATTAGAAAAAGGCTTGATAAATATAGATGAAGAAAAAAATTAAAAAATAAATAATAACTTGAAAAAAAACAAGTATATTGATTATTTTGTGGGGGGTAAGATTCAAAGTTTCTTTTACGATATGATATTTAGAGTGTAGTTTTAAAAAAAATTATTAATGTAATTTAGAATATAACATTATGACAATTGTTATCGCATATAGAAATAAAATTGCTTTCATGATTGTTGTTATTTTTATGGAGTTGGAAATCAATATATTAATAAATATTTTCAATATTTAGAATATAACATTATGATAATTGTTATTAAATAAATTTAATTTCATAATTGTTTTATTGTTGTGGAAGTTATAAATCAAGTTTTTATAAATGCTTTCAATATTAATATCAAAATAAATAAAAGTATTTCTATTATCGAAGATAAAAATGAAATATATCACAAAATTCACCGACAAAGCAAAGTACAAACACATTATACATAAGTTGAAGCAGTAGAGATTTGAAAGGCTTTGAATCGAAACTTTACGAATTGATTGATCAATAATTAGTATTTTATCATATGCAAAGCTTATGGTACAAATATTACAAAAAGAAGATGATAATATTGTAGAAAATAGATATCACTTGCGAAAATATATGAAGATCGATGAACTTTTTCAAAGATATCAACATTTTATATATTCCTCGAATGCGAAATGTTTTAACTCATAATCTAATGCAATTCTCTATTTCCTTGCTGCATAGATTTTTTTTTGAATTCAACTTTCTCAATTTGGATTGTAAAAGACGCATTTATGTCGTATGAACATTTGAAAAAGATTATTAAGTAATATATTGAAGTTGTTTTGTAACAAAATAGTATAAAACATAGAAATCTCATATATTTAGAGGCTAATTACATCATATCCTAGAAGTTTTCTCAATTACAAAAATCTCAAAATTTTTATTGTATATATATATATATATATTACTTTTTGGGAGGGATGTATCCAAGAAGGGATATCTATGTATTCGAGAGGGGGTGGATGTATCCGAGAGGGAATAAGAATATATTCGAGAGAGAATTATGATATTTTGTATTGTGAATTTATGTAATTTTTTCAACAAAATATGTGAAATTCTATTCGGCCCGTATCACGGGCCTTAAATTATCTAATATATATATATATATAAGTGAACAACAAAGGACGGACACTGCATCTTCTAATTGTACTAAATGTAGTACTAATTGTACAGTATATTTGTCCCTTTTTCGTTGATGAATAAAGGGCAAATTTTATGTATAGCAAATATAAAATTAAAAATTTTGTGCGCTGGCAAAGTTTTTAAAATTGCATTCCATAGCAAAATTATAATTTGCTATTGATGTGTGTTTTTGTATAATTTATACATTTTAATTGTTCAAATTAAAAAGGGCTGTAATTTCGGTTGGATGAAAAAAGAAAAAAAATCCCAGCAATCACGCGAATTCTGTTTCAGTATAATTTCATTCCTTCTTCGTCTCCTTCAACCGAAAGAACTCCATTGTAGTCCGTTCAAAAAATCGATAAAGCTATTGAAACTGTCAGTTTATACGAATTGTATAAGTATATGAAACTGTTGAATGCTTATATGAATCTGTCAGTTATGTAGATATACCTATTTAGTATTTTTTGGTCAACTGTAGAAGTGTATGAAACTGTTGTATGTTTATACGAATTTGTCAGTTATATACATATACCTCTTTAGTGTTTTTTCGTGAATTGTATATTTATATAAAACTTTAATTTGTGTATATAAAGGCTAAAAATATTGTATAAATGTATGAAATTGTTGTATGTTTATACGAATTTGTTAGTTCATATACATATACCTATTTAGTTATATACATATACCTAAGATAAATTATACATTTATACAACTACAATTGTATAAGCACAAAATATAAGAGATGAATCAATATAAACACAAAAACAGATACTAAGATAGAATATACATTTATAAAATCAAAATTGTATAAAACATGAATCAACACAAACACAAAACACATACTAAGATAGATTATACATTTGTACAACCACAATTGTATAAACAGACAGTATAATACATGAATCAACACAAAAATATAAATATAATATAAAATTGAAATATATAGACAATGACTATACATATACCTTATGATGCTCGAATGACCCAGAACCAACAACTTTATTTTTCTCATTGTGTACTGCATAAAAGTCAGTTTTAACTTTCATTTTCTTACTTGACCCAGCAAAAACATTGGCATGATCTTTCACACCTCACCCACAAATCTAGTTGGCTCATTCCTCAAAATTTGGATCTGATCTCTTCATGCTATTCGATTTGGACATTGAACCTGAAATCTCACCAAAATCCTGAGTTAGACCCAAGGAAAATGATGGGTGTTCAACATTATTTTCAACAAATAATGGTATACCTCTTGTGAATCTCTTTGATGGAGATTGAGTATCCATTGTTTGAACCAAAAAATCTGAATAGATTATGAAGTGAAGTGAAAAATTAGTTTGAGAAAATTGAAAAAAATTAACAAAAAATTGATAAATGAGATGAGTTTTTGGTGGTACCTGAAATTTTTGAAGTAGTTTTGAAAATGACGAGGACGTGTTAGAGAAGTTTGAAATTTGAAATTGAATTTGTGGAGAACATTAGGGAGAAATTGAAGAAATGGAGAAGAGATTGTATATTATGAAGGGGAAAAGGAAAACTTCTATTTTTTTCTAGATATTTTATACAATTCAGTGGGGTCCTATAATAGCAAAGTGATTGAATTTTTGCTCATGAAAGAGAAATTACCGCATTTAATTACATTTATTAGTTTGTCATTATTTACAATTATTCCATGAATAAACACGTGTCTCACTTTTGCTTCACTTTGTGTACAATTTTGCATTATCATCTCACAATTCTCTATAGATTTATCTCTTCTCCTCTGCTAAGCTTGGTCTATTTTCTCACTCTTCTTTGTAGATCTCAACTCTTCAATGGTAAATCCATGTGTTACTGAGTGTCTTCTCTTTATGTAGACACTTTAAATCTCTGTAAAGCATTCCTCAAGTTTTTTTTTTGTTTTGAATGTCATACCGAAGTATTTCTTCATGATTTCAGGCAAATTTACATGTTTCTCAGTCTATCTAATCTGACCTATTTTCTCTTCAAGACTTATTATATTCATCAAGTCCCTGATTCTAATATTCAAGTGCTGTTTTGGGTGTTTGTACTTCCTGTATTATGCTTCAACACAAAAACACAAGAGCAGAAAATCCAGCTTTGTTAATGCAAGTTCATCCATGGTTTGTTTATCCAATGAGCTTTATACTATGAGTAGGTGCCTTCTCTTTGTGCTTTACTGTTTTTATAGTTTCTAAAGTGTCGGGTCTCTGGTCCATATATATTAATATATGGCTTTTCTATGTTCTTCACTCTTTTAAAGTGTATAATTTTTTTACTGATGGTGGATATGTTGCCACTCTTTATTTTGTTTTGTTTATTTATGCTCTTATGCTTTCACTTTATATTTTTCTGTAAGAGTTTGAAATATTTATTTAAATTTTAAAGACAATTGTCAAGGATTTCTTTTATAGAATTATTTGATTTAATATAATTTTAATATTTGAATTTATTAATTCTTGATTGTCCAGTTCTATATACATTTGACAATTAACATGATATGGTATTCTCTTTATTAGCATATCAATTTTTGCTTTTTAATTTTTCTCCTTTTCTCTCTGTTGATTGTAATAAGACAAAAAATCATTTGAAAAATTAGTGTTGTGTCTCCACTTCTTCATTTATATGATCTTTTCATATGTTTTCAGTATAACACAATTGTGACACTGAGCTCCGTTTTGTTGATTGTTGAAAACTTGGATCCGTTATTATATCTTGATGATTTTACTTGATTTTTGCAGGTTTAATGACTTTTGACGAGCAATAAATGACATTGGATTGCGAGTACGTACACATTTTCTCCTCTTCTAAGGTAATTCTAACCAACTCTATTACATTGGCTCATTGTGGGATGGTTTGAATGAGTTGTCGTCAGTTTAAGCCTCCTCTTTTGTTCTTTCTATATGACTATGGTTCTTAAATCTTATGTGCTTCTATATTTCGGTGAATGACTACTCTCTTATTTATTTTTTTAACAATTGCACTTATGATATTAAACTTAAAGGTAAATACATAAATTTCATTGATCTCTAATGTTTCAGATGTACCATATACGTTGTTGATCGGTAAATAAAAATAGTAGATTTTCAAGAGTTGGTTGTATTGTCAATACACACTTTTAAATGTAGTAAGTTTTTATTCACTTCACTAATAGATATCTTTTCTCATATGTTCATTATTTGCACTTAAATTTAGGAGCTCCTTAGCAGTAGATTTTGTCTTGAGCTTAAAATTTGTTTCTCATATTTTATTATGGTAAAATGAAGAGGTTAGCTAGATACGATTATTGAGACATCAATTTGATTTTCTAAAATGTACAAAGATTATTCTACTAAAGTTGTGTTTAAAGATGAAATGAACATGATTTCACCTATAGAGGTTGGATCATGTTTTTCTTATGCCTTCCTCTTTCTTTTATCAGCAAGTTTATCTTCTAACTTGACCGTTTTTCTTTTCATTGGTTTCTTAATTGAATTTGTAGTGTTTTTGTTCTGAGATGTATCTTCTTTTTTCCCCCGATCTGTTTTGTTGTCTATTGAGTGAGATATTATGTCTCTGTTATCCTTGATAATGGAGTTTATAAACGCAAGAGTGAGAAGGCTAAAATTTTTTGTTTATTTAAAATGTTGAAGCATCTACCATCCAGACAGTAAAAACTTTGATTTTTTTTTGATTTATTATTTGGTTTATGAAAAGCCATGTATACTAATGTGCTTTCAGAAATATCTATTGTATGTTTGTAGCGGTTAAAACACATGTATTTTCATTTACTCATGTCGAACAAAATTTCTCCTCTCACATTGAACCTTCTCAGTAAATCCCTTGATCTTTCTCTCTTTTTCTGCCTTCCTCTCTCCTGTAGGAACTTTGTTGGTCATCAACCTTCTTTTTACAAGGAAAGATAGGACATGGAGTTTTTTACATGTTCACTCTAATAAATAATTTTCTCTGCTAATAAATGATTTGGCTTTTAAATATAGCAAATTTAACTTTTTTCCTCAACATTTTGTAGGCTGAATACAGATCCAATTAATATGTGTTTCAATTTAAAAATTAGATAGTTTTGCATCAATGAGCAGCAACGAAAAAAGTTAATACTTAATACTGTTTATTTAATAGTTGTAGATAAATGTGTTACCTGTTTTTTCTTGGAAGCAACATTTAAATATAAACATAATCAACAAAGAAGATGTGAAACTAAAATCTGCTTATGCTTTTTGGTGTTTATAAAGGAGAAAGAACTCAACTTTACACCCATCATCATGACATTTTTTTCCAAGGTAGTTACTTCGTTTAGTTTCTTATTTGTTATGATTTGACACTTGATATATGATTTCTTTTTGAATGATGGAAGTTAAAGACTATGTTTATGTAGATCTCAAAATTTTGAATTGTGAATTATGTTTATTCTTCAAGATTGAGTTTTTAAACTATCAATACATTCTTAATCCTTTCATTTTCATCTAAGAAGGACTGTAGAGGTTTTTTCATTTTTGAATATCCTTGAATAATGATAATTTTTTGTTAAAAAAGGAAAGGGAAAATATTATATCAGTTATAGAATCTCGAGAGAAGTATGAAATAGAGTTTAACTTATGAAACCTGCAATTTTGCAAATTGTTATAGACCACTGTTGGAAGAATATGTCAGGATTCCTCTATTTGTTTTAAGGTTTGATACTACACTGATACTCATAAGAAGGAAACACTAATTCAGAGTTCTGTATTTTTTTAATTTTAAGTTTGGGACTGAACTTACATTAACTTTTAGAAGACACGATCTCAATAAAAATATATGACGACAATATTACATTTCCTTGGTTAGTGTTATCTTTTTTTCAATTCATTGGACAAATTTGTATTTATATTAAAGACAGATTGATTTCTATGTAAATAAGATATTCACAATGAATGATGACTTAAATTTGTCTGTAATGTTTTTGAAGTTGGCAAAATTTCCCATAGATTTTTGGATAGTATATGAAATTGTGATTGAAATTAGGAGAAAGAAAGAAAGTATGGTAAAAACTTAACTCTGGAACATATTATATATGAAGTTAAAAAGCTCATTGAAAGTAAGTTTCTAATTAATTAAGTAGTATTTTAAAAGATGACTACACTAAATTGTTTAGCAAGAATTGAGTATGTTATAATCCCCGTTTCAAGTATATGTTATCCATAACATGGGTTTTCACATTACACTTTAACGGTGATGCTAAACCTCTTTCTTCAAGAAAAAGGATTTTTAATTTTTTTTTTTTTGTGTAATGTATTAACTATATATAATATCAACTTCTTCATTAGAATGACATGATAAGACTTTCTTAGTCATATTAAATGCAGGTATTTAACATGTCGCACCAAATTTCCCGTACATTATATTACTTTGATGTAGCACGGGTCGTGCCCAATCTAGTATATATATATATATATAATGTTTTTTAATCTTGTGGTATTAAACATATTATGCGGAAGTTAAATTTAAAAATTGATAAAAAAGAAAAAAATATTATTTAATATTTGGAAATGAACTAAAAAAAAGACGCAATATTGTTTTTTTGCTAACTTTTTTTCATTATAATTTTATTATTACTAAAAAAAAAAGGTCCATCAAATTTCACTAAGACAGTATTTTTTTGAGACATCTATATTTTTTCTTCATTTAGATGTTCTTGACTCATATAGCCGGTTCTTGGGGTTTCAATGTATTTTCAATGTCATAACATTCGGTTTATGTTATATCATGAATTTTGATTAATTTAGTGTTTTGATTTACTACTATTTTTAATGATGAAAAATGTTTTATATGAACTAGTTTGCATGGCTAATTTGGATGCAATAGTTATCATGCCTATGTGTTAAAAGAAGAAGGAAGTTGAGGATCGGAACATGTCGAAGGAATAGGTCCAACGAAGCTGACGGACGAGTTTACAGCATTGCTATAGAATTAGAGTCGCACTAGGATTACTATTTAGAATTATAGTATGGTTAGAATTATATTACGACTAAGATTTATATTAGAATTATTGTATAATTAGGATTTTGTTATGAAACTATACAAATTTAGAAGAAGAAGAAAGTAGGGAGAAGAGAAAAGACTTCTTATTTCTCTTGAAGTATATTCAAGATTCATAGATCTTTCACAAATTTTATTTACAATGAAGGAAAACCCTTTATTTATAGGGAAAACCTTACTTGGTCCCCAAGTAGAATTCCTAACCATATCTTACAAGGACTCCACATAATTAGACATTCACTATAACACAAATATGTTTATAACACTCCCCCTTGAATGTCGGTAGATTATGTGCCTCGTTAAAATCTTACTAGATAAACCCTGTGAAAAAAAAAATCTAGTGAAGGAAAAAGAGTACACATATCTAATAATACGCATTATGGATGCCTCATTAAAAACCTTACAAGGAAAATCAGTGGGACAAAACCTTGTGAGGGAAAAAGAGTACATCGTGTATTAACTCCCCCTTATGAGAACATCAATTTAGAGACTAGAATCTTCGTTTTCCAAGCTTGTACACCATCTTCTTGAAAGTTGTAGTTGGTAGAGACTTGGTGAATAAATAAACAATAATATTACTTGAACATACCTCTTGCATGTTGATATCACCATTCTTGGGAGCTTATGAGTGTAGAAAAACCTTGACGAAATATGCTTTCTTCTATCTGCTTTTATAAATCTTTCCTTCAGGGTCAAAGATTTCTGCAAGTTCCTTACTTCAACTTCTTTAAGCAAATAATCTATTGCCAAGAGTTTCAATTCTAGTCATCAACTTGCATAATAATACTTGTATATGCTCTATGCATTTTGAATCTATTTAATCCATATGAGGATGAAAAAATAAGTTTTCCAAAAACTTGTATATGCTTTAGATTTTGAACCCATTTGATATTTTCATATCAATTTTTTCAAGTGACAACATTCAATATTAGATGTATGACATATTCTAGTGCCTAGATTGCAAGTCAAATAAGCTTTACGCTTACCAAGATGCATCATTCCACTTTTCACTTGATAATTATTTCTACACAAACATGCTTTAATAGATGTAGAATTCATATCCTCATAATCTTTTACAATATTGTGCGCCATTGTATCAAAGATATCGTCAACGATATACCATTTTGTATCGATTCACAATATGACAAAACTTATTGAGATCTCATCACTTCATTATTTTTAGGTAGCTACCCCTCTCATGAGGTTTCATAAAGTGTTATGTCGTAGGCTCTCCAAGAGCACATTGTCTCCTTATTATGATCATTTTGATTCTTTGATCCTCCTCCCTTTTCAAGGATTATTTTATTTATAATTGATTAGTCTATCATGTTTCATACATGTCATAGACTTTATCCTTAAAGGACATTCAATAGAAGTATTTACAACTTTTGTGTTACTTCTAATCTTCCCCTTATGTTAGACAAACTAACATATATCTCAATCGTTTGAAGAATCTATCATTGTGTATCATAGTATATTCATTAATCATATATTGCACATCAAAATTATCAGATGAAAATTATTTGGTCCCTGACCATAAACCAATTAACAAAAAAATTGATCATAACTTATTGGTTTGATTCATACAATTACGTTTGTATCTAATATCATATTTCAGATCAACACATGAAATTTTATTTTCATAAGCAATGATTCACTACGTGTGACATTTAATGTCACATCATCTTATATATTTATCAATATTATCAAGATAAATTGTCTTGATTACATATTTTGAAATTGTGCTCTTATCTCAATTATTTTGCACAAACAATTTTATAAATGTCAAACTACAGGTTGACAACAAATGCACATGTGATTATCTTGTAGATACATTTTTTTTTATCATGTCACATGATAGGTGAACGGGCCCATATTCACCTTTTTTATTTTTCAGAATTTAGAGATTTAATCTCAACATTAGTTGATCCAATCAACTTGTCTTGAGAACAAACAACAAAAGAATTATTGAAGAATCTTCTAGTTTTTCAATGTATTTTCATTACTCAGTATGCATATCTTTGGGATGACCAAATTATTCATGCCAACTAATAAAATTATTAGAAGTCGTAAACTCCAAGTTTACTACGCCATGTGCCTTCTGCTTTAGAAAATTTCTAATTTACAATTATATGAGTAAATTTCAACTTTATTACTCTAAGAGTAATTTTTAGATTTATTTCTTCTCAATTACTTTACCTTTTAGGTGAGTCGTGATCCCATCATTGAATGAACTAATCTGAAGAAAATTGTGCATGTAAACATATATTTTGTGCCAATATTTATTTTTGAAACATCAAGTTGCGAGATAATAATAGGTACACATGAGACCATATAGAAGAAACATTTATTAGGGCCATTAAATATCTAAACAATCCACTAGGTGGATGACTAGGTCTACAAATATCTGTATACGTTCCTAGAACGCAGAGAATTCAATCTCAATTTTCGTTTATGATGGTCTCACAATTAACTTGTCTTGTTAACAAGCAATACAAGAAAATTCACGTCTAGCATGATGACTTATCACCTCATTCACTTTAAATAATGAATATGTATTTTTACCATTTATCAAAGGCTCTCATTCTTCATGAATGGAACACAATCATCTAAGTACATCAAATTTTGATAATTTAGTACCTCATTCTATATTCATTTGCATCATTTAATCATTTGTCTTCTTTTAGACATTTATGCACTGCTACATTCACTTTGGGGAATGGATCTGTTTCAACGAGATATATTTCATGACTAATTTTATCAAAAACTCATTATTTCCCTTAGTCATCATAATATCATCAATATAGTGCATTGAGACTCAAACCCAACGCCTTATGCCATAAATCAATGAGGGACTTGAATCCAACATCTTTCATCACAAAGCATCAAGAATTCTGATGTCTTACCCTCTTGGTGCGATTAGACATGAATCCATCGTCTTATTCTTTTGGTGCGATAAAACTTAAATCTATCGTCTTACCCACAATGAGGCTCAACCTCAAGCCTTCAAAATAATTGTAATTTTACCACTTTTGATGACCATTAATATGATCGTACATTATAATTACACACAAAATTGAGATTATTGAATTCTTATAATCAACATTAGTAAATAAATATAGCTTAATAGATCACACACCTCATATAAAGGTTGAAAACATTCCTTTCACTAAATTCTGCTTATTCAATTATTAAAATAAATTAAGAAATTCTCTTCTCAATCGATTAAAATTAAACGTATAAAAAGTCAACAAGTCTCTTTAAATACTTACTTTAGATGGTACCTCCAGATCTGTCATATAAATAATTATAACATAAAGATAAATCATACCTTGAAGATATAAGAATCTTATTGCATAACTTATGCAAGATCTCTTTTGCACTTTTTCCGTCTTCTTCATAATTCTTTAAGAATAGAACAATCGTGCTGATAATATGTTATGAAACTATACAAATTTAGAAGAAGAAGAAAGTAGGGAGAATAGAAAAGACTTCTTATTTCTCTTGAAGTACATTCAAGATTCATAGATCTTTCACAAATCTTATTTACAATGAAGAAAAACCCTTTATTTATAGGGAAAACCTTACTTGGTCCCCAAGTAGAATTCCTAACCATATCTTACAAGGACTCCACATGATTAAACATTCACTATAACACAAATATGTTTATAAAAGATTTATATTATTTATAATTGCATTATTATTATTATAGTAATAATATGTATTATATTAGGACTCTAAGTATAATTAACTTAGGACTCTATAATTTTCTCCTATAAAAGGAGTATGTTACGTTATTAACATTATTATTTATCAATAACGTCATTATTGATCAATACGATCAATTAGCAACACTGATAAATACTACAAATATTAATCAACATATCAATATTGATCAACCTATCAATACTATCAATACATCCTTAATTTTTCTATATTTTCATGAAATTTCTACATGAATTTCTATACTAAGTAAATTAGTTCGTGATAATCTAGGTGAGAGTATCAATCTACCTGAACCATAACAGAAAAAGGAAAGATGGAATATAATCTAATTCTAGGGGTGTGCAAAAAATCGAACCGACCAATAAACCGAACCGATAAAATGTTATTGGGTTGTTGGGTTATTGAATTTTTAATGGGTTTAGAAAAAATAATTATTGGGTTATTGGGTCGGTTTCGATTTTTCCTATAGGGTTATTGGGTAAACCGATAACCCAATAAGACGATAGTTATTTACTGCTTTACCCTTCCTCAATATTAAATATACATAATTTAATACATAAAATAGATTCAATATTAGCTTTTCAGGCTATGTGATTTTTTGGTTAGGAAATTGGTGAGAACTTTGTTGATTATCTGGCGGATCAAGCAACTGTTCAAGATTGTCTCATTGAAATATTTTATTTTAGTTTTAATTCTAGTTCGTAATTGTAGGAGATAGCTTTTGCAAGTTTGTGAATTTAGTAATTTGATCAACATTCAAAGTTTTCTATTATGTTTTGGCGCTAAGTTGGTAACATGTAATTATAACATACGTAGTATTATATATTATTTGATCGACATTTTCTTATTGGGTTAACCGAAACCGAACCGATAACATCAAAAACCGATAAACCGATAAAAAAATTCTTATTGATTTGTTATTGGGTTAGCATATTTTAAAACCGAAAAACCGAAAAACCAAACCAATTTTATGTAAAACCGAACCGAACCGAACCGACCGATGCACACCCCTATCTAATTCATATAAATTTCATTCTCTATATGGAACACATAACATCATTATATTGATGGAATTGTCACAAAGAAGAAAGTGACATAAATTTCTCAAAACTATTGTAAATAGCATTAATATTCCTCTTATCACCTTCATCTTTGGTATGTCTACAATTGAAACTAAATATTTAATTAACCTTAATGACAACAATAATTATTAATTACAGTATACAATTTGTTTTAAGATACACGTTTACATCTATTATATAAATTACTAAGTTGTTGCTATACCTTTGCCAATGATATATCAAATTTCATGGAAATATTCAAAAATATTTTTCTATTACTCTAGATTATTATTTGGTTGACATAATGTTGTATCATAATATCATTCTAGACGTTAATATTTTGTATGGTTATAGCTTGCATGCATGCAACCATTCACACATGTTATATGCTCTTTTATCATAGTAGAGCTATATATTATTCCCTTTAATTTAGATTCTTCAATTTTAATTTGCATGAACAAGGTTCATTATTGCTCAATTTTATTTGAACTCGATTGATTCTTCTCATGTTTTTTTTTCTATATATAAATATGAATTTAAATTGTAAACGTTGAACAATATAAATCATTTTTAAATAGTTTACCACATCGATCCATATTTCCTTCGATTAAGACAAAAAAAAATCATCAAATGGACTAAAATATGAACTATATATAATTATTGAAATTAGACAAATCAAACAACAACTAAATTCAGATTTAATTAGACCAAAAAAAAAGAAAAGAGTAGAAGCTACTGTTAATTATACATATATAGATTTATTATTCGTTCAAAAGATCACAGCTTACAATACAAAAAAGAGAAGCTGGGGTTATAACTAGCTAGAAGTGAACACATTATTTATATTATTATAATTAATAATTAGAAATCACTACGCTATATATATACTAAGGACCATACACACTTTTATATATATATATATATATATATATATATATGCTAATTAAAAGTAACGTACGTTTCACCTCTAGCTTATATTATTATTCTTCCACGCTCGTGTTGTTGTTATTGTTATTGTTATTGTTATTCAAACCCATAAAGCTCCAGCCCTTTTAAGCATTGGCTTCAATGATCGTTGAAGATGAAGACTCATGACTTCATTTTCACCTCCAACGAGTTCACCACCGATGAACACTGCTGGTACTGTAGGGTTACAGCCAAGCCTAGAGAGGGCAGCTTCAATCTCTCTTCCTCTCTGCATCTCATCAAGCTCATGAACAGATGGATGTACGCCGAGATCACAGAAGAGAGATTTAATGGTGTGGCTCATGCAACAAGAGTTCTTGCTGAAGATCACCACTGGCTTTTCAGATACCATTCTACTTACTCTATCCATAATTATAATAGTATTTGATGATAATTATTATAATGTACTAATATATATATATATATGTATGAGTTGTGTTGATGAGTTTTGAGAACCACAAACAAGATATATTTATAGGTGGAATTGTGTAGATTTGATGAGGATGTAAAGAGAATCCAAAATATATGTGTGTAAAGTAAGCTTTGATTCTCAAAACCAAGCTAAAAAGGACAACTCCCAATTGTGTAGGCTAACACATTTTTGTTCATGAAAATATATGTATGCTGCGCTTTGTAACCGTCAATTTGATTAATCATTTAATATTTAAAAATAAAAATATTATATATTATAACTTTTTTTATATCAATATAATAAAAAAATATCAAAATTTATATTATTTGACTTTTAATAAAGATATTGATAATATATGATTTTTTAACAAATGACGCTATAATTTAATCTTAAGGTTGACTTAGTGATAAATAAATTCCTTGTACTAATGGGGTATGCATGCAACTTCTAGCATTAGTTTGTGTTTTACATAAAGTGACTCTTTTGGGAACTTAAAACTTTTAAGATTGTCCGTTTATTTTTATTTGTTCATTATGTTAAAATATATTTTTGGTTTTATTTGTTTTTTTAGCATATTAAAAGAAAAATATTTTTTTTCTTTCTTTTTTCCCTCAACATTATTTTTATTTTAAAATTATTTTTTAACACTTGAAATTATTCATCCATTAAGATAAGTAACGTGATAAAATATCTCTATTAATCATTATTTGTTAAAAAAGTGAATGGAGGGAGCATTCTTTAACACAATTTCTTTTTCTTTCTAAAAAGAAGTATTGTTAATTATCTAACGTTTTTATTTATCAAAAACTTAGGTGACATCCTCATTCCATATATTTATCAAAGTAACTTTCGAACAATTGGCAAAGATATTTGGATAGGTTCCAAAATTTACATGAGATCACAAATTTGATAGTGATATATACATATGTTGGCACTACATAAAAATAAAATCATGTTACACGATAACGATTCTTTGCATACGGAAATAGAGACGTGTCAATGTTGCTCCTTTTTCTCTTTACTTGATACCATAAACCATTAATTTAATCACTTTACTTACCCCTTTTCAATCTCTCTAATTAATTATTCTTATTTAACAAAATATATAAATACTAAATTTTAAAAAATTGGTCGGTGCCCCATTAATTCTATTTTTCATTATCTTTTGGTAGTGGCACATAAAGTGGATTTCATGAATATGTTTTTCTTTCCTTTTTAGGTATATCATTATGATTTTTGATTATGGTTTGTTTAGAAAGATAATTTTGTTTAAGTTTTTGATTATTGTTTATGATGCATCTTTTTTTATGAAAGAATCTGCTGAATTGGAGAGAGGAAGTTGGATTTATCCAATGGGAAACTTTTTTGTGGTCCGACAATTAAAGATACGCATCCAATTCACCAACTAATATATGGAAAAAAGCATAAAGATAGAATTTTCGTAAATGACATTGATGACCACATACTTCAAGCCTTTTTTATTTGTATGTATGATTATTATGTGGTTGTCTAATTTATATAATATTGAAGTCAATATCATTGTCATGATGTTATGGATGAGATTGTTCTTTTCTTAATAGAGATAACGTATCGAGTATGAAAAAAATCCTTAGTAAAAAGTGCTTTCCTCTAAATAATATCCTACGTGGCATGAATTCGAAATAAGTGAATTCCAATATCAAACATTGGAAGAGACATAAAAAAAAGTCAATACTTAAACCACATTCATAATCATCGAGGTTGTACATTCCAATAGTTCCGTGTGAATTCATAATAATCAGATTTAAGTACAGATATCGAACACTGAATGAGACATAAAAAAAGTCAATACCAAACATGCATAATTACCTAAACAAACAATCATGATCATCAAATACATTCCTATTATTAAAAAAGTAATAGTCATTTCTTCTTTCTGTTTTAATTTATTTGATTTAGTACGAAATTTAAGAAAATAAAAAAGATTCGTGAATTTTATTGTTTTAAATTATAGATATTTTAAAATGTATCAAAATATTATTTAATCTTATAATTTTAAGCATGTTAATGAAAAAAAAATTAAAAAATTTCCAAGAGAGGAAAGAATTAATATTTTTTAGTAACTAAAAAGGAAATTAAAAAAAAACCGTACATAACAATGAGACAAATTAAAGCCTTGAGGTCCAGGATATTATCTTCATGATTTCCATTTTTCACACGTTGCTAATAGTTTAGCTGATTAATCCGACATTGCACAAATTTATTAATGGCTTTAATTGTTGAACTAATTGCTCATTAATTTCCTATCATTGCGCATAAAATATAATATAATAAAAGATAAAAAACAGGAATCACATTATTTATTTAGTAACATAGAAACACATCATTTAATTTTACGATTATTCTTTTAACTTGACTTCCTCATAGGCCACTACAATAGTCAATATTTAATAATACTCTTCTAATAATTTAATCTGGGTAAGGGTTTATCTTTAATACTATTCCCTCTGTCTCTATTTAGCTGTCGACTTTAGAAGTGACATACATATTAAGGCACCAATTATTATCATAGGTTAGTTACTATTTCACCTTTAACTTAAAAGAGTATGCAACTTTCGAAGTATAATAAATGTATTTTCTGATTCAAAAAGCCATGCATTACAACTTAGTGGTACTAGAAATTTTCTAGAATTAAATAAGGGCATATTAGGAAAAAAATCGTTGTCCTTTCTTGATTTGTTAAAATGGACAAGTAAATAAGGACATATATAAAAGAAAATATGGACAAGTAAATAGAGATAGAGGGAGTATTAAATTGATACTCAAGAGGAACGAGAAATATCTCACCTATTCCGATTTATATGATTTATTTTTCTTTTTAATCCGTTGCAAAAAAAGAATATCAAATTTCTATATTAAATAATTACAATTTAACTTTAAAATACTCATTCTATCACTTATTTTAGATCACAAGTTACAAAAAATCTTTGTTCTTTCTTAAATATCATGTCAAGTCAGACTATCGCGGAGGGAGTGATTAAAAAAAGGCATTAATCAGGTCTCTTGATAATTTTATACTAGCCAAGGTCATTACTTTTCCTATTGTTAACTACTTTATGAGATTTTCCAATATCAAATACTTGAAAAGCTGTCTCTGGAGAAATCTCGACGTATAGCTCAAAAGTTGATTCACTTTTTTGATCATGCATGCATATATAGGAATCTTGGACATTTTATCATAAAACTTAAAAATAAAAAGGTGTCATGTGATGGAATGGAATTCAAATTTGTTAGTGCTTTGATGATTTCATGTCCTACACAAAGGATTGGTGGCCAAATCTCTTTTATTTCCCGCTCAGTGTTTCATATTCACATTGTAGCTCAACTAGATTTAAATTTGCGTCAACAAATCTCACATATCCTAAGAAAGGTAACTACGTGTTTGGAGGATTCAAATAAACTTTTAATTAAAAATAAATAAGTATTTATCGCTCCATCACGAACTCTTGATACTGGTGGCCAAAAGTAGTGGCAATACAGTGCCCATAATTGGCTCTTTGTGGATCCCAAAGGCCGGGGTTTAAGGTTACCCCGTACGGATTTAAAGTTATTCCCTCAAATTGATGAGTAGATCAAAGATTGATCCAATTGGGCTAATAATTCAACTAGTGATAGCGCAATCGTTTCATTAGTTATATATTGTGATAGATATACAGTTGGGCTATTGAATTATATTCCCGTGTGATACGATCCTAGATATATAGCCTCAGCAGCAAAGCATATTGTGGAAGAACTTAAAATATTTAGTGGATTATTGATTCATTATAAGATCAAGAACTTCCAATATTGCACATTAAGAAACTATATCGTTACAAATTGATTAAGACAGTATTTTAAGGACCCGTTTGGTAGGAGGTATTAATCAAAAGAATTCATGGATTAAAATTTAGTCCAACAAAAACATTGTTTAATTACTTTATTTAACCTAATCCATGGATTAATTATACCTCATACAAGGTCTTATTTTATCCCTAGGAAAGGGAGGGATAGGTAATCCAAGGTTTGTTAAACCTTGGATAAGATCCCTAAATGACTAAACTAATCCTTTATTCTTTTTTAATTTTTTTTTGTAATTTAATTTTCTTTTTATTTATATTAGAGTGGTTATAAATGTTCTTTTTTAATTCTCCAAATTTGTTTGGTGTAATTTAATAATTTTATTAATATTTTTTTCTCCATTTTTTCTTGATTTTTTTTTATATCCAAGATAATTTGTCAGTTACCCACTTGAACTATTGTTTTAAAAATAAAAATAAAAATAAAAATAAGCTTTAGGTATTAACAATTTAAGTAGTCTTAAATCTATGTTAAGTTTAAGATATATACTTAACCCACAAAAAATTAGAAATACATTGTGTCATCACTTATCTTCTTAGTGGTACATCATACCTTAAAATTAATAAGAATTTTATATATATGTATTTGATTTAACTAATTAAATGGAATATATAATTCTTTAAAAAAATTATCCGGTCCGGTAGTTATCTACCTTGACTTAGTTACATGAAATAAATACTCATAATAACACAAGGGTGTAATAGGAAAGAATTTTTTTTATAGAATTATAAATTAAACACAAAATTAAGCGAAAAGTAGTGAACCAGACACTTGACAAAAAATAATTCCTGCACTATTAATCCCTGCATTACTAATCCATGCATTACTAATCCATGCATTACTAATCCATGCATTATTAATCCCTGCACTTTTAATGTCTGTACCAAACAACCCCTAAAAGTCATAATTCAAGATGATCTAAAGGAAAAAGTTCTTGTGTGATACGATGTTGGATAGCCTCAGACAAAGCAAAGCATATTGTGGAAGATCTTAAAATGTTTTAGTGGATTATTGATTCGTTATAAGATCAAGAATTTCCAAAAATTGCACATTAAGAAACTACATCATCATTACAATTGGTTAAGACATTATTTAAGAAGTCCTAATTCAAGATGATTAAAGGAAAATGTTCTTGTGTGATATGATGTTGGATAGCCTTAGACAAAGCAAAGCATATTGTGGAAGATCTTAAAATGTTTAGTGGATTATGATTCGTTATAAGATCAAGAACTTCCGAAAATTGCACATTAAGAAACTACATGATCGTTATAAATTGGTCAAAATAATACTAAAAAGTCATAATTCAAGATGATAAGATGAATCTCTTATCAGGAAGATCTTGAAGTTGAGTCTTGAGTTCCCTCAACTTTATCGGAGCAATGCGATAAGAAGGAATACAAATCGGACAAGTGCCTTGACTCCAAGTCAATATCCCTACCCGGGGCATGCATAATAGGAAAATCTATAGGAAATATGTCATGAAATTCCAAAATCATGTGGATAGACTCAGTGAAAAAGGGTTCTGCACTAACAACCCGAAGATGAACCAAGTAGGGCAAACAACCCTGCCCTACTAACTTATTAGCCCAAATGGAGAATATGATCTTTACTGACTTAGGCTTGTTAACCCCTTTCCACTTTAATTATTTTCCTTTTGAGATTTCTAGTCACTATCTTAGCATTACAGTTTAGCATAGCAAAATAAGGGGAAAATTAAGTTATGCCCAATATCAAATCAAAGTCAATCATATCCAAAATGACCAAATCTGCCTAAGTATGAAAACCCACCAACATGATAGAATACAAATGATGTGCATGAAAAATAACTACAAACTCTCCAATCAGGGTAAAAATATGAATTGGGGTATCAAGAATATTACTTGTCAAGTCAATACTCGAGGCAAACTTAATCGATAGGTAGGAATTGGTGGAACGCGGATCAGACAAAACATTAGTAATCTGATCGTTGACAAGAATAACACATGTTATCACTCAGTCTGATGACTTAACATCTGGCCTGACAAAAAAGTGTAACCTTGAGATCTATCATCAAAAGGGGAAACCCCCTACCTTGATGCGCCGCTCATCTCCCTACATCACCATTTTCTAGGCCTATGTAGTCTCATTGATTACCTCTTCTCTAACTTTGTGGGCGTACTCTTCTATTATTTCTTCCACTTGCTAGGACTACTGCTCTAGTCATTTGTTGTATTTGCGTGTCTACTGGTGATCACATTCCCTCTTTAAGTATCTCTACTCACCATAATTAAAGCATATGCGGTCAAGTTAGGGTCTATTGGATAATGCATCAGAATATTCTTTACCATTTTAAGCCATGGAGTATTGTGGAGCGCTTGAATAATCTCCAGTAGAGGCCGACATTAAATTCAATGTGTTAAATATAACTATTGACTCTCCTTTGAGATAAGAACCACCATAATTGCCCACATTTTTGGGACTTTTATCTAATGCTTTGTCACGACCCAAGGGTACCCCCTGGACATAACACGACGTACTCGACCCCTAAGGGACTAATAGAAGCCCTTAGCGTAAGGTCGTAGAGAAGTAGGGAAATTTAAAACATTTTTTAAAACATGAACTGAAAATATTTCATAAAAGCGGTAGTCTTGTCTAACAACTTCGTCCCAAAACCATCTATGAAATACATGAGTAAACGGCTTGGGACGCAGCCCATAACAATTCTAATAAAAGGAAATGACATAAAAGAACATAAAGGTTCGTCCTCGAAGCTATGAGGACTTACCAGTTCTTCAATACTTCGAAGTCCTTGAAACTCCACCCTTCAAAGCAACTCAATCTCCTCAACAACCTACATTTGATTAGAATGTAGGCAATATACGTTAGTACAAAAGGTACTAAGTAAGAAAAGCTAACATACCAACATAAATCATCTCAAAATGGTTAGTCAACATAATACATAATCATAACATAATTCTAATATAAGTATCATATCACACAAGTCAACATAGACATACATAAGTTCATACTTCAACCATTAGTCTTTTATAACCAAGTGAACTACTTCACAAGTCACTTCCAAGTATACTTGTGTCAGGACAAAATAACATCCCATAATACTACCTAAGCTAAGTACCTCTCTTAGGTCGTTCTTGGTCATAGTCCCCTTTCGTAATTAAGACTTAGGTTTTCATGAAATAAGAGTACCATACCTCTAGGTTACCTCAAGTCACACTTGTGCAATGCATGTGGGGCATCCCATTATACCACACACACTAAGCATATCTTGAAGTTACCTAATTCATGTGTTACCATTTCTAAGTGTCACTATTGACCTACTTCATATCGACAAGAAACTATCATCTTGGTTCAATCATATCATGGAAGACAACTACAGAAACTATCAAGCTAGGCATACTTCACATAAGAGGCCACTTCATAAGTAAATTAAAGTCATACTTGTGTCATGTATGAATGACATCCCGTACTACCATTCACACTAAGTACTCCTTTAGGATAACTTACTCCATGCTAACTATATTTCATTCTTAGTGTATCAAGAATAACGTTATACCATGATAAACCTAACTATCATGGAAACATCATATCATATAATCCAAGCTATCAAAGGAAGGATACAAGAGTACCAATCTAGACACCATACAATCATTCAACAAGATGCAAGCTATCTATAGGGGAGTATGAATCCTCAACCCTAAGCTATCCTAATGAGAGTCTAATGTCTCAATCCTAAGCTACCATGAAGTGGTCTTGGCCTAACCAAGTCAAGTTATAATGAAGGCATTTTAGTCATGCTACTTCAAGCTAAACCTAGGAGAGTATCGATCCTCGATCCTAGGCTACCATGCCTATACTAAGGCAAGCTACCATGAAAATCATTCTACCTATGCAAGATCAAGATAACCTTAGGAGAGCTTTATTACTCAATCCCAAGCTATCATGGGATCTACCATCCAAAGATACAATTAAATTTACCATCCCATGCTAGCATGAGATCTACCATTTCAAGCAACATGAGATCTACTATCCCAAACTACGTAATTCAACTATCCATGAGGGAGTCATAAGACTCAATCTCAAGTTATTCTATTCTAACAAACATAATTCATTTTAGGTGATTAACATTCTACATTCTACACACACGCAAGCTAACTCATCATATTTGGATTATTCTGTAAACCCTAGTGAGCAACATTATGACTTCAATCCCTACATTAAATCTCTACTCCACAATCATCATACTAGTCTAAATCACCATACAAACTAGTTACAAGCATTAGTCATAGCTAATCCTAAGCATGATTCATAAAAGGTCCCAATTTTGATCATATCAATTCATATCCTATCATATATACATAAGTCTAGGTAGTTCATGATATCATATTACTAATCTTGATTAAGTCCCATGCATGAGAACGATCTAAGAGGATCTAGCAGGAATCAATAATTCCTCATCAAAAGGGATAAATCCATCTACTTTGAAAATTAGGGTAATGAAGGAATTCACATAAATTCTTCATAATATCATGAATCAACACTAATTTAATCATGTATAAGTAGTATCCCACCTTTTGGAAACATACCCACCCAAAACCCATACATTGGAAGTAACCTTACCTTCATTAGGGTTCTTCTTCACAAATTAGGAGAAATTCTAGGGGACTCTATGGTTGGAAGAATCCATTCATAGGGATGAAGTGGGTTTCCTTTTGATTTTAGGGAAAAGACTTAAAATGAGGTAAAATTAGGTATAATAGGCGTATATAGTTGGTAGGAAAACAATATGATAATGTAGGGCCAACTTTGGTAAGGGACTAATGACCCCAAACGTTTTAACTTGAATAATCGACCTTCTTTAAGACTTACTTCTCCCTTGAGACACTAGGGTTCGCTAAGTGCACCCCTAGTTCACCCTTTGCAAAAGCAGCTAAGAAAATAGGTTGTGTCACGCCTAGAGCCTACACCCTGGATGTGGCTGGTACTCGAATACCATTTCTGGCCTCAAGCGCACCATTAAGAGGACTTACCTAACTCAACGAAAAACTTAACTCAATAAAATAGTGTCATTTAATAACTTCAAGAATAAATAGTTGGCCAAAATAACACTTAAGTCTTATAGATAAACATATGCAATACAAAGATAAGAGACTCAAAGCTAATTGTCTAACTATCTATGAAGACTTTATAATACTAAGATGGATGTTGTTACAGACCCCATAATACCCTATAAAAAGAAAGATAAAAAGCGAATTTAAGTGTCCTCCACAATGCAAGGAGGCTTACCACTGACTCCGAGTGCTTAGTTGGATCAACGAGGCGCGGGATGATGATGAACCTGGTTAACTGAGTCTGCATCATAAGAGGATGCAGGCCACTGGCATCAGTATATTGAATGTAAGAGTATGCGAATTGGATTGCTAAAAACAACTTAAGCTTGAAAAAGAGTAAGAAGGAACACTCACCTTCTTTGCTCAACTCATGAATAACTTGACTTAATATAAAGCAATAAGACACATGCAATATATAAAAGCTTGTAAAACAATGAAAACACTTATTTTATTAAAGAAAAATACAATAACAAACTCAACTTTACTTATTTATGAAGTAATATCATTCTGTGATAGATTCTCTAATTGACCAATCATCACTATGAGCCTAAGTGATGGTAACCTCTTACCTCACGTTGCAAGGACCGTCCTATATCTTGT